>CM052717.1:25325630-25352815 GCA_028551405.1 Uromys caudimaculatus | reverse complement strand
TTTTCATAGCCAAATGATAAGGCTTTAATAAATCATATGACTCTTTAGACAGAGAAGCTCTGGGAAGAAAGTAGCAAAACAGTAGAGTCCCCCCTCCCCCACAATTCGAAAATAATAGTCCACCAGAGAGCCACACAACAGTAGAATGTTAATGGTTTAAAACTCAGTGAGACGGTTTTGTTTTTCTTCTGGGAATTCCCATAGCCTGGGAGGCTGTTTGTGGCCTGGTAAACTTTGCAAAGTCATTGCTAAAAATGTGTTCTGTTAGGAGTGTGTGTGTGTTAAACGTGTATTTATTCACTAAGGAGTAATACCGGAGCTTCATTTGGAAACACACTGATGAAGCAATCTCAGGGTTCCCAAGCCTGTGTGGTAAAAGTTCTGGTCAAGCCCAGGAAAATCTCTGAGGCCAAGAGCAACTATAGGAGAATGTACTTAAGAGCCAAGAGATCTGCATGACGCAAGTAACACACCCCAAAGCTGAGTGGGCAGCCCTGTAATCCCAGAGTGGGGTGAGGAGTCTGTGCCAGGGCAGTGAGGGGGAGGAGAGAGCACGAAGAGCTAGGTGGTCAAGAGGCCCTAACAAATACAGAGGGGGAAACTGAGTTAAGTAGGCAGCTGGTGACAGAATCAGTTGATGGAGCTTTTACATCTCAGATGCACGAAGTCTGAGGGTCCACTCCCAGGACCACACAAAAGTAAGCTTAGCTGCATTTATCTATGATTCCAGAGCTCAGAGGGTGAAGGCAGGAAGATCAGAAGTTCAGGGTCACCTTCAGCCATACAGTGAATTTGAAGCCAGCTTGAGCTACATGAGATCCTTTTTAAAAAAAAGAAAAAGAAAGAAGGAGAAAGAAAGAATCTGGGTCCCTCTAAGAAAAGGCTTTGAGTTTCTCCTTGATTAAAGTTCATATATAGTGAAAGTTAGGTTAATATTCACGGAGAACTGATAAGTAAAATTACAATGAAGTTACTTTTTTATTTAAAAAATTATAAAAATACTTTTTACCTTTTCTCTTTACTCTAGATGCTAGGGGATTTGAACAAATGTTTATTGACACTTGGCCTTTCTCACCTTGTGCTTGCTGAGCAGTTGTTGGACTTCTTCTTTAGAGGAGACAATGATCTTCTGGTCCCCTGCCATCTTCTCCTGCCCAGTGTCTAGCAGGTCCTCCAGATCTTGCAGAGCCTTATCATACTGACTCTTGAGAGCAAGGTTCTGGTGGAGGCTGCCCCTCCGGGAGCTGATGGTCACCAAGAGCTCATCATACATGTCCTAAAGCAGAGGCACCAACACCAGTCTCAACCACAAACTTGCAGTACCGAGCCCACCACCTGCCCAATATCCCAGCAAGGTCACGCCTCTCCACACACGAATCCTCCAGGGAGTCTCTGCTGCCTGTTTTTCTTAAGAGCCTCCCTGGGAAATATTTCAAAAAGGAAAAGAGGCACTCTGGACACCTCTCTCTGCAGCTTGTAGTACTTTTATGCACAGGTCCTGGCTTTCCTGGGGCTTGATCCTTGGTGAATTCAAGCTCTCTTGTTCATCTTGCTTGGAAATCTTACATATTCCCTTTTGTTTTAAACGTGATTGTTCTCTTAATGAAGAAGTCATAAATCATAGAAGAAGAACTAAAGAAACAACTAAATTCACAAAGATTTAATAGTGGCTATCTATAGAGAAAGGTAAAGAAAGTAAGTAACATAAGGTGGGAAGAACCATTTGGAGAAAAGTAATATTAGAGTCGTATGCCAAATATGAGATACAATTTATATTTGTTAAAGAGTAAAAATATAGGGCTGAGGATGTAGCTCACTAGGTCCAGCACTTATTTAGCATGCATAAACAAGGCTTTGGTTTTAATCACTAGCACATTCACAAAGCTTAATGTTTCAAGATTCCAAGCAAGTGTGCGTGTGTGCATGGGTGCGTGTGTGTTGTGTGTGTGTGTATGTGTGTGTATGTGTGTGTGTATGTGTGTGTGTGTGTGAGAGAGAGAGAGAGAGAGAGAGAGAGAGAGAGAGAGAGAGAGATCCAGCCCTTAATAGTACTGGCTTCTCTACCAGAGGCTCCAATATCTACATGGTAGCACGCAACCAACTATAACTCTGAGGAGATCTAACACTCTCTTCTGACATCTGTGGTACCAGACACACACATGGTGCCCAGACATACACATAACCCAAATACCCATATGCATAAAAGTTAAAATAAATAAAATGCCAGGCAATCTAAAACAAAGTATTTCCTAGATATGACTCATGAGGCCACTTCCTGTCTTCTCTGGCTGTTGGTCATCCATGATGCGATGTTGTGGGGCTGAACAAAAATGTCCCCAAGATGAAGAAAGATGTCACAGAGAGAAAATCTGACTCTTATGGTTATCATGATCTTAATATTTATATAATCTTATAATAAATGAACAGAGTATCTTTCGCATTTCTGCCGGCTAAATAGTATCAGATCTCAGAGTGCCCTTTAAACAAAGAGCAAAAAAACAAACAAACAAAAACAAAACAAAACAAAACAAAAAAAAACAAGACGAGGGAAGTTAATGTGAAGAGCAAAACCTTTAGACTTAAGGCAACTGGTTCTGCCAAACGTGGTGAAGTAAACAACTGTTTAATCTGGAAAGACGTTTTAGGAGATGGTGAGACACCAAACAAAATTTACTGGAGGCATACGGATCTGATTAGTGCCTCATACTGAGGTGGGGCAGCCAGAACTGTTCAATCTGGAAAAGTTCAACTCGAATGTTTATTTACAGCTATGACGTTTGACTCTTACACCTGACGCTGAAGCACTGTGGGAAAATGATCTAAAGGAAGGGCAAGCGGGCGGGGGAGTTTCTCCTGTGACATTTCAAAATGTTAGCCAAGGGCCTGAGACAGTCGAACCGAGGGTGACTTCTTGCTTGTAAGAGTCTTTGCATTTTCTCAGGAGAAGGACTTGGGACTTTGTGTTTGACTCACTGCCATCCCCAAGTGTTCTGCAGTAAAGCCCAGAGACAAAAACAAACTAACCTGGCCTGTGCAGCGATACCCAACTGCGCATAATTTACAAATACAGCTTGCTTTCTAAAATGTGTTAAACTTCACAGGTTTTGGAAGGTACCTCAGTTCTGTCTTTTACCACATGCAATAGTTCTGCCAAGGTGTCAGAATTAACGCTAAGTGGTTTCCTTCTTCCTTCCTTCCTTCCTTCCTTCCTTCCTTCCTTCCTTCCTTCCTTCCTTCCTTCCTTTCCTTCTCCAAGAAAAGTAATAGAAAAGTCTGCATGCATTTCCAAACTATAGGCTTTCTGTTCTGGAATTGAACATTTGCATTACAATCCAGCATGTATGCCTGATAAACTCTCACTTTGAAACCCATGTTCTAAAAAGTCTTACCTCGAGTATCTACTCTGTTAAATCATCCCTAGAAATATATTATAATATTAGATGAAAATCCTCTCCCCTTTAATTTTACTAGGTAGGGATCATAAGGATAATTATATTCTCAAGAGCATAAATACGTGAACAAACAAACAAACAAACAAACAAATAAATAAATAAATGCTACCACTTAACTATAGCAGGTGTTTAGATATCTCCATAAGGACACGTGTCAAAAAAAAAAAAAAACTATGGATGCTAGCTGCATGAGACTATACATCATCCTGTTGTACTAAAACTGGTCAAAAGTTCAGAAAAGTTTTGTTACTTCTAAATAAAAGTTGAGACCTAAATGACATGACATTTGTGGGAACAAATTTCCAAGAGGATGGTGGAAACATTTTTTTGATTTTTCGGTTAAGATGGGCCACTGAGGCGGAACTGCCTCACTGGAGAGGGTACCTGGAGCTTGGAGAGTTCTTGCAGAGCAGACTGCTCCACTTGCAACTTGTCGGCCCGCCATTTCAACTCAGAGATTCCACCGTCGAGCTCCTTTACTCCCTCCTCGGCCTGCTGGATGGCCTAGGTAAGATTTCACAATGGTTCGTTCAGACTCTGAAGAACAATTCTGCCCCACAGAAGCTTTCTTTTTTTTTTTAAACTTTTACTTTCAAAAATTATTTTAAATACACAAGAAGAGACTAACTTAAAAAGAAACACACAAGAAGCATCAACACATACGACTAGAAAAAGAGAACGTCCTTTATCATATTCCATGCCAGCTTTAATAGGCAAGGAGGGAGGACAGAACTAGGGTGGAGAACTGGGAGAGGAACAGCTTCCTCAAACAAGGGGGTGTGTGGATAAGTCATCCTCCATTAGAAGCAGCATGTAGGATAGACTGTGAATAAAGTATGTTCCTGAGCCATCTAGGGGACCATGGAGCTTCACTGGAGATTGTGCCAGGGTGGCAAGTGGTACCTGTGAAGAAAGCCTGGTCAAGGAATGGTTGCTCCTCACTCTAAAGTGGAAAAGCCAATTAGCACGGATTAAACTGGCTGAGCCTTGTCTGCCCAGGGTGAGGTCTCTAGGAAGAGGAGATCGTGCCCTAGACTTCAAGGAGCTGACAGTCTTGTCAGGACGCCAGTAGAAAACAAACCAAATCTCAATAGAATTAGGTACTAAAATTCATCCTCTGACAGGGGAATGGAGGACGGAGTAACAGACCAACAGAGCCTGGTCTAAGTAAGTTTTTGGAAGAAATACAACCTAGTTGCCCTTGACAATGAGAGGAGTCTGGACTCCAGATGAAACCCATGTTCCCCTTTTCCTGTCCTGCAACGTCTCTGAAACAATAGTGAATATTTTGTTTGCTTGTTTTTTTGGAGTGCTTTCCTCCATAAATCTGCTGGGGAAGGAAAGAGGAAAGACAATAAGACCAACACATTTTCAAAGTTAGAATTCGGCCAAATATATGAACTTTTACTAATGCTGAGAAAGCTGAATTCTAACCTAGTGGAAGGACTGCACCCCAAGTTTAGAGCATTGGGAGTCTCAGTAACTTGGAAGACAGACAGAGCTGGTGAGAAGCTGAGGAGAGAATAAAATCCCTGCTTCATGATACGTTGCCCTTTCCTTTGAAGATGAAAGGCTCAACGTTTATTTATTATCTGGAGAAGGAAGGGACTTTCTAGACTAAGAGATGCCAGATACGGCAGTAGGCTTCAGTGTTGGATTGAAAAGGGGGAAATTGGAGGAGGTGGTCCATGCCTAGAATCCTGGAGGCAGCTCACCTACTAACAATACCCTGGGGGAGGAAGAGCAAAAGGAGGGTGGGAGGAAGAGGCAGGGTGGGAGGGGACAAGGGATGGAGCAATAAAGAAGGAAACAAGAGAGGAAAGGAGGAAGAGAGAAAGGAAAGCAAGAAAATGGGGTGTAGAAATTACAAAGCATTGTCCACAAGGCCCCCAAGTCTACTCTGCCTTAGGAAGGGCTGTGGTCACACCTCTATTGTCGAGAAAGATGGGAGTTCATAAGAACAACTGAGGGAGCTTAAAACTTGAACAGAGAGCTTGTCCAACAAATGGGCCAATGAACCGGTATCTCCTCAAAATTGTCAAGTTTCATCCTTACTTCAGGTTCCCCTTTCAACTATTTAATCCCAGCCCAGATATAAATAGACAACAGAACATGACTATGAAGTCAAGAATATCCAACATGACCAACAGAGATGAGTCTAGCAAACAAATAAAGGGACCAGAGGGAAACAGATTATATAAAAAACAAACAAACAAACCAAAAAAACTCTCCAACCACCAAACTGTGAATATATCCAACTATATTACAGAAAATAATGCATTTGTTTAAAGAAAAGGACAGGGTATTACGAAAAGAGATGGAAAGAAAAAGATCTCTTTAAAAAAAAAATAATGAGAGCAGTGGACAAGATGTGAAGCAATCTCACTGAAGAGAGTTTCACAAGGGGAAGCAGACGAAAGGAAGAAATGAAAAGAATTAAATAAATTATTTGGAAAATTTTCAAAATGAAAAGATAGACATCCAACCAGAAGAGCCTACTGAGTTCTCAGTACAGAGGCTAAAAACAGGCCCTCCTATGTTTATCTTTAAGACGTGCAATTGTATATTTCAAACCCTTGGGGACCTTTGGGAATTAGAAGGATTTTTGGATTTCTCAAGTCAGCAATGGAAACAAGCATCTACAAACTAAGAGAAATTTATTTCTGGCCTGGAGTTCTATAAAAAGCCAAACAATAAAGTAGGTGGAGCATAGAATAAGAACATTTTCAGGGACTGAAGAGGCAGCTCAGTGGGTAAAGGGATCCACTGGTAACCCTAATTCCGATCCCTAGGGACCACATAAAGCCAGACATGACAGCAGGCGTCTGTAATCGAAGTACTCCCACAGTGAGGTGGAAGGTGGAGATGGGATGCCTCAGAAGCTCACAATCCAGCTAGCCTGTACATTCAGGGGTGAATACCAGAAGAGCCTCCTTCAAATAAGGTGAAATTGGGGACCCATGCCTGAAATTGTCTTTTCTTTCCTACATCATGGAGGTCATTTCTGATGTCATTTTGGGGTAGCAAATTCCTTCAGAGCAACAGCTATTACTGATGTCACTTCTGACCTCACATTCCATAAATAAGTTAGTATCATTGAGCACTTTATGCAAACCTGGTGTTGAAATCCAAAATACACATTGAATAAAAATGCCATAGCATGGCATAAATCAGTCAAAAAAACATTTGACATCCCACAGTAAAGCAGTTATCTATGTATCTGCTATTCTGGAACATGTCTGTACATACCTGTATCTGTTCCACAATAGGCTGCTCAAACACGTTTGCCAGCTTCTGCAGAATGATGTATTTGTTGTCGGCTAATGATGTAAACAATACCTTCAGGTCATTCTGAGGAAGAAAGTTGTGGAAAGACAACATGTGAAACTCGGGAATAGAATGATTACAAATATCACACAGATTTAAGGAGATGATACACAGATACCCCTCTGTGTCTGAATATTATATAGCAGTTTCCTCCAAGATTAAAACCTTCTAACCTCAGGGGGAAATTGGTTAAAAACAAGGATGTTAAAAGGACAGGAAACAATAACATGTTCTAAGAGGAGGTGAAAGAGTCCTCCCTATAAGGAAGCCCATTAAGACAGGAAGAAAACAAGTCAAAGGAAGTCCCTGAAACTGAGCAGATGCACTAGGCCCCTTCTTTACCCAAACATATTTAAGCAATAAGAACTGATGGGTTGGGCTTTGGAAACATATCTGCTCCATATTTCTAAAAGAACTTCAATAAAACTCACTATTCACCAAATAGGACCTTGGTGGCATCCTTACATTACACTATCCTTTATTTCCCACTGGGGTAAGCGGGCATTTGTTCACATGTCCCAGGAATTCAATGTCACACAACACCATGGGAATTTCTTCCAGGACCCTATATAGATATCTAATTCCAGAGAGGCTCATGTCCTTTATATAAAACCATATCGTGATATAGTGTTGTATATAACCAGTGCAAGCCCTTCCAGATACATTATTTTAACAACTTTGGGCTTTTAAAATCTATTTTTAATTTTAAAACTTTTAAGATTTAGGTTTTATTTCTGTGTATGTATATGAGCATGTGAATGAAGGTACCGAGGAAGGCTGGAAGAGGGCATCAGATGCCCTGGAACTGGAGCAACAGGTAGCAATGAGCAACTTAGCATGGGTGTTGGGAACCAACACCAATCCTCTGGAAGAACAGCATGTGCTCTTAACTGCTGAGCCCTCTCCACACATGTATTTTTGACTTTTTAAAAAGTATGAAAATCAAGACTATCTATGTACACCAAAGATATAGAAAATGGCATTACAAAAAGTTCTCAGCTAGTCTTATAAACATCATTCCTCTAACTATCCAGTACATATTTACATTGAGTGAGACATATACAAAGAAGAGTTAGCCACCCAAAATCCTATACTCATTTCAAAGGGCACCATGTGCCTAAACAATAATTTAATTATAAAAATGCTGATACAGTTCCAGAATTGTAAGCAAGTAAGGTCTTTTCCTTTTCTTTCTTTTCTGTTTTTATTTTGTCATTGTTGTTTCTCTTGATTTATGGTACTTAGGTTGAACCCAGAGCCTCTTGCATGCTAGGGATGTGCTTTCTCACTGAGGTACCACATCTGCTCTCTGTTTCAGTTTTCTTTTTAGACAAGAGTCTTGCTAAGTCAGCCTAACTACCCTTAACTTGCAGTCCTTCTACCTCCAACTTGAAAGAACTGAGACCAAAAGCATTTGCCACCAGGCCTAGATCTCTCTCTCATGAGTAGCAAACAGAGATGAGGGGCTGAGTGGTCATCTCAGGTTGAAGTTTAACTCACAGCATCTTCCTCAGTGAGGAACTGGTCATGAACCAAGACAGCACATTCCCCAAGCAAGAATATGACTCAGTGTCTCTTGTTTTATGTGGAGGTCCTTGGTTCACTTGGACTTGAGCTTCTGGGTGGGTGGGTGGGGGAGCAGCCTCATAGAGGCAGGGGGAGGTGGGAGGGGGTAGGGGCTTTCCAAAGGGGAAAACATTTGAAATGTAAATAAAGTAAATATCCAAAAATAAAAAAAGTGGGAAAAAAAAAGAATATGAAAAATTAGTTTCCTCCAAGGGGATCGCACTAGGGAAACAAACTACTCTTAAGAGGAGGCTACATGCCCAGCAGCAGATGGCCAAAAGAAAGCGGACTCAACAGCATCTTTGGAGGTTCTTTGTCTCATAATGTTGTGTCAAGGCTTTTCCTTCTTTTAAAAAATTATCATATATATAATATATATTTTTTCTCTTTCTTCTTACCCTATAGGGCTTTGTACATACATCATGGCTTCCAGTTTAATGTTTTTATAGTATTCCTGAGTGTGCAAAACAAGCAGGTGTCTTTCTTGTGTCTTCTCTTGGGTTTTTTCCTTCTGTTTGCTTTGCCCGATTCTGATGTGTTAGCTTTTTTTATGCTTTGTACTATATCATATCATATTCCAACAGAAGCCTATTTGTTTTCTAATGAGAGACAGCAGGGAGGTAGATCTGTACAGAAGGGGAAGTGGGGAGGAGCTGGAAGCAGAGGAAAGGAAAATGGTAATCAGGATCTATTATGTAAGGAAAAATCTATTTACAATAAATGGAAAGAAAATATTGATTTATTCTTGAATAAAATCTGTTTAAATTGGGGGGAAAATGTCTGCAGGGGCTGGAGAGATAGCTCAGAAATTTAGAGTACTTCCTGCTCTTGCAGAGGACCCAAGTTTGGTTCCTAGTAGCCACATGGCCTCTTTCAACTGTCTAAAACACCAGTTCCAGGGAATCCAGGGCCCTCTTTTGACTTCTTAGGGTACTAGTTTATACACATATACATGCAGGTAAGACACTCATACCATAAAAAAGTAAATATATTCTTTAAAATGAATGCATGCAGGTATCATAATGCAAGGGTAAAGAGCATAATTTTGTATAAATTGGGCAAAAAAAATTGAGGGCTGGTGGTATGCTGAGTGCTGTAGCATGCGAAAGTTCCAGGGCTTGATCACTAGAAATGAAAAAGAAGGAGAGAGGGAGGGAGAGAAGAAGAGGAGGGAGAGAGAGAGGGAGGGAGGGGGCTGAAATGAGAACATAGTGCTGAATGTGTGAAAAGCAACAGTTGTCACTAAGCACAACTCAAGCTGAGCTGCAAGCACAGCAGCCAGCAAAAGAGGAAATCATTTTGAGAGTACTGGAGAAATAGTGTTTTTCATGGGTTCCAAATATGTTCCTATTACTCAACAGCATTCAAGGAGGGGGCTCACAGGCTCTTAGAATAACCACAAGGGCATTTTTAATAAGCCAAAATGAAAATTGTTTCTCACTCGTTTGCATAGAGTCAAAAGCAAGAAGTTCTAACCATTGCCCATGACGGGGATATTCTATTTACTCCTGAATGTCCATCGGTGTCTACATATACTTGAGGCTGTGTCGGTTCACTTCATCCAAAGAACAGATGAGTCGAAGTGAACCTAACATGGGTTAGAATTGAAGGGTGAACCTTTCCTTCATACCCTCTCTGTCTTTTCAGTAGGGTGCTTCTCCTGTGTCCTACTTAACATATAAGGAAACACAGCTGTTATTTCTAGAAGCCATAGTAACTATTGGGAAAGACTAGTCAAGAGAACAATAATGTGGTTCGTGGAAAAATTACTAAGAATTGCTGGGTGGTGGCAATGGCTTTATGCTTATTGTTTTCTTAAGAATAAAAAAACAAGAAGGAATAAATCCAAAGGATTCAACAAATTATTATTACTATGCTTGTGATACAGCAGTAATTAAGAAATCAGATTATAATAGATATTACAGATATTACTATTTATCTCTTTCAGGCAGGGAGTATAGGGAGGTATGGGTCAATTGAAAAACAAATTCATAGACATTTTGAAGCCCTGAGACTGGTAATGCTGATTCGATGTTATTAAAGAATTCCTTAGCTTTTCACTTTTAAACGTCACTTAAAAATATTCAGTATTTTCAAAATACTGAAATGTATTTGGGGTTCAATGTATGGGTAAAAACCAGAATAGTGACAGCTAATCTGATTGTGACACACATAATACTCAACACATACAGGTCATCCATATATTTTTTCAGACAGTCTTGGTTGAAGAGGAAATTCTAGAACAGTGTTAACAGTCTAGGAAAAGGCAGTTCTTTTAGATGATACAGAGAATAAAGGTGTACCATGCCGACAACTACTGAGGACCAGCAGCACAGCAGATGCTCTCTACAAGAAAATGGTTTGAGAATATGAATTGATCTTTTATTGTGTTATTATTGAGGTTCTTTCCTTCAGTTAAATTGGAACATCAACATTTGAACTGTCAGTTTTTGTTCATGAGCTGGCCACCAACAAACAAGTAGAAATTTCTTGGCCAAAGAAAAACAGAGAACGTGATTTAAAGAGAATTTTGTCATTACATGCTATGTCCATGGTCCCCTACGACAAACTAAATTCCGAAGAAGTCATGTTTAGTTAATATTTTACTGGTTATAATTATCAAACTCAAAACTGCCCTAAGCATTAACTTGGTATAAGCAACTAGACAGAAGTAAAAGCACCTTTGAGGGGTTGGGTTGACAACTGCATGGCTAAGCAGGCCTCTCACGTGGCTTATAGACTAAAATGTTGTAATAATCTGGCAACTTTCTTCATAAAAATACATTTTAGAGTGATGAAAATTAATTTTTCATACTGTAATGTGCCTGGTGAATTTCCAGGCACAGTCAGTATACATGTGTACAAAATATAACACCCAGAAAAATCAACCCTGCTTTTCCAATTCCAAGTGGATTTCTCTCTCCTTGTTCTATACCATACATTCTAAGAAGCACAGATGTGAATCCCACCAAGGCCATTCCTCTGTGCCATGGAGTCACACACTCAGATGCCTACTGTGAGTCTTCACCTGCATATCTTAGCTGCCCATGTCTCCATCAAACCACTTCTAGAGTATAGCCTACTCTACTGGCCAGTGGTACTGCTATCTATCTGCCTCCTTGTCTGTCAAGGCCTCTAGATGTGCAAGCCAGTGTCCTTGGACTCCTTAGCAGGCATCCTTTCTCTCATTCCCCACATCCAAGCTGTCACCAAATGCCTTTCTACTCAGAATGAACCTTGAGTCCATCTGCTAGTCTCTGCTGCCCACTGCTCCCATACCATGCAATGCAGAAGTGCTCTCTAAATCCCTTCCCACCTCTTGAGTGCTGAATAAACCTGGAGAAGTAATGCAAACTTTCCACTGACTTTGGATCCTTTGTCTTTTTTAACATCCTCAATAGCAAAATATGATGATGACAAAATTTGTTGAGTACTTGCTATGTGTTAGGATCTACTGAGAGTATCTCAAGGTGTTGAACTTATTGAAGCCTTACAATATTGTGAGGCAGTGGCTGACGGTATAGTTGAGGACATTGAGGCTCAAGGTCATGAAGCAATTATTTGGCAGCAAGCAACAAAGCAGTAATTTGAAGCACATTGGCTGTTAAGACGGGAGAGCCTGAGCTACTTAGTGAGTCAAAGCCCAGTCCACACGTTTGATTTTAAAACTGAGGGCAGCAAATAAAGCCAACAAAATAAACTTGTTGACTTCAGGGAACTTAGTCTTAATCTTCATTCTGTTTGAACAACATATACCTAGTAGGGGTGTTACAGAGATTTAAAAATGATTCGTATGAAATATATTCATATAATATTATATAGTCTCAAGGATATATGTAGGAGTCTGTTCTGTCCTTCCAGGAAGTAGGCTCAGGGGGTTAAATTCATGTCTTCAGGCATGGCAGCAAACCCTTTCACCACTGAACCATCTTTCCACCCCTCATTTGTATTTTTAAGACTATACATCATTTGAAAGTGGAATGATCTGTCCCTTTATAAGATTAGAAAGTTCCATGTTTCTTGGTGAATATAACATTTGATACTTTATAGTAACCCTTTTTTATGAATCAAAAATTACACCAAATTCTTCCATGTTTGCTGAAAATAGCTTCCGTTGGATTCAATTATTCTGAAAAGGGTCCTTTTTATTGGGCATGAAAGACATCAACACTAAAAGTTTATCAGTGACTTTTCCATTTTTTCCAGTGGCTTGAGACAGAAAAGGTTTCATAAGCACAGAATTACATATCTGGCCCTGGGACTCTAATCTGGCAGTAAAAAGTAATAAATCTGAAGATTGGAGAGCAGTGTAATAGTTTCCAATGTAATTCTGAGAGAGGAAGAAGAAATCAGACCACAGTCATTTCAAAACTCTTGAGTAGTGAGTTTTGGGGTGTTTTCTATATTCCAGCACCTCCTGCATGTTCTTTGGTAACAAGAATTAAACTCTACTATTACCATCTGGAAAATACAATAAACGATAATTTAGCTTTTATTGGTTGAATTTAAACTTTTATTCAACTCTTAGTTTGACTAAGTGGTTTTCACAACCTTCCAAATTCTAAAAGCATGAAACTTGGCTTTCTAAATCTTCAGTTCAATCCACCTGGTTTTCTGCAATGTTCTAGCTCTTTGTTATCCATTAAAAATGTTTATAAGATGGGCTGAGAGATAGCGCAGACACTAACATGCTTCATGAGTTTGATCCTCAGACCCATGTAAAGAACTAGTTGTAGAAAAGCACCCTTGTAATCTCCAGGCCTGGAGAGGAAGAGATTAGATGGGGTTCACTAGGCAGCCAGCCTACCTTACTAACAGTGAGTCACAGGTCCTTGATGTGTCACAACGATGTGGATGGGCCAGAAAGATGGCTGGGGGGGGGGGGGAGACACTTTCCACCCAAGTGTAATGAGCATCTTCCCCAGGACCCCCATCATAGAAGGAGACAACGGGCTCACATGATTGTTCTCTGACCTCAACATTCATGCTTCCCACCCCCATATACACGCATTAGATAAAGAAATGAAAGAAAAGTTAAAATGAATATAAGGTAAATTATTCCTGAGGAATCACCCCCAAGGCGTCTGTCTCCACACTCATGCACACCCTTCATGTATGCACCCACACATAGTCATTCACACGCACCCTCAGTTACCCCACTGCAAACATGCGACACACAATGAATGCTTGGAAGATACTCTTTGCTGATGATTAGCGCTGTGCCTTGAAAAAGGCCCAAACGCTTTGTGTCCTCCCATTTACCTGGAAACTGAGGATTTGCTGGAGTCTTTCCTTCATTTGATGGCATCGCTGATCCACTACTGAATCCAGCAGGGATAATCTGCCCAAAAGACAACCCAGAGTGTCTTCGATGACCTCCCGGTTGTCGCCGTCCTCTGGGAATGCTTGAGAAAACAAGTTCTTGTTCTTATCCATTTCTTCAGACATTTCCTTAATGTCCTTGGCAAGAGCCTAGGGTTGATAAAAACCAAGCTTCATTTCATTGCTTGGACTTCTGAAAACCAAGTTCTCATCCCCTGGGAGTCTAGGAAACCCTTCACTTAGCAATAACTACACTGACACAAGCTGAGTCTCTTTTGGGAACTTTTATAGATCACAGGTAAGATGTTCTAGCAGAGATTTTTCTCAAAGACTTTATATCATTATATAATAAAAATACGCATTGATAAAAATTAAATCTTAGGGCTGGAGAGATGGCTCAGCAATTAAGAGCACTGACTGCCTGACTGCTCTTCCGGAGGTCCTGAGTTCAATTCCCAGCAACCACATGGTGGCTCACAACCAACCATCTGTAATGGGATCCGATGCCCTCTTCTGGTGTGTCTGAAGATAGCTACAGTGTATTCACATATATAAAATAAATAAATCTTTTTAAAAAATTAAATCTTAAAAAAATTAAATGCTGGTTAGGAATTCAGTCCTTATAGCTTTCTCCATTTCTTCTCCTCTTGTACTCACATTAAAAAGTTATAAAAAATGCATATCATACATATCTTTGAGAGTTTATGTTTAAAAAATTCTGTCTCACACTGTTTCTTGGAAACATACCACAGCACTTTATTAGAGCTGTCTTGTTCTTGCTGTTCTTTATATGTAAATATAATTTCCCATTACTAATTGCAATGGCTTTGAGATTTCATGCACGGACAGAAACTGTCAACCTTACCTCCTGGTTGAAGAGACAAGCTTCTGGTTCTTCTGGCAAAAGTGCTGTGGCCACAAATAAACGTTCTTCCACGTCATCCAACCAGGTGGAGGTGGCTGAGACTCCGTCATACAACTTCTGCTCCAAGTGAACGTTCTGTCTGTCTGTTCCTCCACTCTGGGGGGGGGGGGCACAGAGAGACACTCAAAACAGATAAGACAATCAGTTTCAATCCAAGTGTAATGGCACAGACCTGTAACCCCAGCTCTTGGGAATTGAAGTCAGAAAGATGAAGCATTTAAGCTCATCCTGACCTAAGTAGCTAATTTGAGGATAGCTTTGGCTACAAGAGACCCTGCCCGGACCTCTCCACTCCCAACTCATCTTTTAGTAAAAAAAAAAAAATTAATGAATTTCAGTATTTTGAAGAACCATAGAGAAATATGAAGCAAAATGAGATCTGGGAATCAGTACCTTTAAACCCCGGGACTCATCACTAGTGCTAGGCCTCAACAGTCATGGGCAAAGATGGAACAACACTGCAGAGAACAGATGAACCAGTCCCAGAAAGACAAGACCAAGACAAGTACCATGTTGACCCAGGCATACCTGTGAAGACGCCTCCCCAAAGGCCTGGCTCAGTCCATCCAGCAAGGACGTCACCGAAGACTTATCTTGAGTCTGTGCTTCCCCTCTGAATGGTAGCCCTCCTGACAGGAGTCTATTCGGACTGCTGTAAAGCTGCAGGCAAACGGGGATGATTTACTTAAGAGTCGGTGAGCCCTGCACAGTTTTCTAAGTTGGCGGTACACACAACGTAGGTTACTGGAAGCCTTGTCCAGGGAAATAGGAACTTTATGACACACCACATCACTGTGTGGAGTGGCCAGATCCCAGCAACAACCATGATTTTTAATGATGGGATAGAAAAAAAAATCACAGTAGAAATGCCTGAACTTTTGCCACAGCTACCCCCAAAATGTCTTCCCAGTTTTATCTTTATTTATTTATTTATATTTTTTTTTGGTGTTTTCGAGACAGGGTTTCTCTGTGTAGCCCTGGCTGTCCTGGAACTCACTTGGTAGACCAGGCTGCCCTCGAACTCAGAAATCCACCTGTCTCTGTCTCCCAAGTGCTGGGATTAAAGGCGTGCACCACCACCGCCCGGCCTTTATCTTTATCTTTAGAGAAATAATTCATCCAATCTGCCAGACACAGGTCTCCTTTTAGTAGTCGCCTCTTCCCTTCTAACTGCTTTTAGACTCCCTCCATGAGGACCATCTGCAGTACAAGCATTCAAATGTTTTGGCAATATCTCCAATGAGACGTGATCTTATGGCTTTTCAAAAACACTTCACCCTCATTTGATTGGATTGACTGACTGACTGACTGACTGAGGCTGACTCTCCATCATCCTGTGAGAATTCCTGGCTACTCCATCCTGTCGTTTGATCATCTGCCACTCGGCATATCTTTGTCTCGTTCGTTGCTGCAGCCTTAAACATCACATCGGTTACAGTGGCTTTCCACCATTATTTTGACCTGCTCTTTGTTGGATTTCTGTTTGTGGAGTGGAGCCTGCCATAGCTATTTACTTCCTCAGGGGTGTATGAAATACTTCCTGGGTTGGGTTACAGGTTTGCAGGTGGTAGAACAGTATTTACCCCCAAATCCATAAAAATGCTTCTGCCTAGAGGCATTAGATACTCTACAAGTAAAGAGATGAAGAAAAATACCAGCGGAGAGATTGAGTCCATTGACTCCTTGAGCTATTTAATTTTAGGCTTCCCAGATTATGTCAGCTTTTCCCCTTGAGAGTAGTGAGTATATCTGATGTTCAAAGTTTCCAGTCAGCACTTGTAAAAAGGAGAGACTTTGGAACACACAGATCTATACCCCAGTTCCAGCACTGCTTCTCTGAGATCATCAGATCCTGAGATCTCCATCTCCCCTCTCCAAGTCAACATGTCTATGAAGTGAACAGAAGGCCTTTCATATCTAAGTGCTGCTAGACATGCTAAGATCTAAATGAAAAAACAGGCCTGTTGACTTTCCTCTCCTTGACTGAGCAACAGGGACTCTGGTCCTCTTCTCTACTTCCTGTTCATTCTTCACACCAGAGGAAAACCAGTGGTTCCCAAAAGGAAGTGCCCTGATGCAAAACAGGCTGTGAAATAAAAGGGACAGCTGAAGCTTTCTACTTGTAAGCTGAAGGTCCAAGAAGGCCAGGAACATAAACCCAAACTGTGACAACAGCCAGGTGCCATAGAAGCATGAGAGTGGCGACGGACAGATGGGTCTGCTAATCTCTGCATGGAAAATACTGGATGCCAGCACTGACAGGAAATGTAGCTCTCCACAATGAGGTAGGTCTTCGATGCTAGGGGAGCCGTGAGGGTTCTATGAGCTGAGTGGACAATGAGTTTAGTGGGCTTAGACTTCTACCAGATGGGAAATAAAGAGGAATCCAGGAAGAGGGTGATGCAGTAGTTTATTTGACATAGGACAGTCGCAAAAGAATGAAGTCTCTCATTCAGGGCTGTGCCTCCTGCTTACATCTAAAAGAATGGGAAAATACTGTGGCATGAAGGCCAGCCGGAAGTCCGACTACCCGAGGGGATCTACCTCAGAAAGTCTAGCTCTGGGTGTGAGAAACATTTGATCAGGGATGCAAGGAAAGGTTCATTCAGACAAAGATATGAGGTCTGTGCAAAAGACAGAATATTGGTGTCAAGGTGGATGGTGTGATTCTGGCACAAAAAAATATCCAAGAATGGAATGCTTTTGGCCAGAGCCGATGACAATTTCTGCAGACACGTTGGCCAGAGGAGCACAAAGAGGCAGAAGGTGAGGCCTGCCAGGAGTTTTTAGAAAATGGCTCTGTCAGAAGAAATGAAACTGTCTGTCACCACAGACCATCTCCGTTCACTTGTTCCTGTCACGTCGCCTGCCTTGACAGCTCCTGTCCATCTCTGTCCAACTATCATCCTTCATTTCCTGTACAGCTAGCTCCTCTATCTGACACAGTCCTGGGCCAAGTGATGACAACAGCAGATTCTTCAGGACCAACAGTAAAGACCCTAGGACTTACCCCACTGGGAAAAGATTGGTGTCCTACAGTGAGCAAGGCAGGCATTGCTAACTCAGAACCGAGCCCTGGTACTCTGTCCCCATGCCCCTCTGAACCACAGCTGCTGTAGGCATCACAGGCACACCTGGGTCCCTGGTTTGCTCATAGCCCTTTAAACTCTCCAATTCCTCTGACTTGCCCCTTGGTTTCCAGCTTCTGCAAAGACTGAACCGGTAACTATTACTTTTCTTGGACTTTCTGTTGCCTTGGGTTATGCATGCGTGATGGAATGGAGCCCAGTCTCACACAATATCCATCCCAGGAAGCAGCCCTACAGATGGGCCGGTTAACTGCCCTACTCAACCACTGGCTTCCCTTGCTTTTCAAGGCCCTCTAAGGCTCCAATATGTTTCCCATTAAAACTTTCTGCAATTATTCAAGACTGGAAGTAACAGTGGAAAAGTGGGGTGAGCCAGCACTTCAATTTCAGATTTGTAGAAATCCTCGTTTGATATGTATACCCTCGGTTTGAAACCATACTTTTCAAAGTTGAAAATTAAATTGAACTTTTATGGTTCATGCTAATAAAAAATCAGACATTAATCATCTTTGGGAAAAAATACAGAAATCAGATAAATTTTCACATACAAAGACAAGTGTTGTGGGAAATGTGAGGAATGCCTTGTGACATAAAATACAAGATGAATAAGTTGCCTCATACTTATCTCAGAACTGTATAACGCATTCATTATACAATTCATTATAGAATTTCAAAATGTATAATGAAAGTACAGATTATTATACAGTTTTACTCCCTTAGCATAAGCTGTGTATCTCTTACATCAGTTAACATATTAAAGCTAAATTTGGACAGAGCATGGGAGTTCATGCTTGTAATCCCAGTCCCTAAGAGGCAGCAGTCGAAGGATCAGGCAGCCCTCAGCTACCCCAGCAAGCTCTAGGGCAGCTTGTGTAGCAGGAGACCCTGTTCCACAAGCCCAAAGGGAAACAAAGAAATAAAGACAATGTTTGATACCACTTGTTCTTGTTCCTGTTCCAGAACATTCTGTAGTAGCTTCTGCTTGGCACTAAACTCTTGGTGTAGGCTTTCCCATTTCACTCTCATCTGGTCTTCAGCAAGTGACTTTGCCCCTTCCATCCCCAACTCCTGGGGTAACACAGCAGGTTTTTCACTATTAGAAGAATAAACAGTCTAAGTTTACAATGTGTTCAAAAAAGCAGAGAGAGAGAGAGAGAGAGAGAGAATGACACAGATAATCTATTTGATATTAGCAGAACTGGCCTCAAAAATTAGAACAAGATTATCTTACTTGTGGGTTTATACCTCAAAAAAATGAAAAGTTAAAATAGAAACACAGAGACTGTAAGCATATTTTCTTAATATATCTAATCATGAACTCAGGAATATTAAAAACAAATAGAAAATGGCTAAGTATGAAATAAACTATAGTATGACCATAGACTAGGATCCTTTGATAATTAGCCTATAAATTGGTTCAAAATTGGAAAATGTTAGCCTAATGAGAGCTTTTACCATGATGAGTACACAGGACATTCGGGACACACTGTAGAGGGATAGGAGATGGGATGACAGATAGAAGATGTGCCCTGTGGAAGACAGCAGGGATCCCAGGTCCATTTAAGGACAGTAGGGATCCCAGGTCTATCTGAGGTTGGGAGCAGGCATTGGGGGTGGGGAGCCGTGAGAGAACACTGGTCTTGACATGCATGAGGCCCTGGGTTCCATCCCCAGGTTGCAGAAAGCAGGAAGGGGAAGCAGAGTGCCTAGGACAGCAGTTAGAACAGGAACATGGGGTAATTTGTGCCACAGCTCTCTAAGCCTCCGTTGTTTTGCCGTATGAATGAGCATGACATTCGTGTTACACAGTTTTGAAAATTAAATAGAACATGCGTGATGCCTACAGCTCCATGTGATGAATGGCTACCATCCAGTATGCGGAGGTTAATGATCTACCCGTTGACATGCACTGACTTTAAAAATTAATGTTGAAAAAAATGTCTCTAATTGAATGGATTTTTAAAAAAACACACACTTTCAGTGGAAAGGAAAGGAACTTGAAACCTCCTATGAAATTAAATCTCTTTATTGTATTTTCTTCTGCACTGGTTACAATGTATCTGTCTCCATTTACTGTTTGTGAAATTTCATGTCAAACCAAGGGAGTAGTTACCATTCATATTCTTATATTTCATCACCAACACATGTAAAAATAGCAGCGAGTTAGTTTTACATTAGAAAGTTCTCTTTTTCATTTCTCATGGGAAAATGTTTTTATTTGTTTGTTTGTTGTTTGTTTGTTTTTTTTAATGTCAATGAATTCCAAGCTGGTTTTCCCTTCATAGCCTTAGAAATAACTTGGGGACTTGATAGGATGTGGACTGGACTCGGTTACACTGAAGGGTGATTTTTCTAAGGAATCTATATAACCATTGAAGAACTTCTAAGTGGTGTTTTTTTAAAGTTAATCTTCACAGAAAGCTAGCATAGCAGGACAAATTTCTTTTTACACAAGTTTAATATTTGAAAGAACAACTAAAGCAACTTGCAGATGTTTATCTGTCGTCTGGGTTCTAGCCAATGCTGAAGGCCAAGGAGAAGGGAGAAGCAAAAAAAAAAAAAAAAAAAAAAAAAAAACCAAACAAACAAGAAAAACCCAACAGCAACGTTTTTTAACCACAAGAAACTTGCACAAGATTCCCACAGCCCTTTTGAGGAACCAACTGCCTGCCAAGCAGGCAGCGCTCGTAAAAGCAAAGGGCTTGAGAAACCATGGATGTGTGAACGAACCCTTAAAGCTTCGAGTGGGTATGAAGAGTGAAGACACTCTGCTCCGCCACCCTGGACAAGGGTGCCCCTTGTTTGGGACTTTGCTGCTGATGTATTTTAAAGCCCTTGTCACACATCTTTCTAAACATGGTGGACAGTAGCAATTATTTTAGCTTTTTCACAGTTTGGGGTGACTTAAACGCAAAAGCTATGCATCCCATAATATCCACAATGTATTGACACTCAGAATCGCGGCGTCAGTGTTTACTGGACTACAGAAACACTCTCCTGGCCACATCTGCTCTCTCCGGCGATCCATATGAACACGATATGTTGTTCATTCACATTGCTCCTCAGTTTCCACCTGTATGATTTCTGATGCCACGGTGAAATTTTATTAAAGATTACAGGTACATACAAATTTTTTCTTGATACTAGTAGGTACCCCTGCCTTTTCAATTATTTGGCGTTATAAATAATATTTTAGAACATCTTTCTAACATATACTCTTTTTATAATTTCATTTCTGATGAAACAATGTTTAGAATCAGGAAACAAAGCCAAAGGTGCCGGCCAAGAGACACAAGCAAAGGCTGCACATAGGCACACAGGTTTTTACTGAAACCCTAAAAGAAAAAAAAAAAAAGTGCTTCAGAGCCGGGCAGTGCTGGAGCACACCTTTGATCCCAGCATTTGGGAAGCAGAGGCAGGTGGATAGTTTCAGGCCAGCCTGGTCTACAGAGTGAGTCCTGGGGAAACCAGAGTTACACAGAGAGTACTTATCATGACAAACAAAAACAAATTTAAAAAAGGTTTTTCTTTTTATCATTATCAAAACGTTGTGCATTCATGGTTGCTCCTTAGTATTCTAACTCTGTAGGCAAGCAAGCCAAGACACAGGCATATCCCACTGGCTATAGTCCTGTTACCTTTCCACCTTGCAAATAAAAACCTCCTGTTCAGAGGTTCTTCCCTTTCCTTGTCTATTCTAATATTTCATCTTGCTGTATGCAACCCTTTCAAAGTGTCCACTCCAATCCCGGTCCCCAGGATAAAAACACTTTACATGTAGAAATTATAGGAAGAGAGCTGTTTGGAGATCATACCACTTAGCCTGCATATATACCCCCCCCTTTTTTTTTTAAGAATATTCTGCAAGAGTTCTAAGGAGGAAAAGACTCTGGTCAGGTCATAGTCATCAGTTGGAAATATCAGACTTGATAACACATTTTTCATTTGACTCAGAAAATGGCTGTCCCTGGGGATCGGTGGGCTGGGCCTCCAGGAAAGTAAATTTATTAGTCATTATTGGTAGCCATTTTTCTAGCTGCATGACAAAATTTTTTGGCAGCACAGGAGCTTTCATATCCTAAAGTAGATGGAGAGTCAGTGCCTTGTGTGGAAAGTAACCATGGAGCAAGGTGTTTTCCAAATGATAGGGCAACAGAAGAAGAAAAAGTTGCAGTTTCAAAACATACCCAAGGCCCCCTGAGCCTTCTGCGGTGGAATGCTGGGTTAGAATCTCCTCTCCACGGCTAGCTACTGAGCGCAGGAGGCTCTTCTGCTCAGCTAGTTCCTGTTCGAACTCCTGCACAAACGCAAACACTGTGGTCACTTCAGAGAATGGTTGACAGTCACTGTCACCATCACTGCTTTCTATCTACAGAACATAAGGAGGGCTCTAATCACTGCAAATCTGAGCACGGTTTAGGCAAATTCTCTTGCTCTGATTAAATATACTGAAAAAGCAATAGGAACAGAAAATTTTTGCTGGACAATGGCGCCCCCATGTGGTAAAATACATTTCTTCCTTTCAAAGTCAAGGCTGTCTTGGACTAGCTAGGACAGGCTCCTTACAAATATCAGTTCAGGACAGTATCAACTGGTCTGGTTTGAGTTCATTCACAGTAAATGAGTTTGCACTTTGACATGAGAAGATATTTATGTATGTTTTTTAGTGAGAAATTAATCAACAGAAATGATTTGTATCATAACAACTTACAATCAGATCTTGTGAGGAGTCTACTAGAAAGTAAGAAACACATTTCATTTCTTTGAAAAGAATATATATTTCAGAGATTGCCCCATTCTTAGAGGCCTTCCTGGGACTTTTGTGTGATAGTAAAATAGACGTGAACATTGCATCGAAGAGCTACTGAAGAACCACCGTGTCAATACTGGGGATGTTGAGTGTAGCGCTCGCCTGGCCTGAGTTCCATTCCCAGCATTGAAAACAGAACAAAACATAACTCACATCAACAAAGCTACAGCCACAGAAACACCTCCCTCAGGTTCTCCTCCCAGCAGAGCTGCCTAGCAAAAGGTGGGAAACGCTTTACCTTTTGTTGCTGGAGGCTGCTCTGCCGATGGTGGGTCCTCGTGGTGCGGGCTTGAGCCAGCCATTCCTGGACTCCGGGGCTCTGAGTGGCTGTGAAGTCAACATCGTTCTCCTCTTTCTCTTGAGTGGCTCCCTGCTTTGAACGAGATGAGACAGGAGTCAGGGGCCATATTGATATATTATTTCTCTGCCGGTGAAATGAACCAATTCAAGCCAGATTAGATGGTATGAAATGCAGGCTTATTGGGAAGCTGCTCTGGAGTGGGCGAGTTCTTTGGCTCCAAGGAAGAAAGCCAAGGCCGGGGAAGTCACCATGGGAAGGGAGACAGAGGAGATGGTAAGAGACAGAAAAAGTGTGGGGGAGAGGGAGGGAGAGAGAGAGAGAGAGAGTGAATGCACAAGGAGACAAAAAAAATGTCTGGATTATATAGTGGGATAGCCCCTGGGCGGGGGGGGGGGTCGGGGGAGGGGAGCCCAGCCCCAGTCTGGAAAGTTCAGGCTTGGGGGAGGGGTACGCCAGGTTGGAACTGAAAGATGCTGGGAGAACCCGGAGGCCAGGTTCTACAGTATGCACCTCAGTCCCTTGTCCAGGTTGGGGGGGTTGGGGGAGGTCGAAACTACCCCCAGGAAAACCTCACCCCACTGGAAAAAAGACTCCTTTGGTGTGGTTGGTATAATGACTTCAAAGCATCATCATTTCAACATTACCCCACATTTAAAAAAAAAAAAAAAAGATGGTGACACAAGATTTTGACACTTTTAGGAACAAGAATAAGTAGATAATTATGCTCAGAGCATTTGTAAGGAAGCCCATTTTTTTTCCAGAGTAGTCATCAAATATTACTCTAAATTTTTTTCCACATAAATATAAAACTCAACCCTTTTATGAACTTTTTAAGGTCACACAAAGCTAAAATGTTACCCCGATAATCATCACGTGACAAGCTTTGCTGTCCTTCCTCTAAAAGCTTCATCCTGCCAACATGTCTCTCCAGGTCACGTGGTATCTATCCAAACTGGGCACAATAGCAAGCACTTGCTTCTCAGACAGGGTTTTAGAAGGTTACCAACCAAAGACATCAACACCTTTGAAAAACAGTAAGTCCACGGTCGGGTTCACATTCTAGAATTCAGGAAGAGCAAGGCATGATGGTTAATCCTGGCTAGCAACTTTGGCTGGGAGGAGGGCATGTGGAAGAATAGGAAGGCATACTTCTCCATGTGTCTGTTAGGTCGTGAGGGCTCTGCCGCAATCCACAGTTTTAATCCACCTATGGATTCAAAATCTAAGTACACTATTGAAAAGTGGTGGAACAAGGCAAAAAGTAGCCCACCTATTGGTTACATTTGAAGGGTACTTTTTCTTTCCTTGTCTAAGTTGAAAATCTTTGCCTTGACACGCCCTTAAGCCATGATGTCTTTGTCTTGCCACTAACACTAACAGTGGGCCATGGAATCAAACTGCTGAAAACACAAAGCAAAATTCAGTCCCTCATCTCTAAAGTGGTTTCCAGCAGGCGTCTATTCACAGTGCTGAGACACTTAGTAACACACAGCAATGCTTCCAAGATGGCCGAACGTCCTCTGCTCCCTCACTCTCACCCTCCCCCAGCCTAGCCTCTTCAACTCTGTTTTCAAGAGAGGCAGGAAGTGGTCAACCACGGGAACAATCTCAGGGTACTTCAAGAGGCAGGAAGTCTTTACTCACCCCCTACCTGGCCAACACTGCAATCATAAGAAGGCAGCAGTAACTGGATTCAGGGGATTAAAAAAATAAAAATTAAAAATGACATCAAGTTACAAGAGATGTTAGGAGGGTCCTGGGGGCTGCTGAGGAGGGGAATAAGAAGCGAATGTGATCAAGATACATTGTACACTGTGTGTCTGTGTGTGTGTGTGTGTGTGTATAAAAGTTTCAAAGATTAAGCAAAAATGTAAAAAGCTATAAAAATTAAAAATATAAAAATGCTTATAAGATAAATGTATAAAGAAAGTAGAGAGTGGCTCCCAGCTCCACCTATGAATCTTCTAGACTTAAATTAATTCTAGAAGTCTTGATTTGTGAATATCTGCTATTCAAAGAGAGCCAATTATAAATATCTGTGTAATAAATGGCTCCCAGTGGCCTGGAGGCAAAGGCGGGCGCATCTCTGTGAGCTGAAGGCCAATCTGTTCTACACAGCAAGTTCCAGGATAGCCTGGACTACATAACAGAGAAACCCTTTCCTCTGACAGCTGCCTCCAGCAATAAATAGCTCTAGTCCAAACAAGAGTTTTTCAGTGCCAATAAAATTAGCATAATAAACTGGTCGGCCTTGGTGCGTGTGCCTTTCATCCCAGAACTCAGGAGGCAAAAGTAGGTGGATTTCTGAGTTGTCTACAGAGTGAGTTCCAGGACAGCCAGAGTTACAGATAGAAACCGTGTGTGTGTGTGTGTGTGTGTGTGTGTGTGTGTGTGTGTGTGTGTGTGTGTGTGTGTGTACAATAGAATAAAGTGTCAATTATGGGCACAGTTCTTGCCATCCTACAAATTCAAAAAATGTCCCTGGGAATTTTAAAGGGACTTGATATGATAATTACAAGTGACAATACCAAAGCTGCTTTCTCCCTTTCTCCCATGACCACCTCTGCCCCCTACAGATCCCTTGCTGCTTCGAGAATCTGGCTAGAGAAGAAAGCAAAAAAGCAGTTACTTATCGACCTGACAACCTTCTTGCCTTGTTATTCTAATGGGGTGTCAAAGGTCCACTTAGCCTCATGCTTCACACTGACTGAGACCAGTTGAGGATTCACAGTCTGAATATGTGAAGGATGGATCAGATCTTTTTTTATATAGTCTACCCATTAAATACATATTATGCATGAGATACTGCTATTACGTCTCAGAGTTCTATGCAAGAAGTAGCCAGACAAGGGCCTGGGACAGGACCCAGATAAATAACAAATGTACCAGCAAGGGTGAGTTACACAGGAGGGCCAGAAGAGAGGACAGGAAGTAAAGGGACAGAAAGCGATCAGAAAGGCTTCCTAGGCTGGTCTGAGAGCACATCACTGTAGGAGGGGAACATCTGCAGGGAGCATGGAAAAATAGAAAACTTGGCCAGACCAAGGGGAGGCTATCCCAGAACTGGAGAACAGCTACGGCCCCAATATGGCCCCATGCAAAAAACTGGAAGAGGCCACTGTGGTTAGAGTCTGATGAGGTATCTACCTGGATGTCTTGCTATCAACTCTGAGACTGACACTTCTCTGCCCCTTGCCCCACCCCCAAGTTAGAAGGTAGATAAGAGTCCACCATTACAGTTCCGCCAGAGGCCCTGCCTTTTCTCTGAGTTCCTGTATTCTAACTCTCTGCTCCAGGGAAAGAGCGTTGGGTTTCTATGCTTGTGTTTTCTCTCCTGCAATCCCATGATTCATGGTTGCGCTGGCTAGTTTTATGTCATCTTGACACAAGCTAGAGTCATCTGAGAGGACGGAGCCTCAGTTGAGAAAATGCCTCCATAAGATCAGACTGTAGGCAAGTCTATGAGGCATCGTCTTAATTAGTGATTGATATGGGAGGGCCAAGCCATTGTGGGTTCTCTTGTGTGCTATAAGAAAGCAGGCTTGAGAAGGCCATGAAGAGCAAGCCAATAACCTGCACTCTTTCAAGGCCTCTGCATTAGCTCTTGACTCCAGGTTCATGCCTTCCATGATGAAATAGGATTCAGGACACATAAGCCAAATAAACCCTTTCCTCTCCAAGTGGCTTTGCTCATGGTGTTTCATAGCAGCAGTCGTAACCCTAAGACAATGGTGGACTGATTGAGATGACAGACTACATCTTTGTCTCTGTATACCTTGGAGTGACTGCTCTATGGTGAAGTAAGCCATCAACATGTAGAAGATGTAGTCTACGTCGCCATATGAGCTCCTTTGTTCTGGGCATGTACTTCCTTTCCTTTGATAGGAGCCTGCTTCCCAACCGGGAGAAGCCGGGTAGAAAGCCGGGTAGAACAATGTGAGTGTCCTTGGTCTAAAAGATGTTATTTGTATCTTGCAACTCGTTTGGAGTGGGTGACCCATCACACCTCATTCATGAAGCACCCTCCTTCCCAGGAATTTCTCCCAGAGATAAACAGAGGGTTTCTGGAAAGGAGAGGTTTAGGTGAGTGGAGTTCTAGCACAGGAGACCGGGGAACACTGTCATTGCAGAATGAGCTCTCAGGAGACCCTGGCGCATCCAGGCAAGAGAGACAGAGCAGGTTAGATGGAAACCCTGCAGGATGAAGACACAGGACACACGATGACACCTCAAGGAGTCAGCACACAGACTCCAGTCCCCAGTCACAGCCGATGCAGCTGACAAAACGCTGGTCCTGGCCATGAGCTTCTTTGCCTTTTCCCTTGGGCTCCAGGCCACTTCCGCTCTGCTTTTTAATTTTGTTTGTTTCCCAGAGCCCATCCAGAAGATCCCT
>CM052717.1:25274914-25325130 GCA_028551405.1 Uromys caudimaculatus | reverse complement strand
AAGAAGGTAGACTAACTAATTAAAGCTGCTGGTGTATCTCTTTTGATGTGGCATGGGTGAAATATGAAATTATGCTCACTGGTATTTAAAAGCCCAGCGGATTGGACAGGGTTTTCTGGATATTTTTTTGTTACTTTTTTTTTTTCATTTCTTTTTTTATGTGTACGGGTATTTGCCTGCATGTACATCTGTGCAACACGTACATGCAGTTCCTGAGGCGGCCAGAAGGGGGCATCACGTCCCCTGAGATTAGAGTTACAGATGGGCGTAGCTGTGTGCTGGGTATAGTAGCTCACCCTAGCATATAGAAAGCTGAGAAGGAGAATCAGCATGAGTCTGAGGCTGGCCTGTGTTACATAATGCATTCTGGGTCATGAGGACTACAGAGTAAGGCTTAAATAACTATAAGACAAAACAGTTTTGATATCAAGTACTAGAATTACAAGCTTAGAGGTGTAAGCCACGATGCTGAAATTTTCTTCAAAAAAAGATTTTTTTAGTTATGCTTTAGGTCTTTTTGCCCAGATATGTGACTGTGTGTATGTGCACATGAGTGCAGACCCTCATCCAGAGGCACTGGATCCCCTGGTGCTGGAGTTACAGGCAGGGAGTCACCTGACATAGACGCTGGGAACTGAGCATGGGTCTTCTGCAAGAGTAGGAATCACTCTTAACTCCTGAGCCATCTCTCCAGTCCCCGAACATTTTTAAAGACGAAGATACCTACCACTGGTGATGTTTCTTAAGAACCAATTTCAGGTTTGAATTTTATTTTTGCTTTAATGACGGACTCTGTAAATATGTAAAGTCTCAAACTTGCGGAAGCTCACGTATCTATATCAGGACCTTATTATCTGTATTTTAAAACTGTCCTCCATGATGTGGGCACATTTTCTTCCTTTCCTTCATGACGTAGAGCAGTGGTTCTCAACCTCCCCAGTGCTGAGACCCTTTAACACGGTTCCTCATGTTGTGGTGACCTCCCCCAGCCATAAGACGATTTTGTTGCTACTTAGTAATTTTGCTACTGCTTGATTCATAATGTAAATATCTGATATACAGGGCAGGATAGCTGATATGTGACTTTAAAGGCGTCTCGACCCACAGGCTGGGAACCACTGCTCTCCAGCATCTTAGTACCTGGCAGTCCACCAGCTGGGCGTTCATGTCCATGGGCTCCTGGGATGGACCCAGTGCGACATCCAGGGTGGCCTTCGTGTTCAACAGCCAGTGGTCCAGCTCATCTGCCTCACAGCGGTACCGCTGCAGAGCCTGCTGCTGCCGCTGCTCCTCCAGCTGGTCGCTTAGCTTCTCCTGAGGAACCAGAAAGAAGGTAAGTTGGAGGGACCTCTGAGCGGTGAGAACTTAGATTCCATACAACAGAGCGACAGTCTCGGGCCCTGGCTGCGCACACAAATACCCAAGCTCAGACTACGTCTCAGAAGACTAAATTGGGGTTTCTGTATCTCAACATTAGTGTGTAATGAACCCCCCCCCCATGAATGTGTGTGCCCCGGAGTTGAACAAGACCAGATTGCTATAGGATCTGGCAGTCATGGGAATGAGGAAATCAGCCAAGGACTAGAACCAGACAGTGACAGGAAGCAGTTGGTCCATGAAAACAGACACTTAACTCCAATTTCTGAGAAGGTAGGGCATGCCTAGGACAGCAGCTGACTAAGGGACATCTACCCCACACACACACATAAATGAGCAACCCTTTAGGCAGTTGACCCTGTGGGAAGGAGCACCCAGTGGTACTTGTATTGGAATAAGGCAGAAACCCAGAGTTTTAGGCTAACTATCAAGTTTTCTCAATTCTTGCAAATAATTCATGCTGAAACATTCAGGCCAAACTTATTCTGAAACCCCACATACATTTCTCATAGAGTAAAGACAAGATGATGGAATTAAAGTTACCTATAGGTCCTTCAAATACCTCCTTTTAAAAACTGTAGCACTAGTAATTGTCAGTATTATTTTTAACATGTATTTAATTTGATGTGTAAAGGTGGTTTGCCTACACGTTTATCTGAGCACCATGTGTGTGTACTGCCTGTAGCGGCCACAAGAAGACTTCCTGGAACTGGCTGGGAGCCACTGTGTGTGTGCTGGGAGCTGGACCCAGGGCCTCTGCGACAAGAGTGACTCCTCTTAACCACTGAGTCCTTCCTTTCTCCGGTTCCAATTATAATCATTCTTTAATTAAAACTTAACACGGGAACCAATACATAGGAAAAACATGTTTTAAGTTTATGCAGAATATGGAATCGATATATGATTTGGCCAATCTTGCGGCTAGCCAATTTACAACGAGCTTACATCTTCAGTATGGAACAATCATAAACTTAATCATGATATAATCAGTAGTATTAATAAAATAATACTCAGTGTGTATAAGAAATGTATTGTGGACATTATGATCCAGAGACACAAGATGCCAGAAGCTCTCAGAGCCCATCTGAAGCCCATGCTCAAACGAATTGCAGAAGCAACTGCATAAACATTGCATTGCCAAAAGCCAATAATTATAGGGAAGAAAATATAAAGAAGAGCTTATTTTTACCACATATATCATTGTTACCAAAATCTACCTATCAAATAATATTTAAAGCAGATAGCATAGGCAACAGAAATGAAAGGGTATTTATTTTCAGGAGTAAATATGCTCAGAATGGCTAATGCTGAACAGACAGGTTTATGCTTCACAGTATGAATTCTACTCCTTGTAGGCTCTTATTTAATCATAGCAAACCATTGCTCTCATCTACAGCTCCTGTCCACGAGGCTCCAGTCAACCAAGTACCAGCTCTCTGTATTGCCAGTGTCTCCCATCTGGAGAACATTCACAGATACATCCGGACTGACTGTGCGCTGTGCTCAAGTCCCTGACGTAAACGTAATGGCAGAGTCTCAGGACTGGAAACAGTAAGGGACACTCTCCCTCCAGTGTCTACTGCAATACTCACAACTGCCAAACTACGGAGCGAGCCTCGGTGCTCAACAACAGACCAGGGGTAAGGAAACTGTTATGTGAAGAGAGTGTGTGTGTGTGTGTGTGTGTGTGTGTGTGTGTGTGTGTGTGTACACAATGGCATATTTACAGCCATAAGGAAGAAGACAATGACATCATTAGCAGAAAGATTGACTTGAATGAAGATGCTTACACAAAGTGAATTCCGCCTATTGCCGAAAGACAAGTACTATATCCCTTCTCTCCCATGTGGTCCTCATACACAGATATAAAAAGCTAGGCATATATAGAACATGAAAGTAGAAGTAAAACATTTTTAAATTTAATTTAATTTTTTTATTTATTCACTTTACATCCCACTCACTGCTCCCCTCCAGGCAGGTCAAACCCTCCCCAAATCCTTCCCTCCTCCCTCCTCCCCTTCTTCTCTGAGCAGGTGGGGGCTCCCTGGGTATCCCCTCACCCTGGCAAGAATTAAAACACTTCAGGCAGACAAAAGGGACTGATGGGAATAAGAACATGCAAGAATATGGAGATATGAGGGCAGAGATGTTCAACTGGGGGGGGGGGAGAGGAGGATGAGGGAGGGGAAGGGGGAGGGAAAGAGAAAGGGAGGGGAAGGAGAGGGAATGAAGGAGAAGGGGGAGTTGGAGGGAGGAGAGGGGGAAGGGGGAGGGGAGGAGGAAGGGGAGGAGGAGAGGGGGAAAGGGAGGGAGGGGGAGAGGGGAAGAGAGAGAGGAAAAAGGAGAGGGGGAGAGAGAGGAGGGAGAGAGAGGAGGGAGAGAGAGGAGGGAGAGGGGGAGGGAGATGGGAAGGGGGGAGGGAGAGGGAGGGAGAGAGGGAGAGAGAGGAGAGGGAAAGAGAGTAAAAGTTTGAAAAATATATATATCAAAGAAGAGACCAGTAATTAAAACAACAAAATCCATGTGGTTCACATCAGTACTCAGAACTGCTAACAGACACTAAAGCTTGATTCAGAAGCAGGACCTGAAACACCTCCAAGGCCCCAGTTACCTCCAGGAGCTGCCTCTTGCCAGCTGCTTTCATCCTGATGGTGGACATTCGCTCAGCCAGGACAGTGAGCGTGGACTGCAGGGCTAGCTGCTCCACTGGGTCCAACTCCTGAGACTCGGCCACCAGCTCCTCCGCAAGACACGCCTGGAGCCCAGTGATCTCGTCTTGTAGCATCTGCACCTCGTCCATCAGGGCCTGTGTGGAAGACTGTGGGATCACGCTCTTGACTGAGGACTCCAGGCCTTGCCCCCATACACCCACCGAGGTCAGGGGCAGACTCTCCAATTCATCAGTGGAGCCAGCCGTCAAGATTGTCACCTAGTTTAACTTTTCAGAATGACATGGTGGAAGCTGAACGCTTGGACAATTCTGATCTGGATGCTGGGGATGTCACTAACTTAAATGACTTCAAACACATTAATTAGCATTTCTGGGTTCCAACAGGCTCATCCATTACAGGAGAGGAATCCTCAGGTATGCCCACATTCAGTCTCTTCCTTCTGTACCTAACTCAAAAGCTCACAGTTTCCTGGGGCTAACTTCCAGGCAATTGGCTCCCTCCAGAAATGTCTGCCAACCTTTCAAATGCTTTCTGAGGCTGACCACCTCCAGAGCATACCCCTAACCCAGGCTCCTTCATGCTCCCTGCACAGATAAACAGCATGTCAGTCATACAGTGTACCTTTAAATAGCAATTACAGACGGCTCTACTTTTAGGATAGGCTCCTTCACTGGCCCACAAAACAACAGATTAAAAACCCAAATTGGAGTAGTCATTATGCTGAAGTTCCCGGTCACCTTCATCCACATTCCAAGAACTAAGAGATAACAATCAAATCCCCAAACTGCCTAGTGTCTCCACACAAGATAACAAAGCTCTCTGCTTTAACCCTTAAACAAGAGAGTGATTTAAAGTAACTCCTAAATGCTACCTTGTCTATCTTGCTTCCCAGCTCTGCCCATAAACGGAAAAGAACTTTGAAAAGACGAGCTCACTATCTGTTCCTTAATTCTGGTCTGGTTTGTTTTTTGTGATAAAGTCTTACTATATAGCCCTGGATGGGCTAAAACTCACTAGGTAAGATACCTCCCTCATCAGTGTTGGGATGAAAGGTGTGGAACACCACACCCAAACCTGTTTTTGTTTTCGAGACAAGGTTTCTTGTAGCCCAGGCTGCCCTGAAACTCTCTTTATAGCTGAGGGTGACTTCAATACTGGTCTTCCTGCCTCCACCGAGATGGCAGGCGCACACTAGCAAATGCCCTGTTCATTTGGTGCCTGGATTTGACATAGAGGCTTGCGCATGCTAGGCTGTCAGGCTACTAATGGTACATCCCCAGTCCTATGTAGGTCATCCATCCACCCACCCATCCATCCACCTATCCACCCACCTACCCATCCACCCACCCACCCATCCATCCACCCACCCATCCACCCATCTATCTATCCATCCATCCACCCACCCATCCACCCACCCACCCATCCATCCATCCACCCATCCACCCATCCACCCATCCACCCATCCACCCATCCACCCATCCACCCATCCATCTATCCATCCATCCACCCATCCATCCACCCATCCACCCACCCATCTATCCATCCATCCACCCATCCATCTATCCATCCACCCATCCACCCACCCACCCATCCATCCATCCACCCATCCACCCATCCATCTATCCATCCATCCACCCACCCATCTATCCACCTATCCACCCACCTACCCATCCACCCACCCATCCATCCACCCATCCATCTATCCATCCACCCATCCACCCATCCACCCATCCATCTATCCATCCATTCACCCATCCATCCACCCATCCACCCACCCATCTATCCATCCATCCACCCATCCATCCACCCATCCATCTATCCATCCACCCATCCATCCATCCACCCATCCATCCACCCATCCATCCACCCATCCATCCACCCATCCACCCACCCATCTATCCATCCTAGAACTCGCTGTATGCAGACTGCCATGACCTCAGCTTGCTTCCAATTCACAAAGACCTACCTGCCTTCGCTGGGGTTTAAAGGTGTGCACCACCACACCCGGCTAAAACAGAAGTTTTAAATTTGATTACAGAATATTTTTCCTTAATAGTTTGAGCTTTGGGTGTTCCGTTTGGGAAAACTTTGCCTACTGCATCACGATTATCAGGTGATATTTACCTGATTGTCACGTAAAGATATCCCTCATCTTTAAAAGGGATATTGAGTAGCTCAGTGGCAGAACTGGGGCTTAGCATCCTATAGTTCTAGGCTCCCCAGGACTCAAATCAAAACAAACAGAAGATAAAAGAATCTTCTGGGAACATGATTAATCAATGGAATGGTGTTAGTTTTTTTCAAAAGTTTCTGGAAAGGTGTATAAGGAGGTAGAAATATGGAGAACAAGTGTTAAGAAACTTTACAACCACCTGGCATCATCATGGCATGAAGAGTATTTTATTTAATTTGAAAAACTATTGCTATATGATGGATCAGAAATTAAGAAAAACCTCACCGCTGTGGCACTATGGTCGGCATCATTGTAAGAGTTCATTTATGTTTTGTTTTTTAATACTAACTTCATACTTAGGTTTACTGTAACCACGTTTAATTTATCACACTCCTTTGTTTCCAGTGTGGGTACAAATGGAGGTACCACCACCTTTCCCCCTCTCGCTGCCCCTCCCTCCTCCTCCCTTTCTCCCTCTCCTTCTATCTCTGGAGAGTTTTGCAGTAGAATCTCTTCGATGAGTCAAATGCATCTGTTCTTGGAAGCTCACTGCTGTGTAAAGGATACTCACTTTTCATCCTTAGGGCCTTGTAAGTCTCTGTAAGCCCGTGCTCTCAGCCTGTGGGTGGAAACCCCTTTAGGAGTCACAGGTCAGATCTTCTGAATATTTACAATTTATAACAGCAGCAAAATTACAGTTATAGCAATGAAAATAATCTTATGGTTGGGGGTCACCACAACGTGAAGAACTGTATTAAAGGGTTGAGCATGAAGAAGGTTGAGAATCGGTGCTCTAAGTAGTAGGACTTATTTTTCAACTTTAGCCATCTTCTCCCTTCCTGGGGGGGTGGGGTAGTGTTTGTTCATGTTTGTGTTTCTTTGTTTTGAAACACAGATCAGGCCTCCAACTTGTTGTGTAAGAGGATGGCCTTGAACTTCTGACTCCCCTGCTTCTGCTCTACAAATCCTGGGGTTATATGCCCTCGCCACTGCACCCGACTAGAACTTCTGTTATTTTGAGGTATAATTTTCTTATATTTGCAATATCTATTATCAAGCCAAATAATCCATGGATGGCTTCAAATGTGCCTCATTATTTATAGGTGTGGGCCACCATGCCCAAGCCTTGGGGGTGACGAATTTTTGAGATTTCATTGAATTTATAGACTGACTCCCTTAAATTGTTCATTTAAAGTATTTTCATGCATTATTAATCGTGATCACTTGTTGAAGACCCGACTGCCAAAAACTCTAAACTCTGCATTGTTTGTTCAGATTTTAGCCTCCTCTATAATTAGACTGGCCTCATTCTCTCTCCCCCTCTTCTGCAGTTTGAAGCCCTGCTCCCCCATCCCCCTCGCTCTCTTCCACCTTCCCACAGCTAGACACCCTCCCTCCCTCCCACCTACTGTTTTCCCAATTCCCAGCCTCCAGGCAGCTGAGACGCCACTAAATCTGCTCCCCGCCCCCTTTCCTAATAGCTCCCAATATTATTTCTGTTTTCTCTGCAGCATGCTGCTGATTCACCCCACTTACTTTCAAATCATATATTTTTAAAAAGCCAGTCTTTTGGCTGTTGGTCTAGAGGGAGCTCAATACATCTAAGTGAATTAATTCTAACTCATAAGAGAGTTGGTGTTGAAATCACATAAGAAACAACCAGGAAGAAAAAACAGCTCCTCAGCAAACCTCAGTGGATTCGGCTCATCCGGGGGTGTGGTGAGGTCACTGGCTTCTGTTTCTATCTCCTTCTCTCCTTCTCTGAATATTCTTCAGTAAGAAAAGGCGTGGTTTGACTCCTTGGAACTGTCAGTTCTGCACTGCTAAGGCAGGCCTCCCTTCCCAACATCTGGCCCAGCATCCAAGCTCAGTGACAACCGGGAAGGTTTTATTTGGAGCGATGAAAACATTTTACAAACAGATAGAGGCGGTGCTGGTATGATGTAACCGTTTTAAATGTCAATGAGTTCTACGCTTTAATTAATTTTGCTATGTGAATTTCATTTCATAATATGTAAAGACATCCATCCATCTGGGAGTCAAACACACCTTCAGTCTCAGTTCAGAGAAGTGTTCATGGCCAGCAGCTGGCCCATACTACCTGATACAAACTAGGGAGAGGGAGGTGAAGTCCTCTATGGTTGGCGCTGACTTGTGGTGATAAAGAGGACGTGTGAGTGACAGGAACAGAGTCAGACAAGTGGCTAGAGATTACTAGAAGTTGGGAAAGGGACCTGAGAAAGGGGGGAGGGGCCGGGATGCAGGACTTGATCGGTGCACTTGTTATATGTGTGTGTGACTTCACTGTACTCGACAGGCCAAATCCACTGAGATTTAATCAACAAGGAATTGTGGTTTTCTCTATGGTTATTTCTTATATGATTCTCTCTCTCTCTCTCTCTCTCTCTCTCACACACACACACACACACACACACATAGACATGTATACATACATATATATATATATATACATACATATATATATATATAAAATAAATTTTAGAAAATCATACTGACTCCCATTAAGATACCCAACCACTAATATTTTAATACAAGATGAATACTTGGAGCTTCACTAAAGCCCAAACCTTTAATAGTAGGGCCATATGGAGCTCATGTTTATTCAGTTCCAAAAGAAAGCAGTAACTCTACGCAGTCTCAGGGCTATCTATCCCTTTGAGTACGGTTGTTTCCACAATCTACTAGAACAAAATAGCCTCAAAACTCATCCTAGCCGGGCAGTGGTGGCGCACGCCTTTAATCCCAGCACTCGGGAGGCAGAGACAGGCGGATTTCTGAGTTCCAGGCCAGCCTGGTCTACAGAGTGAGTTCCAGGACAGCCAGGGCTACACAGAGAAACCCTGTCTCGAAAAACCAAAAAAAAAAAAACTCATCCTAAAACCTGTCACTGAGCAGAGTGTGGCAAAGATGCCAAATGCCTGGCCCCCCACCCCTTACCTGGGCAGCCTGGGAGAGCTGGAAGGCTGACAAACTGAATTACTACCCAAACCGAGATCCAGGACTTTTAGCTGGCCCGCCATAACATCTGCCCCACCTATGAGCTATGGGCAAGGGCTGACCCTGCAGATCCAAAGCTACAGGGTCTCCATGACTCAGGATGATAGCAGGATATCCGAGAGGAGTCTCTGAGGACCCAGTGCTGATAGCGTAGCAGAAGCCAGAGGCCTCAAACCAGACCAGTGACTCATGGCTACGAACATCTGTAAGCTATTCAGGCAAAAGAGCTTACTGTGTGACACTGTGACACACCATAGCTTCCATGGTGGGATGTTTTGTTGTTTGTTTTTTAAGTTTTGTTTTTATTTCCTTTGGGGGGGTTACAGGGTGTAGGGTAGATATGGGAAGACTGGGATTGGGGTGCATGATGTGAAATTCACAAGTACCAATAAAATTTTATTAAAAAAAACCAAACAAAACAAAACAGAAAAAGACTCAAATCTCAACCACAGGGTACAACATTCAAACACACATCACCAGCTTATGGACTTCACGGGCCCTGCGACCATCATACATCATAGAGGTCCTAACTGGAGAGAAGGGGTCCTGAAACTCCAACCAGGCTGAGTGAGCGCATCTGGCCAGAGGCCAGAGAAGTGGTCCCCAACCTTCCTAATGCTGCGACCCTTTAGTGCAGTTCCTCATGTGCTGGTGACCTCAAACCATAAAATTACTTTTGTGATTACTTCATAACTGTAATTTTGCTATTATTACTAATTGTAATGTAAATATGTGATATGCAGGATATCTGACCTGTGTCCCTCATAGGGGTTGAGACCCACAGGTCGAGAACCACTAGTCTAGAGGAACCTTATAAGAATTAGATTAACAAGAAATAATCCATATGACAGAGTGCAAGAAGATAAGTAAGAAGCAAGAGTCTCGATCAATTCTTTTAAAGTATAAAAAACACCCTGAACTTTCCTGGCACTGTTCAGTTGGAAATAGAAGATCTATAATGAAGGACCGCTCCAGACTCCAGGAACAGATTTAGACAGTGTGTTGGCACTAGCTCTTCATGTGGGCAGCTTTGTCCCAGAATTGTAGAACTTCGGCACAGACATTGAAAGCGAACAAAGATAGCTCAGGAAGGAAATGCTAGAGTTGGGGGTATATACACAATTGTACCAAATTACATGCACTGTGTCTCCTCGCCCTCCATTAGACCATTAATAAGGTACGTAAGCCCTGATGTCTAGTGTCTAGCTTACTTACATCACTAAATGAGCTATGTCTTCTCACTGTGGTGACAGGAGGCACTGTCCTTGGGACCAGCAAAGGACAGAAAGTCATAGCCCCAATTGCAAGCGAAGTTACTTGATATCTTTCTTATTCATAATACTTAGCGATGATGTACGTACAATTTTAGCTGATCAGATTTCAGAGAATTGTTAACTGTGAGATGCTCATCCTAAATAGTCCTAAATCTAAATCACTATCTCCATACACACAGGCACACAGACACACACATGCGCGTATATACACATTCACATGTGTGCACCCACACGTGCACATATACACACACGTCCACATGTGCCCCCACACACATCCACAAACATGTGCGCACGCACACACATACATAAACACACAGACACCCATGTGTACACACACATACACATGTACACACACCCACAAGGTTCAGGAAAAAGCGCAGGAGAGAAGACAGAAAGACCAAAAGAGCCACGGGTTAGAATGTGCTGATAGGAAACAGTGTCTGCTGGACGCACTGGAGTCGCCAGCACTCATGGACTCACAGCTAAGTCCTCAAACTCAGTACAGATGGGGGAGGGGCTCACAAAGACCCGCCCCCCCAGAGCTGAGAAGCTTTGTCAGTTGGGGATCTGTGTGTTTTGTTTTGTTTGTCTGTTTGTCTGTTTGTGGAAGTGATGCCTGCTAAGTTCCTCATGCTCCAGCGAGTGGCCTTACGTGCATGCATGGACAAGACTGACCAAACTCGATGGATGTGATGTTGAGAGGGGGACATGGTAAGAGGTTCAGGGAGGAGTTAGAGGCTGCGTGTGGGTAAGATAGGATCAAAATACATTGTATGCATGTATGAATAATAAAAAATATACCTAAGATGACAAATGTTCGATTTTGTGCTTTCTCCATGAAGTCCTTGGACAACAATTTTGCTTCATGTACAATATGCATTTCCATACAAATAATGATGGACAGGGAGGTGAGGGTGCTGCTTGGAGTTAATACTCGTGCTCTGTAACAAACTCTAGGGTATGATCCACCATGACCCTGCGCTCTTGCAGAGCATCACTCCCAAAAGGGCCATTAAAGGGTCTTGGGGGAGCTGTGGTCAGTTACCTACATTATAGGGATGGTAAACCTCCAACAGAGGTAGAGATAACCTACAGATAGACAGAATAAAACTATTTAAACCTTCTCCCAGATCACTGGTTCTCAATAAGACGTGTGACGCTCGAATTACCCTGATACCGCCCTTAGAGAACTCATCCCATATTCTCTTTGGATGCTTGAAGGAAAAGAGGACCTTCATGCAAGGACGTGACACTGTGGTCCTCTAGAAGGGAGAGGGATGTCTGGAGGGTTTCAGGGCTCTAGTGAGGCAACGGATGGCAGTCAGAGAGAACCGCATAACAACAGTCACGTGACTGTTGGATCGTCCTCATGACTGTTAGGTTCTCGTAAAACCAAGGTTACTTTTAAGTTTATGCCTTTATTGCCATGTTTCCCAAGCTGGGCAGACTGCAGGGAACTCTAGGGTATCTAAAATGTAGTTTGTCAAAAGGTCCAAAATAGGTCTGTCCTGTGTACTTAATACCTACCCTAAGAAGTTACGAGAGTTTCAAAAGCCTGAAACCACTATTTCTCAATACGCCATCTTTAGATGGAAGGTGTGCAGTTTTATCTTATACCAAAAGACCACATGTACTGGACAGCACATGTGAGCAAACCAAGAAGTCCACGTTTATAGTGGACTCCAAATGGAGAATAGAGCAGTAGAGTGTGTGTGCGTGTGCGTGTGTGTGTATGTGTGTGTGTGTGTGTGTGTGTGTGTGTGTGTGTGTGTGTGTGTGTGTGTGTGTCCATCCTGGAGATCAAACTTGGAGTCTTAGCATGATGCACAAGTGTCCTACACGTGAGTCCCAGCCCAGCCCGGTAACCTCATTTCTAAAGCTGATACACTGCACTGTCTCTCATAGACGTGCCTGTCACGGTGCACGTTTATCTCTCTCTTCAACTAAAAGCCATGTTTTCTTCTCTTCTTAAGATTTAAATTTTATTGTTTGTTTATGTGTATATGTGCTTCTTCGTGAGTAAGTGTCACATGTGTGGGGGTGTCTGAAGAGGCCAGAAGAGGGCATCTGATCCTCTGGAGCAGAAGATTCGAATAGTCATGAGTGTCTCAGAGGGGTGCTGGGAACCAAGCTCAGGTTCTCTGGAGAACAGGAAGTGCGCTTAACCACTGTGCCACCTCTCCAGCTCCTGTTCTGTTTTGTGATGGGTCCACCTAAGTGGATCTAGTTGCTCTGGACTGCATTTTCATTCCCTGTGTGCTAGAATTTTTGGTGTGTGCTGCACACCTGGCTTTCTTAGTTCGGTTACATGTGATGACTTCTTTTTATGTCTAGGACTGTTTGGTCTGCACGTATTTATATGCACCACTTGTGTGTCTGGTACCCACAGAGGTCAGAAGAACATGTCAGATTTCCGATACTAGAGTTACATATGGTTGTAAACCACCAGAGGGGTGCTAGGAACTGAACCTGGATTCTACACAAAAGCATGCATCAACATATGGAGTCTATACATCAGTTCACAATTAAAGACATCTTTCTCCCTCTCTGCATTTTGGGGGGCTGTCATAGGCAGCACTTTCCCATGTCAAGTGGACTCAGCACCCAGATGGACCCAGGTCTCCACATCCTTAGACCTCAGTTTTGCCACATAAGTGACATTAAAGCCCTAGCCATGTTCGGTCGGGAACTCTAGAGCGTGGGCCTCGTTGGCAGAGTCCACTTCCCATGTGTGTAAATTTTAAGCTGATGTATTTTTAACAGCATCTTTCTAAATTAGATTTATGGGATCAGCTCTTTCTTCACATAAATCTGACACTTTCTCTAACTTACATAAGCTTTTTAAGAAATGACTGGAGTCAGAACAACACAAGATGAAAACTTCCAGCTCCTTCCCACTGAAGCCTTGGGGGATGGGGTCATTTCCAGATGAGGCCGATTTGGGACATAATTTTCATATTTATTCTTACAACAGTGGCTCGTAACTAAACAAAATCAATCCGGCAACTAGAAGAAAAGACACCTAATATCAAAAAAACCCAAAGCAACACCAACGTATGTAGATTTTTTAAAATTAGAATCCAGGTCTGATTTTCTCCGTTCCCTTCTTAGACCCCACCCTGAAGGAGTGGAGGTAACTCCCACCTTTGGGAATCTTGCTCACTCCAACAAGAACTGCCCTCTGTTCTCCCCAACAGAAGCCTGACAGGCCAGCTACAGTGCACTCTGATTCCATCACACAGGAAGCTGAAGTCATTGGGATTGCTATTTTTACCTGGTGCTCAGCCATCTGGCTTTCTGGACTCCGGCCGGGCTGGAGGCTCTCGCCCAGCTTCATCTCCATGGCCTCCATTTTGGTCGAGACAGACTGGAGAGAGTCTTGGTACTTCTGCTGGCGTTCCAAAGCTTCATAGAGAGTCCGCTGTTTCTCACTGATCTGAACAAGAAAAAGGGACCTTACCAACGGCTTCCTACTTCTTATCTTGCAGGTTGTGACATTTCTTTCCTCACAGCTTTACCCAAGGGCATCTGTCTCCTGGATGTGTAACTCTGCATGTATTTCATAAGACGAGACCTCAATCGAGGGGTGTCTGAGAAGCTTGATCAGTTCAACGCTTTAAAGACTTACCACGTTTTTTAAGGTTTCCCAGGAGCGCTGTAAGTCATCCAGTTTGGCAGTCGCTGAAGGCTCCAGACCTGGCTCATACAGCTCTTGGGATGCAGTGGCACTGGGGGCAATTCTTGCAGCATCTGTCTGCAGCCCCTCCGCAGACAGGGCTTGGTAGTATGCAATGTCCTGGGTGGAGGGCACAGGGTGAGTGGGAAGGAAAGGCGAGGTCACTGTGCTAAGGGGACTATTCCTCGTGCAGTGGAAAGCCTAAGATTTACATTCATTGTTGGGTGCTATGAACTCAGTAGGCTGAGACGTTTGAAAATAACATTTAAAAATAAGGATTTTTAAAAGTAACAAGCGCATTACAATTGCTTTAGTATTCTCATCAGTATGAAAAGAAATCAAGTATACCAATATTTCAAATTACCAAAGTACTTTCCTGTTTTATATTTGGTAAAATGGTAATGCAAGCTATTCATGCAGTAGCCCCTATTTAACTGGTTTATTTCTATTTAATCAGTTATACCTCTAATTAACCAGCATACTTCTATTGAACCAGCACACCTATATTTAACTAGTATGTCTCTAGTTAACTTCTAACTAATACACTTCAATTTAACCAACACACCTCTAATTTATGAACATACCTCTACTTAACCAGAATATCTGTATTTAACTAGTACATCTCTATTTAACCAGCACCGCTCAAATAACCCATGCATCTCCAATTAACCAGTATACTCTATTTAACCAGTAATTTCTAATTCATTGGGGCACCTTTATTTAGCTAGTATGCCTGTAGCTAACTACTATGCCTGTATTGAACCAATATAGGAGACGGACAAGCTCTGCCTGATCCAGTCCCCAAAATGTAGCTCACAACATGGGTTAACGTTCTGAAGAAGTATTGAAAGGGACTCTTTTAGTTTTTTGTTTGCTTTTTGTTGTCGTTATTTTGATTTTTTTAAGGATTAAATGTAGGAGAAGGCAGGAGGATTGGGAGGAGTTCAAGGCTACTCTCAGGTACATACCAAATTTGAAGCTAGCCTGGACTAAAGGAGACTCTCTCAAAAAAAGAATAAATGTAGAAATAGTAATTTTGCAAATGAGGCCATATTTTACTTTTGTGAGTGCATTATTCACACACACACAATTATTTTAAATATTAGATGGTAGAAAAACCTAAGAAACTAATAATTTTAAAAGATCAGTCTATGCCAGGCAGTGGTGGTACACGGCTTTAGTCCCGGCACTTGGGAGGCAGGGGCAAGTGGATCTCTGAGTTTCAGGCCAGCCTGATCTACAAGAGCAAGTTCCAGGACAGCCAGGGCTACACAGAAAAACCCTGTCTTGAAAAGCAAAACAACCAAAAAACCAACATCTATCTACTGATTTCTTGGAAGTACATGAGAAATCAGCACTGACTGAGACTGGCTGGCTGGCCACTGACTTCCAGGGACCCACCATCTCTGCCTCCCAGGTACCAGGATTACATCATCCTGTCTGGCTCTTATATAGGTACTGAGGCCCCAATCTTTTCGTAGGCATTTGCTGACTGAACCTTTTCCCTAGTCCCTGTGTGTTCAATGGCTTCTATGTGCCTATGACTCTTAAGCTGGGAGCAGTGTCTGTATTCTGTCAGTTGCTATCTTAAAGCTCACCGCTTTTACAGCTGTGCTATTGGAGGTAATTATGGTGATTTAAAACACTGAGCTTGGCTGATAACCATGTATTGAGAAAATCTGCGAAGAAAGGTTGTGGCCACATGGGAAAATGCAATAGCAGGAAGTAGTCTGATATCTGGGGGGCTGGCCTGTTTCAGGCCAGAAGGGTAAGACGGCAGAATTGGATCAGCCTGGGTGTGGGACTCTAGCTGACTTCTCCTCCTGTGCTCTGAAATTGGCACAGGTTATAGCTATTCTATATATTGAGAGTGAATGTCGCCTTCTGCCCAACCTGTTGCTGCTGCTGAAGCTTCTAGCTAAGTCCCTGATGTTTACTGAGGCCACCACAACCTGGCTGCTGGTTCCTTTCCCTGTCACCATCTCGATCCATCCAAATTTACTTTGCACATGTGTGTGTCCCACATAAAATGCACATACGTGATGCATAGCATACAATACACACATAGAAAACACATACAATTCATGTACACAGTGTACCTGTACATAGTACATACATACAATGCATGCTTTATAGCTAGCTCCACTCTGTTTTCTCTCTGATCCCAGGATACAGAAGTGATGTGACCGTCTAGCCGCCTTTACCTCCCCATTCCTTCCCTGTCAGCTGTTCTGTCTTCCCCATCATGAGAGACCAGATCCCTCTGGAACTGAGCCAAAAGAAGCCATCTCCCCCCAAAGTTGCTTTGTGGTGCATTATGTCACAAGAACAAGATTACTAACCCCTAGCCCCAGCCCCCACACACTTCTAGTGTGTCCACTGCCAAAGTTGCTTAGTGGTGCATTTTGTCACAGCAACAAGAAGATAACTAACTCGACCCACACACACTGCTAGTGTGTCCATTGACCTAGGATGATCTGTTCCAAGTTCTGGACATGGCTGCTAGTTCAATTCCTTCAGTAGTTCACTGCTGTTTTCTGAACAATGTCATGATTCATTCAGGTGCCAAAAATTCATTTATATGGTCCTTTGTAGTGGTCTGAATGCTTGGCCATAGGGAGTGGCACTATTAGGAGGTGTGTGGCCTTATTGGAGGAGGTGTGTGGCCTTATTGGAGGAGGTGTGGCCTTAGTGGAGGAGGTGTGGCCTTGTTGGAAGAAGTGTGTCATTTGTAGATGGGCTTTGAGACTTCCTATGCTCAGGCTCCACCCAGCATGGGAGATAGTCTCCTCTGTCGGCCTGCAGAATTGAGTCTCCCACTGGTTGCCTGGTAGAACTCCCAGCTCCTCCAGCACCACACCTGCCTGGATGCTGCCATGCTTCCTTCCTACCTTGATGAGAACAGACTGAAGCTCTGAACCTGGAAGCCAGCCCCAATGAAATGCCGTCCTTATAAGAGTTGCCTTGGTCATGGCGTCTGTTCACAGCAGTAAAACCCTAACTAAGGCATCCTTCATGGTGTAGCTCCCACATCTCCCCCCAATCTCAGTATTTCCAATTGCACTGGAGCTCTTTGCAGTTGCTGCCTCTGGGGCTTACATTCTCTCTGCTTCCAGGTTCCCACATGGAGTCCCTTCTACCTGAGAAAGCTTTGTTCCTGCTCTCCTAAGACCCTCCACATACCTCCCGAGACTTCCTTCCCTTACAGCGAGTGGGGTCAGGTCTGACGCAGACCTGAAACCACCTGGCTGCTGCCTCTGCGGTCTCCCATCGCAGGATGCTCCCCTTTATTGGGCCACCTGCCACCCTCTTAGCCCCATCATCTGCCTTTGCTCACAAATTTTCAAGGTCCTTAATGACTGCCATAATGCCCGAGGCCTTGCTTTCTGAGCACGTTCTGTGTGTTCTGCAAAATAGCAGGCAGGGGCCATGTATGATGAATCTTGTACCTAAATTCACTTCATAGACATTGGAAGTGACACAGTAGTCACCCATGTTCTCACTCTCCACATTTTCAGTGACCTGTAGTCAACCACAATCTTGAAATCTTAAATGGAAAATTCCATAATGAGCACTCCATAAAAATTGCAAGTTTTACATGGGTACACTGACATAAGTGGTCTCTCTTAATGTTGTTGTTGGTAATCCCTTACTTCCCCTAATTCTAAAATTAATTTCTTGGTGGGTATGTATGTGTAAGAGAGAACAGTGGGCGTGCTTACATCTATGGACTGAGTATCAGCAGGAATCTTGGAATATTGGTTAAGGTGGAACTACGAGACTATAGCTGCCACCAACTTGAAAAAAACAAAGTCTGGCTTTAAATAACATAAAATTTCTCAATTACATACCCAATTGTAAATAAAGACCCCCCCCCCCCAAAGAGCTAGAATGCAAATTTTTACCAAAAAAAAATTTTTTTTTTTGGTTCTATGTGTATATGGCTCATGCCTACATGACAACTGGTTTCTTATAGAGTTGAAAGCCCATCATCTTCTGTATATGAGCAACCTGGGTTATGGGAGGGCTACTGGAACTCAATGAGTAAATCACCACGAAGCCCTGTAAATAATGGCTACCATCAATGCTTGGGATAGTGAGGAATCACCATTAAGAATGTGTGTCTCAGATGCTCAAGGAAACAAATCTGGACAAATTTGATCCGAATTTCTCCAGTGATAATTAAGCATCTCATCTAATGCTTGTAACTTTGTGTTGCTGTCCATTTTCATTAACACAGGAGGAGCTGAGGAACTACTCAGGGAGAGCCGGCTTGGACACTGAAGGGCTGTGATCTCATGAAGCTTCTGACCTGGAGGTCAATGACATGGCACAATATTTGTCTCAACTCTTCTGTGGGATCCAGATCACAGCTTGTGTCTAGAGAGATAGAGGAGCCTATGGCAAAGTCTGAGGACGCCTCCCTGTTTCTCCTCTCTCCCAGTCAGAGGAGGGAACACCCTGATTGTGAGGGGGACTCTGTTTGTTATGTAACAGAGATCTACTTACAGAGCGAGCATAGAGCCCCTTCACGGATGTGATGTTTCTAAGGAACTATATCTGGCTCTTCCTTGGACGGCTGTGTACATTCTGTGCTGTACAGCGTTGGTGGTCTGGAAAATGGAACTACAGGGCATTCTCCAGAAACTCGTGGAGTTTCAAAACTAGTTCTGAAACCTAGTGCATTGCTGCCCAAGCTGTCATTGCTTCTCACTGTGCTCTGATGTATACTGTATGCGGGGAACACTCAGCCCACTGATGTGGTCTGTACATGTGTTTGATTAAACAACACCAAGGCTCCGTTTCCTATTTCATATCGTTCTCCAAGACAAGCCGCCTGCCTTCGCCCAAGTAAGGTCACTTCTACTAACTAACAGGGGTCCCTGTCTGGATATTTGCCTACTAATGGGATTTAGCTGACATCTTGTGATCAAGGAGACTTGTTAAAACTCACAGGAAGCCTAACCTAGCTCAGTTTAAGATGTGATTATCATGGATGTCAACTAATAACCAGAAACATGTGCGTGTGCTTTGTGATGGTGCACTGGACACCCTCACATGCACATTGAAAGTGTTATCCTAGACGTAGCAGAGAAGTAGAAAGTATTATTAGAAAAGGCATATACTTCCACAGCGGGCAGCATCACGATCAGCATTAATTGTTCTACTTGAAATTTTTAAGAATATTATCTAATCATTTCCATATACAACCAGCTGACTATAGTCCATCTCCTCTGGTACTAGTGACATCCGTGACCACAGGAAAGAAAGCATATCATCCAAGAATGAGTAATTGATATTTTTAATTCAGAACTTGGGCAATGGTTCCCTAAATCTCCCAGGGAGCTCTGAACTTCTCCTTTTCTTGTTAATTTCCCTTTATTACTCTTATCATTATTTCATCCTTGTTGACCTTTCTGTTGTGGGTATAAGACAGAAAATTGTGTGCCCGGCATGCTCAGAGGTCTATTTTGATTTGAGCCTGGGCTTTTTCAGTCTGTAACTCAAGGTGGAGGGAAACTCACTATGTAGCTCTCAAGCTGTCATTGAACTCGTGGTAAACCTCCCTCCTCAGCCTCCTAAGTGCTAGGACTATAGGTGCGAGCCACCACACCCAGCTAAGAATGTATCTGGTGAATGGGTGACTTAAGACTTTCTCCAGAACTGTACCTGTCTCTACCAGCAGACTCTAATGTCACCTAAATGTCTCATCGATGTTACCACCTTTTTTTATTTGGATGGTTGTTCTCTTTGTCACAGAAGTTCCATGTTCAACCCTTTGGCTTTAAGATTGAAGTGACATAATGAAAGAAACATTTTTCTAAAGTGATGGATTTATAGTGCCGTCTATGAGACGCTTGCTCTAATTAGTGCTTCCTCTCAATATTACCTCAGCTCATGAGCAGTTACGTAACTTCTCAGCAACATCATTAAAATCTGTCAAAATTTGTTTTGGCTAAAAATACATCACTGCTTATCACACATTAAAAGTTTTGGTTATTTTGAAAGTATTTTGCTTATGTCATATTCGCATCACTGAATGTTTTGGCACGCCACTTAGAATATGTTATATTTAGTATAAGATATGTTAAAATACAGCTCATAACAAGGCACATCTTCACTTTATAGAAACTAAAAGTCTAATATGAATGCAAGGTTTACTGTTTAAAGTAGGACCTGGTTAGTGTTACCACTGTCCTCCGTGCAGTTAGCTGAGCACAGACTCATACTCCTGTGTTCTCCGTTGGCATACAGTACCCCATGCCTATGACTGCTTTAGGAAGCCAAAAGGCCTTAAAAGGACCTTTTTTGGGCTTTAATTTACATGGATGAATTTGTTCATATTGGGCTATAATTTGCATGAGCTAATTTTTGCTCACCTCACCACCGGTAGCTCAGTAGATGTGGTGACATACGGGCTGGTCGCTTTCCATGACAACCATAATTTATGTGACTATCACACTTAAATGATAGGCCCCTGGACCCAAATTCCATGAAGCCGGGGACTCATAGTCACAGACCAATGAGGATGGCAAACGGAGAACTGCAGCCACCAAGAGCTCACAGTGTGGGAAGGGGGAGGGGGAGGTACCTGGTTAACAGACGCCTCCGTGTTAGCCACAGGTGATGGGGAGCGACAGGCAGGTGGAGAGGAAATCTCACTGTTGGTTCCCTCCTCCCCAGACTCTTCAGTGACAGGTGACAGCAGAGTGTGACAGCGACCTGCAGTCATCTGTCATGCAGAAGGTAGCCCAGAGGACATAAAAATCAGTTAGCTATGTTAGCACAAAACCTCCACAGACACAGCTCAGGACTTCATTATCTGGCCAAGGTTGGCATGACTGGCATTAGTTTACATATTAACTCTGGGTTAGTATGTAAAAGTATGACCGTCAAATGATTGTGTTAATTCTGTCTCTAAAACAGACAGGTCCATGCCTGCACTTCCCACCCAAGAATTTTACTGTTAGTCAAAAGTGTCTCTTTTCATTGAGTGTATTTGTGGCTTTATAAAATAAGTAGGGAAATTGTGTGTCAAACAGGGAAAGGGGTCTATGAATAAAACCTGGCACATTGTGACATTCCAAGTTCCAAATGTCCCAGGAAGATAAATTCAACTAAACAGTGTTTTTCAACTTGTGGGTCTTGACACCTTTGGGGGTCAAATGACCCTTTCACAGGGGTAGCATATCAGACATCCTGCATATCAGATATTTACATTAGGAGTCATAACAGTAGCAAAATTACACTTACGAAGTGGCAATAAAATAAGTTTATGGTTGGAGGTCATTACAGCACGATGAACTAACTGTATTAAAGGACCACAGTGTTGGGAAGGTGGAGAACCGCTTATCTAAAGTCACACATGACCACATGATTTTGGGATATTTTACTTATTACCTGAGGCATAGCATAAGTGAGGAAAATATATATTTCCAGAAGATACTATAGTTACCAAAACACTCAGTTGCAAAATGGATGGGGAAATAATGGTACAAAGGAGGATTAAATAGTCTCTTGGTCCCAAACTAAACTTTAAATTCTTAATTTCCTTATCTTTGTCACAATAGCTTTATATATATATATATATATATCACATATACTGGAATATATATGTGTGTGTGTGTGTGTGTGTGTGTGTGTGTGTGTGTGTGTGTGTGTGTGTATATATGAATGAAAACAGTTAAATATATTTGTCATGACTCTCATGCCCCTGTGGTGTAAAGGAATTATTTTCAAAATAAAAACAGGAAGTGGGTCAGTGTTATTGCAAAACTGCTCCTGAATGAAGGGCAGCCTTTGGACTCCAAATCTAACATTAACAGTCCCAACTGCCACTGTTTACAGGGTTAAAGATTAGCTCTGGTCCCTGGGCAGTCAGTCACTACAAATGAAGGAACCGGCTCCTAAATTAGAATCTACAAGCTCTAAAATTAGTCTCTAAAAGAAGCATGGCTGTACCTCCTGGGCCAGCACCAGACAAGCTCCAGTCTGAAGAGCAAAGCTAGCTGGAGGGTCAGGCTTGGTCCTTACCATAACCACGGAGGGGTGGGCCGAAGGCGTGGGGAGGAGCTCGCGGTCCAGGTCCTCGGTCCCTTCCGCCAGTCCCTCAACCTCGGTTACAGTCAGCAGCATAGTAGCGTGCTTGGCTTTCATCGTCAGCATCTTGCATTTGGAATTCAAAGAGGCGATCTGCTCCTGGTAGCCCTTGATTTTCTGTGCCAGCTCCTGAGGAAACATTTTCCCACCGTGTGTCAGCACAGCATCAGAAGGAAACAGTAGTGGCGTTCATCTTCCTGCAGCCCTGAGCCAATGAGAGGCGGAGCCGAGCCTTGCCGAAGCAAAGGCGGTCTACAGCTGTCGGCTGCTGCACCTCCAGCCCAGCCGAGCCAGACCACAGCGCAGTTCTGCCCACCTCCAGACACTGAGCCTCAGCCAAGCTTGTACTGGGAATATGGGGCGTGCAGAAGGGCTTTGAACCCTGACAGGCGACCCTTAAGCTATTATGAACTTCCAGTATGAAGTGCTGGCAACTTTCTCCAAAATACCTGAAGCCTCTAAAATTTAGCAGATGGTTCATGCCATGGAAATTAGGTCATGTGATGACTAAAGCCAAAAAAAAAAAAAAAAAAAAAAAAGCAACGCTCAGCTCTTATACTAACTACATCCAAGAGGTGGCAGTCACTTAGTAAGGCAGGGTCACAAAGCAAACTGCTTGCTGGTTCCTGTGACCAAGACCTTTGGTTTTCTATAGAAAGAATAGTATGTATGAAATCTATGGTACCTTAATTCTTAATTCGTACGCCAACTGATCTCCTAATTATAATATCTATTCAGCCAATATTCTTTCATCGGACATATCACGCCTTAAGTGTTTTCTCATATTTCAAAGCAGAGCTCTGAATTGCTGTGCAAATAAATGCTGTCTCATTTCATTTTGCTCTTGGAAAAAAAAACGAACATTATTGAAACTTTTTGTACCTATACTCTGGATGGCCCGCAGCTCCTAAAAGGGTTAACTACAGATCAGTTCTAGGGGTGTGGCACTTCTAAATATCACAGCTATACTTTCTTGCTTACGTTAAAGAGAAACCACTACAATTATAAGATGCTGAAGTAATATTTCCTCGTATCTTTAACGGGTTGGAAATGTACGTACTGAGGTAGTAACATAAAGAGCAGAGGTACCCTTCTTTCTTTTGCCTGTTGTTTGGGACAAGCTGTCGGTTATGTATATAGTACACTTTCTGTGACTGGGAATCAAGGTCCTAGAGTAAAATCTGCATCTGCCCTAAAGATGCCACAGGGTGCTGATTAGAACAGGACTGTGGCAGGATCAGGGACAAATCATCCTAGACTGTCTTTAGTACCCTTAACACGTATTGCTACCCACCTCTGCCTGCCCTAACCTCACGGCTAGGTAAAACCTTTTGGGATGAATTAAGTTCTCGTAATACATCTGAGGGTTTCTGGCTTTTCTGTAAGCTGCCTACCCAAGCTTTCCCCTAAGACACTTGAAATAGGTCCCGATTTAGGACTTTATTTTGTTGTTGCATTCTATAGCTATAATGGCATCATGAAGCCATTTCCTGGGGTAACTTGGTACAGGACACAGCCATCTGAATCCATGTTCCTAGGCCATTATCATTCGTATTTGGCACAATAGCTCTATCTGCTATTCCCTTCGAGGGGTGACTACAATCAAATTCTTTGTTTTCTTTATCCTTTTTGCGGGGTAGAGGGAACAGGTTTGTTTTGTTTTGTTTTTCATTTATTGTTTTTTTCTTTTGAAAGATAGAGTCTTGCTATGTAGTAAGTCATCTGGCCTTAAACTCACAACCTTTCTGTTTAAATCCTAGTGCTAGGGCTATAGGCATGTGCCACTCTATCAGGCTAAAAGCTAACATTGTTTAATGAGAGCATGCACACACAGAGATACACAGAAAGACACACAGATGCATGCAAGCGCGTCCACGCACACACACATGCACGTATGAACGCACTAGGCTGTTACTGTTGGTTGCATGGCTTCTGCCCTCCCACTTGAAAGTGAACAAGGGGTAACAGTCCAGCAGAATCTAGCTGGCAGCTTGTCATTTAGATGGTAGTTCATACCGGGAATTACAAAAAGAAAAAAAGTAAAAAAAATGAAAAACAAAAAACCAGAAGTCTAATCTATACTCTTGTGGCTGAAAATACTAATTAAATCTAAGGGAGTTTTATTTGTTTGTTTGCTTGCTTAAGGTGCCTTGCCTTTAACAGTGAAGCCAGGGGATCTCATGAAGTGCAGAGTTAGACTTAGCCTTTGTTTACCCTGTGGCCATGGACAGGTGACAATTCCCCCCGGTGGGCCCCACACAGGCACACTCATGCAGATTGGAAACACCCTTCTCCAAGAGGACAGTCTCAACTTTAGCATGTATACAAGCCATCTGTGATCTTTGTTAAAAAAACGGCTCTGATCACCATGGCCAGGACTTGGTTTATCAGAATCGACACTCCATAGTCAGCCTATGTGGTAACAGCTTCCTTCCACGAAAGCTACCTGCCCCTCATGACTAAGGCAAATCCATTGACTAAGATGGAACCCAGTGGGTTAGTGAATTATCCCTTCTCAGAAAAAAATATATGCGTGCATATTTTAATTTGGGCTAGACATTTCTACAAATGATCATAACAATGGGTATGTCTGGGCCAATGTCCCCTCTAAAGAAAGCAACCCTCTGGGCAGCTTTCTGTTCACAGGAGCAAGGCTTTTATGTCTGGTGGAAAGCTAAGAACACAAGGTATTCCTCCTATGCCTTCAAAGTAGCTGGGTTTTGTTTCTGGTTTTTCAAATGAAATGTACCTTTTGAATTTTTTTTCAAAAATTAAAATGAGCGCATCCCTTCAGAGTACAATTGTAAACTATATCAGACTCTACTTAAATCTGAAATTCAATAAGAGTAGCCAGAAAATACAGGAAACAACCCGCATCCCGGCTTTTATGTTATTACCACTCAGGCTGTCTCCTCGGCCACTTTCCTTCCTGTGTTTTTTCTTTTCTACACAATGACCTTCATGTGTGTCTACATCATTATTTATATGAAACATCTTCTAAGCTACAGGATGAAGCCAACAGATGTCAACAGGGAGGCAAGACCTTAAGGAGACCCCGTGACAGGATGAGGCAGGTCACTATCTGAGTCCCCCAGTGACTCTGCAAAGAGGTGGCTCTGAACCCTTGTCTTAAAACTACTTCCTCTTTTGTGATGATGTCACACACAAGTCTCTGTTACAGTGCAAAAAAAAAAATCAATATTTGAACCCCAAATATTGAATTGATTAGCGCTGTATTTGGGAGCTTAAGAGGCCTTTTTTTTTTTTTTTAAGTAGCTGATCAGTCTTCTTTCTTCTTTCCTTCCTCCCTCCCTTTCTTTCTTTTGTTCTTTTTTTTTTTTGGAAGCATATTATAGGTTGGTTGTGAAAATATTCACCTGTAATCCCAGCCACTGGAAAGCTGAGAGAGAAGAGTCAGAAGAATAGGGAGTTTGAGGCTAGCCTGGGCTATATAGTGAGATCTTGCCCCCCAACCCCCCAAACCCAATCCTCATGGGGTTGAACAAGAGAGATGTAAATATTTTCAATCATTTTTAAAACATAAGCTTTAGTGATAGCTAATGCTACTCCAGAAAAGTTACAAAAATCTTTGGGTCTTAATAAGTTATGGAAACAGTGCTCTGGATCTTATAAGACAGGAATAAAATAATATATGACAATATATAATATACTAGGTAGACAGTGATTTAAAGAATTGCCAATTCATTACTAGTTCATAAGAGAAACAGCTAGCAGATGCCTATAGCTGTAGAGGTGAATGTGAGCAGAATATTGATTTTGTAAACCAGAGAAATGTACTATGCTGGTATATTGCATGAAGAAATTGTTTACTTATATGTGGAAAGCAGACATGACATTTTCCACACTTCAAGGGAACATTTCAATCTCTGAGAAGCTTACTACCACATCAAGGCCAGGAAGACTGATCCTTATGCTAAAGGTAAAAAATCAGATAGAAAGCAAAACATAATGTCTGTCCTTGGCATAAAGGACTAAATGACCCTCTCTGAGTTACCCACCACAATGTACAGAGCTATGAGTCAGCCCCCGAGGGAGAGTGAATTGACCTGATAGGAAATGACAGGCCAGGGACAGAATTTGCTGCTCACTAGCACTGGGCTTTATCACTCTGGAGCTGTGAGACCTGAGACCCAGGAAGATGCAAGAAGCGTTTGGTGATGCAGGAAAGGCAAGGAGGAGACCCCTTTGAGGCGAAGGACCTCTGATAATCTTGATCTCAGCGAAAGAGCCTAGGCAGTGGACAGGTGGAACATGAAGCTACCCTTTGCTTTTAAGAAGGCCAATGACACCATAAAGCACTGGACATGGTTGTTTCTTACAAGGCTTTAGAAATCAAGACTATTTTCATGAATTAACTGTTTTGTGCACTGATCTGTTTCCTTGCATGGGATGCTTGGTGAGACATGTCATGAACTGCACATAGAGGCTGCAAAATTCAGGGGAATACCTGTGTTACTGAGTCAGCAAAAATCACCTCGAAAATGCAGAAACAGCTGAAGTGGTATTTGTTGAAGTATCTTTTATTCACCTGATGGAGGCTTGCTGCCTTCCTCTGCTAACCTAGGCCTCCACCTGGAAGCTTCGAGCCTCTGTACAATCTAATCTAGGCCTAGAATGTTTTCAGCCTCTGAGACTTGCTGCTCAACAAACTCACCCTTGTTCTTTCTGAACTCTTGATGACTGATTCAACTCAGTTGTTCTGGCTCAAACTCCTCTCCCAGCTGACTTATTCAATCTTGCTTTTTCTCTTGGCCTTTGAATTGTTCTGCTTTACCACAAATGAACTCTAGCAATCTTCTCTAATCTTCTGGCTCATTCTCATTCTCTTGCTCATTCTGTCTTCACCTGTGTCTAGCTTGTTCTCCCTTCAGTCTGTTTCTGTAAAACTCCTCTGGTAAAACTGCCTCCTTCTCCCTCTGGGCCGCTCTACTCTCCCTCTCAACTTGACTGCACTGCTCTCCACGGACTCTACTGTATCCTGGACTGTACGATCTTCCTCCTGTGCTGTCTGTCTCTCCCTTAAGTAGCTCCCCTTTCCTCTCTCTTCTCATGAGAATAGGGCAGATCCTACTCTGTCAAATCTTTCCCTGATTCATCACTTTGTCTGCTACTCAATTAGACATCACCTTCAAACATGGGTGCTTCCTTCTACAAACTAACTTTGCCTTCACTGTTTGGGATTAAGGGGGTGAGTACTAAGAATGTGTCTATATTCCAGCTTGAGGGATTAAAGGTATGTGCTAAGGGCTGAGCCACACCCTAACTAGAAACAGGTTCAAATATCCTATAAAAGCTGTGAAAGAATCAAGCAGATCCCACACAGGGCTGAGAGTTCTCTTCCAGCCACTAACCCTGTATTTTCAACCTGTAGTTCTCTGCCACTTTAAGAGTCCAATGACCCTTTCTCAGGGGTTACCTAAGACCATCTAAAATCACAGATGTTTATGTCATGATGCGTAACAGTACACAGATATTTACATCATGATTCTCAACAGTAGCACAATTCCAGTTATGAAGTAGCAGCAAAAATAATTTATGGTTGAGGGTCACCACAACAAGAGGGACTGTATGAAAGTATCACACAGCACTGAGGAAGTTGAAAACCACTGCTCTAATTAAACCGGTTTCCAGTGGTCAGTGTCTTGCTCTGCCCGTCCCTCTGTCTCACCTCATGCCGAGAGATCTGTGCTTGTAGCTCCTGGATGTTACTGGTGGCCACGGGTTTGTCCTCGATCTCTCTGTGAGCCCCTTCTATCAGCTGCTGAAGGTGCTTCATTTCCTGTTCGTACTGTTCATACTGCACCACAGCCTCCTTTGGGGGAACAAATGAGAATATGTTTTTTCTGTCAGTTACCGGGTGGCCTTCCCACTAACATTACCTTCTGTTTCCCCATGTCTAGGAGGTCAAAAAGAGATGGGTGAAGTCCTTCAGAGGGTGCAAATGAACAACTTTCACTTAGATGCATCCACTTCACCTTTTTAAAAGATTATAATAGACTAACTGATGAGACCAACATAGGTGAGCAGTCAGGACTCTCTCTGTTCTGCCTACTTAGGCTGTCCTGAAGATGAGCTGGCGGGACAAAAGGCTTCCTGCATCTCTCTGTATGAGAGATACTGACTGGTGGGCTGAGCACATGCCTCAGTTGGTAAAGTGCCCATCACACAAGCATTAGGATCTAAATTCAAATCCCAGACATTAAAGCAAAAAGCCACGTCTGTGACCAGCATTGAGAGGTGAGGGATCAGGGACAAGGAGGCTCCCTAGAGCTTAAGCAAATCTACTAGTCCTGGGTCCGATAGAAGACTCTGCCTCAAAAAATAAAGTAGAGGGCAATGGAGGAAGACATGTACTGTTGATCTTAGCCTCCACATACATGTACACGAACTCTCACACATACTGTAGTGGTTTGAATATGCTTGGCCCAGGGAGTGGCACTGTTGGGAGGTGTGGCCTTGTTGAAGTGTGTCACTGTCAGGGTGGGCTTTGGGACTTTCCTACTAGCCACATGGGAGACAGTCTTTTCCAGTTTGCCTTGGGAACTAGATGTAGAACTCTCAGCAACTCCAGCCTCACATCTACCTGCCATGCTCCCACATTGCTGATAATTGTCTTAGTCAGGGTTTCTATTCCTGCACAAACATCAGGACCAAGAAGCAAGTTGGGGAGGAAAGGGTTTATTCAGCTTACACTTCCATGCTGCTGTTCATCACCAAAGGAAGTCAGGACTGGAACTCAAGCAGGTCAGTAAGCAGGAGCTGATGCAGAGGCCATGGAGGGATGTAACTTACTGGCTTGCTTGCTTCTCCTGCCTTGCTCAGCTGGCTTTCTTATAGAGCCCAAGACTACCAGCCCAGGGATGGTACCACCCACAAGGGGCCCTCCCCCTTGATCACTAACTGAGAAAATGCCTTACCGCTGGATCTCATGGAGGCATTTTCTCAATGAAACTCCTTTCTCTGTGATAACTCCAGCTTGTGTCAAGTTGACACACAAAACCAGCCAGTACATGAATGGACTGAACCTCTGACCCTATAAGCCAGCCCCAATGAAATGTTTGCCTTTATAAGAGTTGCCTTGGTCATGGTGCCTGTTCACAGCAGTAAGAGCCTAACTAAGACACATGCACATACCCATACTGTGACGCACACATACCACACACTAAAATGCAAAGCAAGTTTTAAAACAATGTTGAATAACAAGACACCAGCCAAGAGTTCCAGATAATACTAATTAAGCACGGCCGGTAGCCTCGGGGTTCTGATGTCTAACAAATTACAAGGTAATGAGTGATCAAAGGTAGTCGATCAAATGAGCACTCATGGTTTTAATGAGATATAACTATTCAAAAAGCAGGGGAATACTTCTTAAGAGGAAAGCTATCGTAAGTAGCATTATTTCCTCGTGGGAATTATTTTTCTCTTCTTACCTCAAAAGATTAAGAGCTGTGCTTGGATGCCCTTCTTAGGCCAGAAAATGCACAAATTGGATGAAATATGAAGGCTGCTGTGTAATATAGAATAACAAGCCCATATCGCCAGGCTCTAGATTCTTTTCAGGTACATATATGACCACATACCAAATTAATATATATGAGTCAATCATTTCAAAAAACCAAAAGATAATTTTCATTAAAAGGTAATTTTTAGAGATCTTTTCCCAGTCCTGTGTGGAAGATCCACATAATAGAGTCTTAATCTCTTGATTTTATGTAACTACAACAGACTGTCAAATTTAGCCCTCTGGGTGTTTTGATGGCTGGGCCCACACAATGCTAAGAAAAGCAGCCCATGACTCATGTGCTCTTGCTCTGCCAGCGTGGGCCCCACTGGCTGAACTCGCAGCACAGTTGCACCTGCCTGCATGATGTTGTACTGCTGGATGGCCGTGTGCTGCAGCTGACTGGCTTCCTCCTGCAGCCGCAGGGCAGCGTGGCACAGCGGCAAGCTGGCGACCACGTCCTCGGGGATCCGGAGAGCACTCTGGCAGAGCTGTACAGCTTGCACCTTTGGCTTCAGTGACTCCATCTCAGACAGTAGATGCTGAAAGGGGCCATGTCACAGTTTAAGCCTTTAGTGATTTTATAACGTACTATATAAACAAAGACATTTCCTGAATTGTAGCTACTGGGTCACTGTGGGTCAACATGGTTTGCAAGGAAGATATGTTCTAAACAATCCATGTTAAGACTATCACTGGGCTTAGAAAACAGTTTTTCTTGCTGCTATGTTTAAAATATAGACCCCCATCCCATTCATCCTAAAGTATTACATGTGCATGCATGTGTTCATGTGTGTGGGTAAATGCACATGCACCTTTGAGTTCCTATTGGCAGGTACATAGTGAGGATTGTACATATATGTGTGTGTGTGTGTGTGTGTGTGTGTGTGTGTGTGTGTGTGTGTATGTGTGTGTGTGTAAAGAGGTTAGAGGACAGCAAACTTACCTACCATTATTCAACAGCTGGTTACATTTTTTAATTTTAAGACCTGACCTTTTGCTGGACCAGAGCTTGCCAAGTAGGGTAGGCTGGGTAGCCAGTAAGCCCCAGGGATCCACCAGTTTCATTTTCTGCATTGAGGTCTTAAGCACATGACCTCCTGTCTAGTTTTGTTGTTCTCTGATACAGGATCTCACTATGTAGGTCTAGCTGGCCTTGAACTCACGTAGACCTGGGCAGTCTTGTCTGCTTACTGTTCCCTCCTAAATTCTTGGATTCGCTATGCCAAGGTTATTAATGTGAGTTCTCGGGATCAGACCATGTGACTGTAAAGTGACAAGGGTGATGACTGAGCCATTTTCCTGAGGCCATCCTAATTTCTTTTTGCTTACCTGCCGATGGGACAGCTGTTCCTTGAGACTAAGGCGCCCCACTTCTGGAGAAGTCAGAATTGCCTGGGCTTGTTCCAAAGCTACCTGCAAGTTTCTTAGCTCTCCTTCAAACTTCTTCATGTCCTGGAGAACAAACCCCAGTGAGCATCAGTGCACTTAAAGTTTAAAGTCATAGCTGAAGAACTGCATCGTATTGGAGAAACTATCTCATCATGGGTGGACACTCTCTCTGGGACAGCATGCCAGGTTTGTTTTGTTTTGTTTTGTTTTACCTTGGCTGCATCTTGGAGGCTCTGCAAACGAACTCTGATGGCCTGTCGTAACTCCTCCGTCTCCCGTCCTAACTGTGTCACTTGCTGTAATAACTTTCCTGTGCAGTACACGTTGGCAAGGTATTGCACTTTCTCAGCCATTGCTTCCAGGTCACTGTCAATTTCGTCAGATTCTTCTAGCAGCGTCTAGAGTGAAGTGTTCATATTTGTGAAACCGATATGTAGGCAGGGACGGGGTATACAGGTGTGTAGAGAGGAGTATGAAGGTCCAACAGACTAGAAAACGATCTAGAAGAACTATGAGCATGGTACGACATTTGGCCATCTCACCCCGATGAGCCCACTCACAGAGACAACAAAGTCAAGTCCAGGAGCCTTAATGGCTTGCCAAGGCCACTTGTTCATGAGTATGGGACTTGAGGATTCATGCTCTCTCACAGCCAGGCTGCCTTGCGACTTGGCAGGACATGGAGATATCAGCCGTCGGCTGTGATGCCCGGGCACCCTGTGTGTCTCGATCACATCTCTGGGCCTGCCTTTTCCCACATTTGCTCTAAAGAAGGCCTATTCAGCTCTTGGGTTGTACAACTAAGATCTGAGTGCTTTCAGACACAAAGAGAAGCACGGGTATTGCAAACAAGAACCTTTGCTTACTTGTTCAAAGTAAGACAGGGAGGAACAGCTACTTGGGATGTCAAGGGGAGCACAGCCCTCATCACTCAGTCCATACTGCCTGCTGGGACTAACAGCAGTAGGACAAACACAACACACATATGCAGACACATGCATCTGAATATGGAGAAGAAAACAAAAGGGCAGCCAGGTATTAAGGGGTGATTTAACCCAGATGTGGGACAACTTGCTGGTAGGTTGAGATAAGGGTCCTACGGGGTTCAAGAAAGATATCATTACATTAAGAGAGAAGGAGGAAGGGAAAGATGCTTCATACTGAGGAGACGGCATATGCAGGGCACAGAGGTCGGGGGCACAGAATGTGCAGTTGGGGAGATATATGATGAATATAAAAAATGGGTGTGCCGCTCTATTTGTTAGATCATTTTCAGATATGAAAAGCATTTTTCTTTTCACAGGGAATGTATTATATATAAGAAAAATACTGTATATCATGTCCTAGGCAGGGTTGTCCAAACTTGTGACACCGTGGTGACACAATGCTGTCACTGACAAATATGTTCATAGCTACCCTGGGATGTGTGTAGACTGTGGGCTGCGATTGTACATGTCTGGAAGGAAAACTGCAAGAAGTCATTGCTAGTATAGACGGGCATTTTTAGTAAGGTTAGAGCATAATGTATCTTCTGATTTCTCTCTCTTTTTCACCGGATGTTAGAACACATAGGTTTTCTTATACTGCATTTGTTGGAGGGGAAACCCAGGCAGCTTTGCCTCCTGGTGGAAACACGTGGGGACCCTCTAGGGTGAGTTCCCTCCGGACTTCAGAGCAGATAAGCCGAGCAGCCTAAGGTTGCTTGCTTTGGTCAAGGATGCAGTCAGCTGCCCATGTTGTGCAGACCAATGTCAACCACATGTAGGACTGTCTGATCCCGGCTGTGCAATCTCTCCAGTATGTCCTTTGTCATCCATCTTTTGTGAGAGGCCAGTCCTTCCCTCCTGCAGTACAGAAGCTACGTCCTCCACCCCAGCATCTGCTCTCCACTGCTGGGTCGGCTTTCTCAAACTACAGTGAAAATCTTCATGATTTTTTTTTTTTCTAAAACTTGCATTATATTCCATGATGTGCAAATATCTTACAAAAGCATGATCCAAAATTTAAATTTTCTAAGCCGGGTGGTGGTGATGCATGCCTTTAGTCCCAGCACTCGGGAGGCAGAGGCAGGCGGATTTCTGAGTTCGAGGCCAGCCTGGTCTACAGAGTGAGTTCCAGGACAGCCAGGGCTACACAGAGAAACCCTGTCTCCAAAAAACCAAAAAACAAACAAACAACAAAATTTAAATTTTCTTTAAAATTCCATAGCACTGCCATCAGGCATCAGGTTGGCTTAGCAGATCTCAGGCTGCTAAGTCTGACACCAGAATCCCACACATTGGGACAGAACGGCTCTTCCTGAATTCTCATATATTCTCTCTCTCTCTCTCTTCCTCTCCCTTTCTCCTCCCTCTCTCTCTGTCTCTTTCTCCTTCCCTCCCTCCCTCCTCCTTCCTCTCTCTCACACAGACATGAATAAATAAATAAAAATAAAATCCCACTACAGTTATTAATATCACATAAAATATTTTCTACATTTTGGACTACAGCCTCAGTTCAGGAATCCAGGAAGTAAAATGAGCAGGAAGTAAAATGCCAGCTTAGATTAAGGTCACTGCTTTTCAAATGATTTAACTGAATTATCAGAAGTTTTGTTTTTTTTTAAAAAAGTGGTATTATCTTGACAGTTAAAATTCCCTTCATCTTTTCCGTTCTGACAACTGCATCTTTAGAAGTTAGTTATATTTCCACTGATTACCAGCTGGTTTGTAAAGGAAGTCTAGTCTGTTGGCATCTACGCATATTACACAGCAAATGATTCTAGCTCTGGGAGAGGTGCAGATGTCCGTATCTGGGAGGAGTGTACGTGACTGGGAAGAGGAGGGGGGTAATAGGGACCGGAATTCAAACCACAGAAACGTTCCAGTAGGAAACAAGACCCAGAACCACCTCGGGGAGAAGGAAAAGGGGAAGCTTATTTAAAAGATAAATCCTATGGGAAAATACAAACTACCTGAGGCTACCCATATAACCTAAATAAAAGCCAGCCTGTATTTTGTGGCAAGACGTGTTAGAAATGTGCATTCAAGTCAACTGTAAGTAACTTACTAAAAGGATGAAATAATTTCCGCAGAGTATGACCAAAAGAAAAGGAAGATTTTTGTCTCCTAAGTTCAGAGGAAATGAAGTAATGTGTCCTCCGGGGTGGGGGATGTAGGATCTGCTCTCAGCTGCTGTGACCTTCTGAGTAAGCCACATGACTCAGCCCTGGCAGGGGCCCAGGGGAAGCAGGATCCGTTCGAAGCACCAGCAAGGAATGTTTGCTCCCAGGCAATTGACATAGGAACAGTATTGGGCATTCCCATATTACAGGAGAGAAGGCAGACCTGAGAGACACAGTATTTTGTTCCAAGTCACAAGGTACCAGTTGGTAGAGGGTTTTTGGGTTTTTTTTTTTTTTTTTTTTTTTTTTGACTCCTCCTTCTGGGTGTAAGGCCACTAATCTCTCCACCATTTCCTGTATCTTTTCCAGTGAAAAAATTCCCTGCATTTCCCAAAGAAGGTTCTACACCCAAAGCAGCAACAGCAACACAAAAAACACAAGTACCACCATGGGGTGAGGAGGAATGTTTTCAGGCTCAGGAAAAGGGCGGTGTAAAGAAAACAGAGGACATATATTTGTATACAGTCTCAGGGACTCTGATCCTCAACTACTTTTGATCAAACCAGAATAGCAAGTCTTTTTCTCTCTTTCTCTTTAAAATACATTTATTGATTGGGAGGAGAGGGCATACATGCCAAAGTGCACATGGCAGGGCCAGAGGACAACTTACAGGAATCTCTCCTTCCACCATGTAGGACCTGGGAATCAAACTCAGGTCCCCAGACTTGGTGGTAACCACCTTACCTACTGAGTCATCTGGATAGCCCACAAGCATTATTCTTACCTGGTCTAACCAGTTAGACTGACTGTTTTTACTCTTAACTTTTTTTCCCCCCTGAAATGTACCTGGTGTAAGATGTACTGTTCTCGGAGCTGGCTTGCCGAATTCCACGCGATGTTTCCATGCACCAAGACTTTGGCTTTCTCGACCCACTTCTGAATGGACTCAAGCATTTCATTGTACTCTTCTAAGTGGGATGATGCCTGAAAAAGTCATTATCATTCAGATGGACGTAAATCATCAGTGGGAAATTCAACCCTATTCTCTGTCTTTGGATACAACCATCCCAGAGGCTGGCACTTGTATCTGTGATATTAAAATGGGCCCTGGAAAGTCACTTGCCTATGGGAAATCCATCAAGGATTTCCCAGTGACTTCAGGGTAAAAATTCAAGTCCATGATATGCTTATTTCTCTTTTCCTAGCTGTTCACTCTCATCTTATTCTTTTTATTCCTTCGATTCTCTTTCCACGTACCATTGGGTAAAGGAGGGAGCAAGGCACAGACTTCATCATGCACCATAAGTCATAACCACCAGTTCCTAACTGGGCCTGGTGGGAAATACCATGCCTGTCTGTTATTCCAGTCCTTGGGAGATGGAGATGGGAGGATCCGGAGATCAAGATCCTCACTGGCTATACTGAGTGAGTGTGAGGCTAGCTTAGGCTATAAGCAAAAAATGTAAAGGAAATGCTGAACTGCTCATTTTAACTTTAACCTGATTGCAGGATTAATACTTGGTAGAGTTACAAAGGCCAATCTATGATCAAAAGTCAAGATGATATATATGGGTAAGTATGTAACCCCCACCTCCCACACCACCACCCCAAAAAGTAACAGCCTAGACAGGAAAGAGAGAACTCTAAAATTGTGATAAAGATGCCTGTGTAGCTCTCAGCAATAGATGGCTTGCAGAGGGGTGGGGCTTGGTCACAGAGTTTGACCTTGCTCCAGTGAGTATATGGGCAACACAAATTGGACTTGTTTTTTTGTTCGATTATTTGTCTTGTTCTTGGTTTTTCTTCTTGGGGGGGGGAGGTAAAAGGTTGGGGAGCAGACCTGAGAGGACTAGGAGGTAAGCATGATGAGGTACATGATGTGAAATTCAGAAATAATAAAAATATTACACTGAAAAAAATATTTGAATCTGTCCTAAACTGATTTTATAAAACTCATTTATGGATGGGATTTTTTTTTTCCTTTTTACAATTACGTCTCAAGTTTACAAAGTCTATATACAGCCAAGCCTATTCATGTGAAACTCTGTCAGTCAAAGTATAATATAGTTGGTTATGAAACAGATACAGGTTTATATGTAAATCATAGAAACACTGTCAAACAATAAGCTATAGCGAAACATCGTCCATCATTGCTAGCATTGTCTTTTTATTTATTTACAGTAGAGAAATGGTTACATTGTCTGCTTTAAAGCATCCGGTTCTGCGCCTGGGGCACATACATACCTGGTTGAGTTTGGACAACCGGTTCTCAGCCTGCCTGACAGTTTGCTGGTGGAGTTCAGTCAACTTTCCTATCTTCTTGGCCAGTGGCTTGCCCAGCCGACCGTGCTGTTCCGAGAATGTCTGTATAGCAGCATCTAATTCCATTAACTTGGAATTGCAGCTGTCTAATTCTTCTGCCAGCATCTATACGGCCATCAACACAAAATTAAAAAAGGATTACAGACAATACTTTTCCAGGGGTTCTCGAAGTCAGAAGGATTATACTTTAGATGGTCTGCATTAAAGGTAAAGATTACAAGCAACCATGCTACTAAGATTTAGCGGTTTCCATTTCTTGGGTCAGAGAGCAGAGAAGAGGGTATGTTAAGCTTCCTTTTCCCCATGAGAGGACTGGTTTTTCTGTCTGCCCTACCCAATGCATGAGCTGTTTAGCTCATAGACAGGGTGCAAGCAAACAGGCTTGAAATTTATAAATTGGTACTTCTAGATAATCATGAATCTACTATACATCCATGTGTCTCTATTAACATATTTCTATTTCAATATTACATTGCGTGAATGGACTAGTGTTATTAGCACTGGGTTTCAGTGGTTTGCTAAGAACCCTATCTAACCAGGTATGGACACAGCAGCAGTCTATCCTGCAGCCAGAGGCGTCCCTTCCTTCCCAGCCCTTCCTCCTCCTTACCTTCTGGTCAGCCTTCGCTTGAACTAGATTGTCCGTTTTGGCTTTCAGCTTTGTTAGAATGGTGGTGAGATCTTTGGCTACCTTCTGGATCTGGAGGCCGAACTCCTGGCTCATGGCCTTGCCCTGTTCAATTTCTTGTACCTTCTCTTGGATCTAAATGATCAAGGGAAACATCAAAACTGATAGTTGAAATCAGACGACAGAGATTAAAACTCTCAAATGATGCAGACGAACCACTTAGTAGGTGGCCAGTGCTGGGTTGACACTGATGGGCTTCCTGAAAGTGGGTGGAGGGGTTGCAGAGTTGGCTCAAGGTTAAAAGTGCTGGAGCAACTGTGAGGACCAGAGTTTGGATCTCAGAATCCAGGTGATGAGCTAGGTGCTCTGCACCTGTCTGTAACCCCAGTTCCATGGGGGACAGGGACAGGAGGATTGCTGAAACTGCTGACTTCCACCCTCAAGGAGACAGACAGCAAGATCCCAGCATGCAGGAAGAGACCCTGCCTCAAAAGGACAGATGGGGAGCGATAGAGGAGGGTACTGGATGCTTTCTTCTGGCCTCCATGGGTGCACAGGCAAACATACACATGTGAATGCGTGTGCACACAGGAATACATAGATACTTTAAAAAGTTTAGAAGAAACAGGTATAAAGCTTTGAGGCTGATTTACTCTCAGTAGTTTTGTGCATTGACTGTGCTCCTTCTGGTGTTCCAGCAAGAAAAGAATCAATGTCTGCTCTCTGAGTCACTCATTAAATATTTACAGATGATGGTTAGCACTCCCCTGTAGGCAGCTGATCCTAGTTTGTCTACTCACTCACTGATCCTGTGTCTGTGACACACAAACTCTTCACGTTCTTTATGGCTTTTCTGTTCTCTCTCTCTCTGTCTCTGTCTCTCTGTGTGTATGCATGTGTATGTGTGTATGTGTGTGTGTGTGCGTGTGCGTGTGTGTAAAACACCACACAGATAAAGGCCAGAGTATTGACTCTTGGGAATCCTTTCTGTCCTTCCACCACGGGAGTTCTGGGGATGGAACTTTGCAGCAAGTGCCTTTCCCAGTTGATCCTTGACATCTCCTCAGATTTTTTCTTCTCTTCATGAAATAGAAACCTCCCCACCAATACTTGGAGGCATATGAATGGCTTTCAAGCGTGTTTTAAGTGTCTGATAGGGACCCTGTTTTCTTAGCTTTCAGTAGGATTCCTACCACATACCAACAAAGCAGGAATTGAATGCCGTGTGAGAAGAGGCTCCAAAGACGATTTACAGCGTGGTTCAGGGGTAGCGTGCTTGTCCGATAGCATATGAAAAGCCATAGGTTTAGTCCCCAGCAATACACGTACATACACAACACATGCACACACAAAACACCACATATACACACAACACTACACACAACAACCACACACACACACAACACACGCATACAAAACACACATACCACAACACACACATATACACACAACAATGGGTTTGACTTGATTTATAGCAACATTCAAAAATTCTGGGAAAAAGTAGTCAGGAGCACAAATGCAAATGAGTGTGGCGATACACACCTATCATACCGACACCCAGGAGCCTGAGGCAGAAAAACGAGGATCATGATTTTAAAGCCAGGCTGGGTCACAATTGTGAGCCTGTATTATAAATAAATAAATATATTGTCAATATTTGTCTTTAGATGCAAAAAAGTCCTTCCAATCCTCAGAGAAACAGCATTGTATTAGTACTGTCCTGGCCTGCATCATCTTGGCTTGAATACCAAAGTAACTAGATTTGCACAGAATAACTCTGCAAGCAAACAGATAAAACATAAAAAAGATGATTAAAAGTTTTTTAATTTGATTTTTGGTCTTCTTGTATTTTATTTTATTTTGTGTATCCTTGGCTGTACTTGAACTTGCAGAGATTCACCTGTCTCTCTGCCTCCTGGGCACTAGGGTCAAAGGCTTGTGCCACCGCCACCTGGCTAGATTTGATATTTTAAAAATGGATTCACTTTAACTTACATGAGTGTATGTGTGCATGTGTACATGGACTCCAGCCCAAACCCTGAAGCTGGAGTTACAGGTTGTGAGCCACCTGACAGGGGCACTGGGAATGAAACTCAGGTCCTCTGCAAGAGCAGCAGGTGCTTTCCCTAACCACTGAGCCATCCCTCCAGTCCCCTAAATGACTTTTCAAAGACCTTAACCAGTTAACTTCGCCTTCCTGACAGATCTCCCAATGTCCATGAAGCCCAGTTTAAAGATTCAGCCAGTTAAATATTCAAAATAAAATAAAGTAAGAAACAGCTAGCATGTCTTTGTTTCAGTCAAAATCATGGTGCACTGAACTGGACTCTGATATGATTTTCAAACCCTCTGCCTCCTTTACCAGAGATTCAAAAGTGCAGCATAGATGTGTGCACTCTGTGGTGTATGTCTTCGGAAGCACAAAACACCGTAGCATTAGTATTATGGGCCTTTGTGCCATATAGAATGGTCTATAATTGAGCTCTAATGGCTCTCTCAATCAGCTGCCAGGACAACTCTAAGAACTCACTACACTTCCACACAGATGCCACGTGATGCTGTTTTTCATGAAAGAGGACCCTCTTGACCGGAGCAAGATCCAAAAGGCCCCTGGTCTCTGCACCAGAAAGGTCGATACATTTCTTGCTTCAAGCAATTTTCAAGTCTGTACTTCTGAGTGCTGACTGTGGTGTGCCTTCAGTTGCTTTCTTTGTTTGGTTTTGGTGGGGGGCAGGGCAGAATGAAGCTCTTTCTCTAATGGCATGGCCCAGCAGCATGCACACTAGCGATTGCTACAGCCCTGGCTTTGTTCCCTCCCTAAGAGTGTCGCTTTCCTTCAGTGTATTCACCTACCCACTTCATATCTTGCTGAACTAAAATCACTTCTTGAAGAGTTATTGGTGCATTCTGGTTATTCAAAACTCATATTGGAATCTGTCATCGCTTATTTTTTTCGTCTGTTTAAGATACTATTTTATATGTGTGGAAGAAGCTGGTAAATTCTATTTCTTCACTTATGCCTTGAACACCACTTATCTGCTGTGGTTTGGGGATGCTCTGGATCTTTTTGAATACGGCCTAGCTATAAGGTAGCTGGAAGATGTGGCTTCCTGCAGGTAGCACTTAAAAGTTTATAGCCATCTCTTCTTATAGCCCAGATTTTCTGCTTTCTGGTCTCCAATATATGAGGAGTCCCGGCCACACATTCCTGCCATGCTTCTCCACCATGATGGAATGTCCTCCTTGAGTCCAAACAAACCCTTCTTTCCTGTCATGCTTCTGTCAGCTTTTCTGTCACAGTGATGAGAAAAACAAGCTGCACATCTGTCTGGCATCATTGCTCAGAGCTGTGGTCATTTGAATGCTAATTGTTTTATAGTGGTCCATTATTTAGCTTGAATTCCTGGGAAAAGTGATTGTTCAAACCAAGATACATCTTTTAGACCTAACTCTGGAAAGAACAGCCCCCTCCTGTTATAAATTTACCTGATCATGGATCTTTAGGTCCAATGCAACTTCAGCTAGCTGGAGGGAGACTTCAGATGGTAAGATAGTGTAGAGACCCAAGTACTTATTCTTCTGTTCTTCTGCAATTTTCTCAATGCTCTCTCGGTGGCTGGTGGCTTCAGTTAGGAGGCTCTGAGGAAGGAAAGCAAGATAAGAAAATTCTAGGTGCCTGATAAGGAACTTAATTTCTTTCGGATCTAGAGATAAAACTATCGATTTTTTCATCAGTTACGATTAAAGGTAAAATTACAGAAACATCTTGCAAGGGAAATGGACTTCAGTATGTCCTCTTTCATCAGGCAGATGGTCCCATAGAGGAATAATATACGTTATACCTTGTATATACCTTGCATATACCACGTGTGTACAATACATGCCTAAAAATTCTAATTCACAATTCTTTAAGTGTGCACAAGAGTAACCAAAGCAAAGGCAATACTGTGACAGAGAGAGGGAGGAGAGTCCTGTACCTTCAGTTCTTCTAGTTGTGTGTCAGTCTCTATTGTTGGGTTCCCTAAATAGTCCTTCGTTTCTTGAACCCAAGACTTCACAGAATTAATACGAGTCTCCACTGCCTCCCGTTCTTGGAGCTCCTGCTTCACCAGTTTGCCATGGTTCTTCACTTTCTCTTGCATGCTTCAAAACACCAGAGGGAGAAAGCAGAAATGAGGTGGAAGAAACACTCCGGGGCATGACACGGCTTTATAAGAGACATAGAAATGGGCGAATCTTGGATGCCGTTGGCAGGTAAAGTTACTTCTAATTCTCTTGGATATTGTTTAGTGACACCAAGGTTCAGTTCAAGCATAACAGGAGAATTTGCGTCACGGGAGGTGAATAATTTATCCCTGGAAATTCGAGAGGTGACTTTGCTCCCTGCCACTTAATGGCTATTTATTTCCCTATGCAGAAAACTTAGATGGCCAGATTCTTTCCCTCATCTTTCCAATCGTCTCAAATAGTGCCTGCCGTACCATCACCACTTGAAAGGAATGTGTCATCGGAATGTGTATGGCTGTGAGAAGCCAGCCTTTAAAGAATCAAGCTTTGGACATGTCACCATGATTAATCAGTGTCACGACTGATCTGAATAAGTGGATTAAAAGGCTTTTCGATACATGGTATCAGATTACTCTAACATCATTATTAACTAAGAGGGGTGAATATAGATTTGTATAAGGTAACGTTACTTATTAGAGGAATTAAATTGTTTAAAGGCATGCTCCCCTATGGCCCAAGAAGTGAATCAAGCCAGTTCTAGATCATCAAGATGAACTTTCTCGTAGCTTCTCTATCAATGAAGGAGCGTAACTGCCTGGATTTTTGTGTCATTCTTATTTCTATTACCCTACATCACCAATGGGTGGTATCGCTTTATCAAACCAACCTTTTAAATATTGCTCAGTTGCTGAAGGTCTTTCTCTAACCCAGGGACTTACTACATAGCCAGGCTGGCCTCAAACTCATGATCCTCTTGCCTCAGGCTGCTGGGTGTTAGGATGAGAAGTATGTGTCACTGTGCCTAGAGATTTTTATCTACTCAGTTCATTCCCCCAGCACCCAAGACATTTCTAAAATTCTTATATGTCATTCCACCACAATGTCATGCAAACCTACTTCGTCTCCAGCTGCAGAAGAGATACCTTCTTTGCCATTCCCCCTAGACTGGTTGCCTCTGCTTAGAGTCTATTAGAGTCAGTGGTGGTTCATCTTTATTGATCTAGGTTTAGAGTCACGTGGGAACCATGCTTATGAGCAAGTTTGTAAGGGTGTTTTCAGAGATGTTTAACTGAATGTGGATGGCCTCTCCTAAATGTGGGTAGCACCATCCCACAGGGTCCCAGAGTAAATTAAAAGGTAAACAAGGATCTCCCTCCCCCGCCCCATCCCAATCATTGCAGGTCTAGCTTGAAGCTTCTTGGCTCAACCTTGGTACTGGAAATTTGCAGCATAGCTGGCAAACAGGTCTAATAGGAACCATCACATTCAAGGTGAGGGAATTGAATCTGGAAATTTCATTGAAAACAGTGATTGTGTCAAGATGATTGAAGAATTAAAAAGAAAGAAAGAAGAGAAGAAAAGAAAAAAAGGGGAGCAAGAGAAAGCAAACTGATCACCACCATTAAGCTCTGTTTCCTGACTTGAATGCAATGAGCCCAGTAGCCTCCAGATCCACCACGTTTCCCTGCTGAGATGGACCATGACGCAAAACAAATATTTCTTTCCTTAAGATGTCAGAATAACAAGAAAAGTAACAAATTCTTGCAGTCTTTGCAATACTTTACTGAAAAGTTTCCTTTGATCAACTGTCAAAACTTTAAAATGCAGGAAGGTAAACAATGAGTCTGTTTAACTTGTCACTGTCCTCTCTCTGTCTCTGTCTGTCTGTCAGTCTCTGTCTATCTTTGTCTGTCCTCTCTCTTCGGTCTCTGTCTATCTCTGTCTGTCCTGTCCTCTCTCTGTCAGTCTCTGTCTGTCTGCCTGTCTCTGTCTCTCTCTCTGTGTCTCTCTGTCTGTCTGTCTCTCTCTCTCTTTCTCTCTCTCTGGTGTATGGAGGGGGATATGAATGTACACGCATGTGCAGATGCAGATTCATGCATGTGTGCATGCATATAGAGGTTAGAGGTCAAACTTGGGTGCAATTCCTCAGGAGCTATCTATTTGTTTTGTTTTTCAGAGTCTCTATGGAGCAGACTAAGCTGCCTGGCCTGCAAGTTCCAGTGATCTCTGTATCCCTATTGCTGGCATTACAAGTATGTGCTATCATGTTCAGCTTCTTATCTTTCTTTTTGAATATGAGTGCTGAAGATCAGACTTGGATAATCATGCTTGTGCAATAGGCACTTTACTAACTGTGGGTATTCTCTCTCCTAGGTCTTCTCATTGCATATTTCTGTTATCAAATATGTACTTGTCTAATGAAGAACGGAAGTGTTATGAAAACCCAGCAGTAGAAGAGATAGGACTAGATCTGCCTGTTGTGCAGCTGCGTGATGGAACACCCCCAGGCCTAGCACCTCATATGTTCCTGAGTTAAGGCCCATTGTAATAGTGAACAAAACAGGTGTGTAATTACTTGAGACACTGGTCCTGCAGTGCCGTGATTTCCTGCAGGATGGGCACCTCTTCTTCAGGGCCAGGGAGGGCTCTATCTTGCAGCATGCTTAGCGCTCTCTGCTGTAGCACACCCAGAGCCAGCTGCTGACACTCCAGATCCATCAAATACGTGTCGTGACTTTCAAGGAGGGCCATGAGCTCTGCTTTTGAGGCTTTCTCTGTTGAACTTCCAGGCAATCTACCTTGGAGTTGATTGATCATTTCAGTGGTGTCTTTGACCTAAGGACAAACATACATCCTATGAAGCTCAGAATTATACTGAAAAGAACGTGGGGAGCCCGCTAAGTGCCGCACCTGACAACACTGACATGACACAAGCTACAAACTTCGGACATGAAAACCGAGATGCTGCTGTTAACATGAAAGACCACCTCTCCCACCCTGTGTTTAAATTATTAATGTCCAAATCTTATCAAGGCAGATGTAGACTATAAGTGGCAGAGAAACGTTAAAGGAACCGAACATGTAAAACATCCACTTTTAAAGTTGGCTTGAGTGTGTGCGTGTGTGTGTATGTGTGTGTATGTGTGTGTGTATGTGTGTGTATGTGTGTGTATGTGTGTGTGTGTATGTATGTGTATGTGTGTGTATGTGTGTGTATGTGTGTGTATGTGTGTGTGTATGTGTGTGTGTATGTGTGTGTATGTGTGTGTGTGTGTGTGTGTATGTGTGTGTGTATGTACGTGTATGTGTGTGTGTATGTGTGTGTATATATGTGTATGTGTGTGAGTATGTGTATATGTGTGTGAGACGAAGATGACAGGGCTAAAACACCGAACCTTACCTAAAGAGTGGAAGAAATTATACACAGATTTGAGGGATGAGCTAAATTCTTATTTTTATAGCAAAGAAAAAAAAATGATTTTGCACTTTTTCCAAAACAGGTTAAAAATAAATGGGGCACGCCCTGGCTTGCCTTCCTTTTGACATTTTTGTTGCTTAATTTTCATTTTTAAAATGTATTTATATATTTATTTTTGGAATATTTATTCATTTATTATTTATTGTTTGTGCATGTGGGCGATGCGTGCGTGCACACATCGAGAGGCAGGCACAATAGCGAGAACACAGCTGCACATGTAACATACATGTAGATAAAAGACAACGTTCAGGAGTCTGTTCTCTCACTTTACTGTGGGTTGCAAGGACCAAGCTGGGTCATCAGTCTGCTACCGCAAGCCCCTTTACTTTGCTCAAGCATTTAGCTGGCCCCTAGTTATTTTAAAATTAGCATAAAAAAGAACCGATTCCCCTATAAGATTTTCATACAAGCTTTGTTTAGGTTGAGCCCGTTCCTCCCTTCCCAGTCTCCCTGGCTTTCTTCTTCCTGACCCTTGTATGCATTCTTCTGCTCCCTATCCTGGGTTTTTCTACTCTCTGTCACATGCGTATTACTCTCCCATTTGATCCTAACTTGGAACCAACCTGTACGACACACATAACATTTTGTTTCATAGTTTAGTTTTCATGAAATTGAAAGAAGAATGAGAGTTCCACAAGACTAATTTCAAAAGAGTAGCAGGTGGCAGTTTGCATGAGAAATGCCCCTTCCCTCGGCCCCCAGTCTAGAGTATTTGAATACTTGATCCCCAGAAGATGGCCTTGTTTGAGGAGGTTTAAGAGGTGTGGGCTTACAGGAAGAAGTGCGTCACTGTGGCAGGGCTTTGAGGGCTAAAGTCTTCCCCTACTCCCAGCTTATGCTCACTGCTTTGTGCATGAGGTTCAAGATGTGAGCTGTCAGCTTGCTGCTCCAACTGCCACGCCTGCTGCCTGCTGCCTACTGTCCGCCGCCCGCTGCTGCCTGCTGCCTGCTGCCTACTGTCCGCCGCCCGCCGCTGCCTGCTACGTGCTGCCCACTGCTCACTGCCCGCTGCCTGCTGCAATGCCATTGCAGGGGACCCTAACCCTCTGGAACTGTAAGCCCAAATATACTCTTTCTTCTATAAGTTGCTTCGATCCTGGTGTTTTATCACAGTCACTGAAACCCAAGGAATGCAAAGGCAAAATACCAGCTTTACAAGTACGCTCTACTCTCCGGGGAATGAAACAAAACACGACTTAAGCCAACCTGTAGTGAAAGTTACCTTAGCGCTCAAACCCTTCCACTCATCCACTGCATCTTCCAGAATCTTCTCCTGGTCCTGGGCCACAGCACGGAGACGCGTCCAGCGCTGCCAGACAGTGGTCATTGACCTGCTTAGGGTCGCTTTGCTCGCATCGTTTCCGGTTTGCTCTAGTTGAGATGCTTTTTCCTCCAGAGCCACAATTTTCTCATGGAAAGAGTCAACTACAGACACTAAAGCCTAGTGCAGGGTTGGGGGTGAGTAGAGGGAGTTAGAGAAACATTGATTTGTTTTTCTTTTGAGTTCTGTGGACTTAGTTAAAGTCCTATTGCAAAAAAAGAAATATTTCTGTATAAATTTAGGTTCTTCGGAGAGTCGTGGTGTTACATGTCTACATGCCTAGAGCTGGGGAGGCAGAGCAAGAGATTCAGGGGGTCAAGGTATCCTCAGCTATGTGGGGAGTTTAAGGCCAGCCTGGGCTACATGAAAGCCTGCCCTTAAAAAATCCAAAAGCAAATTCATAATAATTATGAATACAGTTTGTTTCCTTTAATAACTCTACTTTAAAGTTTTACTTATCAGAGTGGGGTTTGGATTTATTTTGAAAGGCAAAAATTATTTACTTATGACAGACAAGTTATTTTCTATTTGGGATGAATTTTATTTCTGAAAATCAACAAAAATTTACTTTGATATTTTAGATATGTTATCGTCTTCCTTACAATGCCATGCTAGATGAGGAGTGTTCAAGAAATAATTTCTGGCCAGGCAGTGGTGGTGCACGCTGTTAATCTCAGCACCCGGGAGGCAGAGGCAGGTGGATTTCTGAGTTCGAGGCCAGCCTGGTCTACAGAGTGAGTTCCAGGACAGCCAGGGCTACAGAAAGAGACCCTGTCTAAAAAAAAAAAAAAAAAAAAAAAAGAAAGAAAGAAAGAAAGAAAAAAAGAAAGAATTTCTGGATTTTATTTTAGTCCAATTTATCAAGAGACAGTATTTGCTGCCTTTTAAAAAGGTTTAGTTATTTATTTATTCTGGCAGGACATGGGCAGGAGTTAGAGATGAGTTCTTATGAATTAGTTCTCTCTACCTCGTTTTACAGAGGGTGTCTCTCTGGTTTTCTGCTGATGCATTGATTCCTAGAGCTTCTGGGAGTGGCTCCCATTGCTGTCTCTCTTCTTGCTTTGGGGGTGCTAGGCTTGCCAACCTGTGCCTGAACATCTTGCTTCTTACGTGGGTTCAGTGGGTGTGACTCAGGCAGTCAGGTACCAGGCTTGTGTAGCCAGCACTTTCACCCACTGAGCCACCTCCCCAGCCCTTTCCTGCTATGTTTACACAGCCCTATGTTACCAGAAGCAGATAGTTTGGATTTATCTTTGGGGCCTTGGCTATGCATTGTGTGTGAGCACCCTCAGCTGTGAAATGTGTTTATTGTGCCTTTATCATGCCGAAGGAAGCAAGATGGAAATAAAGACTTAAAGACGTGATTTTTGAAAACATCGTACCACAAAGACTTGCAATTAACACGGAAAGACATTAAATAACGACAACAAACCTGACCTTGTGTTTTGACAGCTTGCCTTCAGCTTCATGGCCGGAAGATGTCTTTAACACTGCAAACTCTGACAGCTTCTTTTCCACATCGTTCATCAACTCGATCGCCCCTTCCCTGGTTTTCTGATACTCTTGCCACTGAACCGTGCATCTTGAGAGAGTCCAACAGAAACAAATAAGCCACGCAAACCCAGTTATTTCTACACAGAGGTCTGTTGCCCACATGTCTGGTGATAAGAGGGAAAAGTGAATTTTCATGCCGACGTATGTTACTATGTATTATATTAGCATGCTGCTGTTTTGCATGAACCTACTCCAAATACCTCTGCAGGAGGTCCCGCTGGGCGTGGGAGTCCTGGATGACCCCCTGACTCCTCTTTTCCAGGGAAGCCATCTTCTGTGCCAGTTCTTCCTTTCCGATCGGCTTGATGAGCGGGTCTAGCTTAGTCACAAGACCTCGGAGCTCCTCCATGTTGCTATGGAACTGACCCTCTGTTTTGAAGAATTCCATGTGACTTCTGAGGTTTTCCTCTGCACCTTCGACATCCAGGCCATTGCCTGCCAGCTGTAACATTTGCTGGGCATCCTCAAGCCAGTCGTTAGCTGCTTGGCACACTTGATAATACCTTTGACACTGACTGTATATTTCAGTCAAGGTTGCCTGGAAGACAGTCATGGTGATACGATCAACTTCCATTCACAGTAGGTTTGTCAGATAACTTTTTACGTTTCCAACTCTTTTCTAGTTCTCAGCTCTATAAATGCCATGGAAAGTTAACAGGTAAATTGGGAGATATTATTTTTATGATGAGTACATTTGAATCCTTTATTCCTCCTTTTAAAACTCTTACCATAGCTCTAATGCTGCCATTAAAATACACGCTGAATGAGTAAGGAGAGAAATGAACTACAAATTTATGTTAGCATCTTGAATGGTCTTGAAATTATGTTTTTTTTTTTCTTCTTCTAGAGGCAAAATGCAAAGCTTAGTAGTGTCCTCCTGGATGGATGTTTTGCAAAGTAGTTATGCCTCAGTGGATTAAAAGAATGACAACGTTCAGCTTCCAAACTAGCCTCTGCCAGCTTCTAGAAATAAACAGATGGCCCTTGAGTCTTGAGCAGAGACTAAAATAGAAGAAGTGGAAATACACAGGGCTTGCTGATTCAAATCCAGAAGGAAGGGAAACCCTCTAAGCAGTCATCAATACATAGACAAGCAGAGCCACATTGACAGTAAAGATGGAGGCTGTAGTCGGGGTCAGCAGTGCGCAAGGAGAAAATGGGCAGGTGAGCAAAGGGCCAGCATGTGGCTTAGAAATGCTTCCAGAGACATCGGGACCTACAAATACCTGAATGGAGACAACCAGAGGGAGCCTAACTAATTTAAAATCGTGTTCAAGAATCATCACCCACTCAAAATAAACAATCCACGTGATAGGTCAGTGGTTCTCAACCTGTAGGACTCAACCCCTTTGGGTAAGGGTCACATATCAGATATAATTTACATTATGATTCATAACAGAAGCAAAATTATAGTTAAGAAGTAGCAACAAAATAATTTTATGGTTGGGGAGGGATCTCCACAGCATGGGAAAGTGGGTCGGAGTATTAGGAAGATTGATAACCACTGGGACAGATAATTTTTAAAAAAGAAAAGACAAGTCTTGGTCCTGCACCCAGGGCCTGTCTCTGTATCTACAGTTGCAGGTATTTCATTTTAAAATTTTAATGATGGTTTTGATTTGGCGTGAAGAACTTTGCTAAGCACACTTTGAAAAGCAAGCATTTCATGTGTTTATTATACCCTTACTTAAACACCAAATGTTTTGCTATTTAAAGTGTTAGAATTAATCTGTGCAGGAAGTACAGGTAAATGATAGGGAGAGTCTGGATGCCTGGTGCCCAGAGAGGATAAAAGCAGCATCAGATCATCTAGAACTGGAGTTACTAGTGAATACGAACCAGCTCAAGGTTGCCAAGTTCAGATCCTCCAGAAGAACAGCAAATATTTTTAACCATGAACCATCTCTCCAGGCCAGGATTATTATTATTTTTTGTGACAGGGTTTCTTTTCTTTTTTTTCCTTTTTTTCAAGCCAGGGTTTCTCTGTGTAGCCCTGGCTGTCCTGGAACTCACTCTGTAGACCAGGATGGCCTTGAACTCAGAAATCCACCTGCCTCTGCCTCCCAAGTGCTGGGATTAAAGGCATGCGCCACCACTGCCCGGTGACAGGGTTTCATATAGCCTAGGATGGCTTCAAACTCTCTATGTAGATGTTTAATTGGTGATCCTCCTGCCTCTACTTCCTAAGTTCTAGGTATATTGCCATGAACCATCATGCTCCTTTGAAGGAATGTTGGGAATTAAAACTCAAGACCATGTGCATGATGGGTGAGCAACTGAACTGCATTCCTAGCTTTGAGGCCAGGGGATTAAAGGAATTAGCTCAATGGTAGCCACTATATCTTCTATCTTATGTCGAATGAGGAGAGTGAGCAAGCCCCAGTAGGTGGACCATCTGGGAAGTCCTCCACATGTTCCCATGGCTGTTTGTAGTTCCCAGGTCTCAGGAGCAGCAGATTGAAGACCCTTGCTTGTGCCCTGTTACATTTGACAGCAAGGGAAGGAGGCACTCCTGCTACCTGAAGGAGGGGAGAAGAAACAGGGCAATGCTAGGACTGGGAATGAGCCTTGGCACCCGGATGATCTGTCATTCACTCG
>CM052717.1:25214295-25274414 GCA_028551405.1 Uromys caudimaculatus | reverse complement strand
CCAAAGAAAAGGGGAATCATCGGAAATGTAAATAAAGTATCAAAAAAAAAAAAAAGAAAAGAAAATATCTTTATGAAACCCGGGACCATTGATAGTGAATATATGTCAATAAAAATAGGTCAACTGCAAAAAAAAAAAAAAAATCTCTCTGACGTTTGAATCTCTTGTAAGCTATGTTATCAAAATCATTTATTATCTCCTCTAAAGGTGAGAAAACAATGGCATGATATACCAAGCCAATACGGGACACAGGACAATGACCAGACATCTTAACAATAAAAGTGGTCTTTGAAGTCATTAAGGAAGACTTGATAAACCATCAAAAAAGCAGTGTCATCAGGGGTTTTCCGATTTGTGTGTGTGTGTGTGTGTGTGTGTGTGTGTGTGTGTGAGAGAGAGAGAGAGAGAGAGAGAGAGAGAGAGAGAGAGAGAGAGAGAGAGAGAGAGAAAGAGATCTCCTGCAGTCCAGGATAGCCTCAAAGTGCCTCAAAGTGCTTTGTAGCTGAGGATGACCTTGAACTTTTAATCTTACTGGATCCATATTGCAAATACATGTGACCTGCACACTTAAGTAAAATAAAGCTGGAATTTTAAACAGAGAACCAGCCCAAACTAGATTTTTCACTTGTTTACAGATAAGCAGCCTGGAAAAAGAAAGATAGAGCGCCCCCTACAGACCTGCCGGGTGCGCAGCGCTTCCTGCACGTCTCCGTCTAGTTCCTTGAGCTCAGCCAGTGTATGCTCCAGGTCTGCTGAAATCAGCTCCTTGGCTTTGGTGAACTTCTCCTGCTCCTTGTGACTCAAAGCACTCATTATCCTCAGGCTGGACAAGACCTCCTCCTGGTGGATCTGGATCTTTCTGATCTCCTCCTGGATGTCCTGGAGGCTGAGGTCAAGGCACACGGGCCCACTGAGCTCCGCCTTCACCCTCCGAAGCCAGTCCAGGGAACGGCTCATCTCAGTCTGGAAGTCTATGCTCTGTACCATTCTGCTCTCGCACTCTGTCACCATCTCCCCGACGTCACATGTCATCTGTTTCAGCACCTCCTGCCAGGACTGGACCTGACCCTTGGCTTTCTCATAAGCCGTGGGATCGAGGTGTGGAGAAAGGTCCTCCAGGTGTGCGGCCACTCGTTTGAGCAGAATCCCTGAGTCCTGCAGGCTGCCTGCCAGCGAGTGGTACGCCTTGAGCTTCTCCTCTGCAGGCAGTGTTTCCTCATTCACTTTGGCCTGCTCTCTTTTCACGACTTCCAGTTGACTCTCTAGCTGCTGGCACATCTGTGCATGCTCTCTATAAGCGCTGGTGGTGTCTTCTAACAAACCAATCCTTTGCTCTGCTTGTCGCTTCAGTCTATGATACAGGGTGGCCAGCTGTAGCATCTTCTCTGGCTGCCAAGGCTGACCTGTGCTGCGAAAACTCTCCTTTTTCTGGTTCAGTTCATTCACAGCTTCCCCAAGGGCCACCACCTCACCCAGAAGGGTTCTACAGCTCTCTTGAAGAGACACACTCTCCTCAACAACCAAGTCTGAAGGCATTTTCCTCATCTTTAGGAACTGGTCTTCCAGGTCACCCAGAGACTGGGTTGTCAACTCGATCAAAGAAGCATATTCCTTTCGGGCCAGAATCGCTTCCTGGATTTTATAGAATTTATCCTTAGCCAAGGCGATGATGACATTGAGTTGTTGGGGCAGAGCATTGAGTTTTTCACTGAGGTAGGAGTGATCAACTTCATTTAGCGATGGTAGCATGGCCTGCCCAGTCGTCTGCAGTGTGAGCAGAAGGTTTTCATACTCTGGAGATTGTTCTAGAATGCTTTGGTATTTGTCCAGTTGAGCATGGAGTTCAACCCTCTCATTCATGAGATTGATCTCAGGAAATGTAACAATGTCTGCTTGTTTAAGCCAGTGGCAGGCTTTATCAAAATCTTCCTTAAAATGCTTTCTGGAAACCAGACTCTTCTCTAGCTCTTGCAACCTATGATTGCATTTTTGCAAAACGGTGTCATAGACACTCTGTAACTCCTGGAGCTTCCCCATCACCTCGTCCCGTTCTTGCTCTGTTATTCCTTTCATTAACTCCCGACCCTGTGCCCAAAGTCCAGTGACCTCATTTTGGTAAGTCTTCAGGCTGGCCTGGGCAGTCTTACATGTTTTGACCTGCTTGCTCACGTCGTCCGGAAGTAGGCAGATATATTCCCGGAACATGATCTTCCGCTCATGTTGCTGGATTTGGCTGGTGGCCTGAAAGACTGCCATGAGAAACTGGGTTTTCTCAGACAGAGCCTTGTTCAAGTATTTTCTTCGCTGGCCCACTAAGTCACTGAGACAACTCACGTGCTTCTGAGCCTCTGAGAGTGCCTTCTGGATCACCTTCCGTTCATTGAGGCCGAGGTCAGCCATCACACGATCTGCATCCTTCATCAGGGACTTCAGGAGCACCTGCTTAGCTTCCAGCTCACTGCAGATGGCCAGGTGGTCCGTGAGGAGGTGCTGAACCATGCCAGGAGGTGGGCTCTGCTTCAGGGCCTCCACGATGTTAGGCTGCTGCTCTTCAGCCCAATCCATCAACTCCTGGAATCTTGATTGGACTACGTTTAGTTCCTCCAAATTGGTGACCGACACCTGGATTTTCCTTTTGACAAGGTCCTCGAGCTGAAACCACCGTTGCTGGAAGTGGCTGGTCTGTTCTCTCACCAGCTCTCTGTCATCAAGACTCAGCTGCTCAATCAGCTTCTGTTTGTGGTCTTTCAGGTCATCGATGGCATACTTTTTCTCCTGCAATGCCAAGGCTAACTTCTTCAAAGCCTCCAAGTGGACAGCTGTGCTTTCTGCATTAGATCTGTAAATACACAGACAACATGGAACACGTCAGGTCCTTACCCTCTTAAATAACATTTCATTGAGGGGACATTCAGAGCTCAGATTCACTATGATGACCTCAATTTATGGTTAACTGATGAAGCTGTTGGCATTAGGAATTCAAGTCCCATCTAGCCTTTGAATCAGAAAAGGTTGTCTACTTGCTTCTCAACTCTTTTACTGGACAGTGCTACTCTCCAATAATATCTCCATGTGCCGTTAGCTTTCTCTGCATCTTTATGATCTGCTTAGTACCATGATATGTATTGTGTTACATATAGGGAAACATATATCATAAGCATATATATAATAGTGTTTAATGCAATCAAGAATAATCTATTTACAGTCATTCCTATAGGATCAAGGGACATTAGATAACAGAGTGCTAGATGTACAGTCTAGAAGGTATAACCAATGACTCATAGGCTACCTGTATGTACCTGGTTAGTTTTATTTATCTCTGTACTTGGATATGAGAAAGTTTAAAAACAAAATGTGTGATTTATAAATCATCACCTTTTTCGTTACAAAGCCCAGGTGAAAAGCTGGATATTACAATCTGTCTTGAATTTCTATGTGATCAGTTTGGAAGTATAAGAAATTAGGCTTGTTGACAGTATAATTGAGTTTGGTCTTGGACGCACTAGGTTTAAGGTACACGTAGGATTACTATAAGCTAAATATATGGGGAAGTATTGCTGATAGTGACTGCATTTCTTTAAAAAAAAAAAAACAGTAAATGCAGAGCATTTAACAAAGAGTTAAAAAAAATGAGAAAATAATCTGGCAAAATAAATGAAGAGTAAAGCATCACCATGCTCTGTCTATTCTGGAAGTTTGTATTGCAAAAACCTAATAGGTTATGTAGAAAAGTTCATTTTTTTTTAGAAATGGTAGTGTTCAGAAGCATGCGAGTGTTTTCATATAATGCACTTGTGTGTGTGAAAGGTACTTACTTTTCAAAGAATAAAAGCTACAAGGGATTCAAGGGGCACACATCTCGAAGGGCATAATTTAACCGCATCTCAAAATTAGGTTCTACAATACGACTGTTGTGGCCTGAAACTGCAGCGTTCCCCCAGAGGCTCATGTGTTCGAACACTTAGTGTGCAGCTGGTGGTGCTCTTTGGAGAGCAGTAGAAGTCTTAAGAAATAAAGCTTTGCTGCAGGAAGTAGGTCACCAGAGTGAGCCTAGAGGTTTAATAACACAGCTTGCTTCCTCTCTGCTCTCTGTTTCCTGTTCCAAGACGTGGCGATAGACCAGATGCGTACCCCTGCACCGTGAGGATGCCTGTCACACATCTTCCTCTCTACCATGGACTGTAGCCCTCTCAAACTCTGAGCCTAAGCAATGCTTGGTCAGAGCAACAATAACAACAACAGAAGTATCTTATACAGTGACCAAGCTTGACTAACGTACGTAGAATGAATTACTTCCCAGACTTGCAGAGAAACTTTTGGAACATGGAGGTAGGTTTAAGATGGAACTATTTTACAGAGTCGTGGATGGCAGGCAATGGTTGGCAGGTGATCAAGGGGAAAACATTCAGAGTAGTTATCATGGGAGTAGTATCGGAGCCGACAGACATAGGTGTCTCTGTCGCTTACTGGTAATTGGTGCTAAATTAAACCAGGAAGCCTGCACAACATCAGGATGTTAGTGATATTCTGTCAGCTTCTGACTTAGCATCATGGGGAACCACTGGGCGATTTCTGCTACCTGGCCAGGTTGTCCCATTCTGTAGTGAACTTCTCAAGAAAGGCTTCAATGATGCTCATGTGGTCATGGTAACTGCTGGTTCTCTGAAGGTCCTGTTCTCTCTGTGCACGCAGCTTGTCAGACTGGAGGCAAAGGTCTCGCCATTGGTCGTTCAGGTGGGTTATTTCCTTGTGCTCAGAGGACTCCTGGTTCTTTGTTAACTGGTTCACCTTTTCTACGATGGTGCTCACAGAGGCCTGCTTGCTCTGTAGTTGCTTAACAAAATCCTGAAGGTAACAATGCAAAGCAAGAAATAAGCTATGAGCCCTCCTGGGTGAGCAGACTGAAATGCAGATATAATAGCTTTGAATATATATATATATATATATATATATACACCCTGAAAATTTAAAAAAAAAACAAAATACGATCCTTTCTTCTAGACATGAATTCCCAACTGTGAAAGAATCAGAGTAACTTTGATATTTTCTTGCTTTGTATTATTTTGAGAAGTATGTTTCCTTGAAGTAAGGTCTTATTTTTCTCAAAATTGTGTGGAAAAAAAACTTTTAAATAAAAAAAGTTTATACCTTTATGGGAAAAAATAAACTTAATTCAGGTTCCATCTACTCTTTTTTATTCTATAGTTACAAATAATATTCCAGTAGGAAATAGAAATAACTTATTATCAAAGAAGGCAGTCTTAAGGCTTGTTTAAAATATGACCCTCATTCCAATCAAGTTAATATACATATAATTCTCAAGTATACACATTATACATATTATAAATATATTTCTGTTTTATTTAAATTAATTGCACATTAAGGATGCATTTAACAAGTGGGCTTACATTCCCATAGCTATAGCTATAGTGTAGTAGACCCAATTTAAGCTTATTCCTGTCTAGTTTACAAAGAAATGAGACTCAGACTATGATTATTTTATTTGCCTTTGACCATTACTGGATGTCACCCCTAATCTACTTTTCTAACTGCTGGCCTGGCTACCTCCCCAGTGATGTACCACAGACACTCGCTGTTTCTCCTGGCCATGTGCTCATGATCCATCTCCTCTCTTAGTGCCTTCTCCTCTCTCCTCATCTTCTCCCCTCTCTCCTCCTCCTCTCCCACCGAGGAAACCCACCTACCTCTAATCTTTCCAGTCATTGGCTGTAGCCATTTTTATTTAACCAATAGTTTTAAACTAAGGAACAAGGTTTGTGTGACAAAAGATGGTAAAGGAGAGAATTCACTTGTAGGCCAAGACCTTTGGGTTACAGAATTTAGCATTACAATACATAACAACAGACCATACCTCAAGACTATATGCAATAAAAATCTGAACCCTAAGGCCCTGTGTTTGTTAAATAGAGTTCCTGGTTCTGTGGGTCAGCTGGCTTGCTTGTAAACAATGAAGGCTTTTTTTTTTGTTGTTGTTGTTTTCAAGACAGGGTTTCTCTGTGTAGCCCTGGCTGTCCTGGAACTCACTCTGTAAGACCAGGCTGGCCTCGAATTTAGAAATCCACCTGCCTCTGCCTCCTGAGTGCTGGGATTAAAGGCGTGCACCACCACTGCCCGGCTAACAATGAAGGTTTTATATGAAAATAGTCATGCAAAACTCCATGAATATACATGAAATATTATTTATTTGCTTACTGAGATGGGGTCTTGCTACAGTGCCTGGGCTAGTCTTGACCTCCTGGGCTCCAGCCATTTTTCCTCCCTAGCCCCCTCCCCCCCAGTACAGGAGACTACAGGTGCACATTACTGTGTCGGCTTATACTCTCTTATTGCTTAAGTGGCTGCCCCAGTGTCTAAGGATTCACAAACCCCTGGGCATACCAAAGCGAATATATTGAGTACATTGTATCTCTTGCTCTGTCTTGGCCTCCTCCCTGACCACTGACCCCTGACCCCGCGCAGGCATCCGTGCCCACCTTTACTTGCAAGACCATGTTCTGAGCAATATTTATCTCTAGCTCAGCGTGCCTCCTTTTCATGTTTTGCAGCTGTTGGTCAGCATCCTGTAGGTAAATCCAGAGTTCAGCCTTCAGGTTCTTGATCTCTTCCCAGCCCTGAGTTAAGTTCTGTGCTTGGACCAGCCTCTGTTCAATCTGGAGAGAACACAGTTAAATGTTATCAGGTTTCCATCGCTTCATCTCTGTTCAGTGAATCTGACCTCTGGGCTGTCAGTCTGTGCTCCCCGTGCCGCTAGATCTGAAAGGCACTTCTTTATTTGTGTTGAGAAAAACAGATTTCCTTCAGGATTAAGAGTTTCCAATGAATTAAAAACATCTAAGAGTTCTCCCTTGTGTGATTTTAATCAGTGCTGCAAACATTCAAGAAATTTTACCAATGCATGAGATCAAAAAGTGCTCCGAGAGCTTTTCCCATCAGGGCTAGCAGGGAATACATCTATGTGACTGGTAAATTTGAGTCTTTAAGAAAGGCTCACATCTCTTATACATTTGTCTTTTCATCTTTCAAAAGTCCAATGGTTTAATGTTGTTACCTGCTTTTGGATTTTTTTTTTTTAAACAGGGAATTACATAGCCTAGGGTGACCTGGAAGTTCTGACAACCCTCCTGCTTCAACCTCTTTCCCCCACCCCAACCCGACTCCAGAGGTGGGACTGAAGAGAAACCAAACTGCTGTACACAGCCCTATTAATGTTTTAGATTGTCTTTAGATCTGCTCTTCTGGCTTTTGGAAGTGTATAATTTGTCTTATTACAACTATTCAGGATAATTGATTCTGTTACCTTTTGGATGGATTTACGTACTAGCCTGTGGCAGGCCTGATATAAAGAAGATAGGGTAAGGGGCTCCTCAGACAGAGTATTACTTAAAGAACGGGATGACAGAAAGAGGTGTAAGGGAACAGGAAAACAGGGAGAGACCAGTAATTACAGTAGAGGAAGGTGCCAGAGGCGGTGGGTGAATAGACTAAACAGTTCGGTTGTGATCCAGATGCCTTGTATCTACCTTCCTTTCTGTGATGGCAAAAATTCATATATTGATTCATTACTATGGCTCTAAGAGGGCTATACCAAGAATATCCCCAGAAATATTCTCTTTAAACCTTACAGTCTTTGAAGATGAAGAGAACATAAGAAGGCAGACAAAACAGACAATTTGCTGTGTTCATGAACATTTTTCTTTTACCAGCTGCTCTGTTTGCTGAATGTCTTTTGCTGTGTTTTTCACTGAAGAGTTTGACAAGTCACACATGGAGCAAAGGAGATCCAAGTAGGTCCTTGCCTGCTCTTGCAAAGCTCTGAAGTGTTTGACCTGAAAAAAAAAAAAAAAAAAAGTAATTGTCAGATTGAACAAGAGGGGGTGCACTGTTTTGGTGGCAAAGTGCGTGGTTGGTAGCCTTTTATTGATATTTCAAAAATCATCTTGTTATGTCAATGTTTTCCACACTGTCCTAAATTGATTTGTGACTCACGGGAGAGAATCCCGAATACACTGGCGGTTCTGTTTGTCCATCATCTGCCTCCCATTGTAATTAAAGCTGTCTTCGTGGTCTGGGAAGGGGGGAACGTAAGGCTTGTCTCCAGACTCTAGATTTTCTACCAGCATTCTCATGTAGGAAAAGAAATCACAGGACACTTGTCTCTGCTTATTACATGCTTGTATGTCGTGTGGAGACAAGAGTACTGTCAGGGTGAGCTGGGAAGCTTCTTTGGAATGATGTGACTGGGATTCCTTTTGAGGCAAGAAGTTCATCACCTGCTCTTCCCTTTATCAGAGTCCAAGAAGGGCTCATGAGAGTAGTTTGTTTGTTTGTTTGTTTGTTTTTTCATTTCTTCATGGAAACACAGAAACACAGCTGTTTAGCATTGAGGAACATAAATCTATGTCTTAGATATAGGGTATAAAGCTCTCCAAACAACACAATCTTGGCTCTCACAGGACTGGCACTCTTCTGAGGACAAACAAGGTGACAGGTCAGCAGATGCAGGTTTACCACACCAAGTGTGAAAGAAAAGGTGCTGAGAGTCTAGACGGTGGCGGGGGGAGGGGGAAGCCCTGCTACTCCACAAGCAGCTATCTCCAAGGCTGCTCAGAGCATTAGATCTGAACATATTCTGGAAGTGAGCCATCAAACAGGGAAGGATGATCTAAGATGGACAGTGGGTGCAAAGGCCGGAGCAGAGGGAACACAGAGTAGGCAGAGACCAAGTCACGGGGCTGTCAATCAGAGGTCAAGGGAGTAGACAGAGACCAAGTCATGGAAGTTGTCAAAGGTCAAGGGGGTGGACAGAGACCAAGTCATGGAAGCTATCACAGGGGATTCATTGCATCTGTAATAAAAGGCTGGAAGACGAGGAATGGCTCAAGAAAGCTCACAGTGTAAAGAAAATTGCTGTGTGTCCACAGTGCAGTTTTATTCTGCTCTAAGAAAGAGATGAAATCACGTGCTGTGATGGGATATAGGCAGAACTGGAAGCTACTGTGTTAAGTGAAATAAGACAAACATCCTGGTGTTCTGCTTTCTGCCTCTAGTCAGCATGTCCAGTCTCAGAACCCCTGAGGTCTGAGGTAAATAGCTCTGCCTGAGAGGGTAGCTCTGTCCTAAACACCATGGAATGTCCAGTAGTATCCCTGGACTGTATCTACTCAAAATCAACAGCATCCCAACTACTGTTAGTTGTGGCAACCTACAATGTGTTTAATCACTACTAAATGGCCCTGGTGGGGGTAGGGGATGTAATAAGATGTCCCCCAAGACCAGACCACTACTTCAGTCTCAACAGATTTTAAAGAGTAAACTCCTTGCTACCTCAACTTCCTTTGTTAGACAAATTATGAAAACAGTCTATTCATGGGCTGTGGCATAAAATTTGGAATTTATTCCAAAAGATGATGGATGGCATGGCATGAATCATGACCAGACCTTGGCCTGAATGCTGCTCTTAACATGAACAGTCTGAAGAAAAATCATAGAGGAATAGGGGACACAGGGGATTTATCAGTTTCTCTTGTGGCTATAAGAAACACAGATCTATTTCCGACCATGCAGTGTCTTGGGTATTCATTCAATGTGCAAAGTGTTTCACGTCCAGTTATTCTTACCAACCATTAACTAGTATGAAAAGCATGATCTAGTGTCCCATGACCCACAGTGACCAGTGTGAAAAGGACCATCTCATGTCCCATGACCCACAGTGACCAGTGTGAAAAGGACCATCTCATGTCCCATGACCCACAGTGACCAGTGTGAAAAGGACCATCTCATGTCCCATGACCCACAGCGACCAGTGTGAAAAGGACCATCTCATGTCCCATGACCCACAGCGACCAGTGTGAAAAGGACCATCTCATGTCCCATGATCCAGGGGAGTGTATCTGGCCCAGACAGATGAATTTTTTCAATATGACAATAAAATAAGCTGTCAAGAATTGAGTTATAATCCCAGCACCTGGGAGACAAAGGTAGGCAGATATCTTTGAGTTCGAGGTCAGCCTGGTCTACAAAGTAAGTTCTAAGACAGCCAGGGTTATACAGAGAAGCCCTATCTTGAAAAAAAAAAAAAAACAAATTTAATTTAATTTAAAAAATAAAAATGCATTTAATTTAAAGGATAATGATTTGTGACTAACACAGTTACCTTAATCCTAACCAATAGAAACACTTTCAAATGATTGTTGCTAGAATTAACTTCAAAGATAAAAATCTGCCATACTTTTTCTCAGCTCCTCAATTCCTAATCCATGTCTCATAAAAATGTGCTTCTGATTGGAATCAGATTGCTACATTAGTTTCTTGTGGTCCCCTGGAATGTTGCTGGCATGCACTTATGGAGAGCTTACTAAAAGAGGGGTACTGGAGAGTGGGAATACAACTTGGGGCTACAGTGTAGAAGCCGGTCAAAGCTTGACACTGAATCAGTCCCATGTGGAGTCCTCAGTAGTAGGAAGCTCCAGCCATATGTCAGTACTAGTCAACTGTGGGGGACCTGTATACTCTGGCATGAAGACAGTGTCTAACAAGGAAATCATTAACTAGTTGGGACAAAACAAAGAAAAAAGAACAGAAAGAAAATTTGACCTTCAAATTTGTTTGCCTTCAGTGTCTCAGATCCAAATGGACCACAGCCTCTAGTTCCCTTCTGTGGCTTCTTTCAAGTGGGAGGCAGGCATATGGAAAGGCTGGGAGGGGCAGCGGGACCCAGAGCTACGCACTTAGGAACTTGACCAAGACCAGTGTCTCATCCTGGTTTGTGTAGTAAATCCTGCCCTGTTCTGGCACAGGGCTATTGTGAGAAACTCTTCGTTTGGCAATCCCTTTTGGGTGGTAATGAAGGAGAAAAATGAAGTTTTGTTTTGGAATGTGGTAAGTAGAATTCATCAGTAATAAAGGCCCACATGGAGGTAGGGTGACTTGAGGAAGCTCATGGTGGAAAGAAAATGTGCCAATAGCCATGATGGAGACGTATATTCTGCCATAAAGCAGGATGATGAAACTGAAGACCACCATGTTAAGCAAAACAAGCCACGCTAAGAGGAACAAGCATCATGGTTTTCCTCATGTGTAGACTTAGGAGAATTATTGAAATAATGGACTCTCAAAGTCTTTGAGAATAAAGGGGGGCTGATAGGGACATGGGTGGAGGCAGGGGAGGGTAAGAGAGGGCAGAGAAGGTGTGATCAGGAGATGTGTGAGAATGCCACAAGGGAACTCACTGTTTCATATAATTTAATACACAATGCAAACTGTAAAATAGAAAATCTAAGAATCTAAGTAGCCATTAGTTCTTTTTTTCCTGGCTCAAAAAAAAAAAGTAATTTATTTTTTCTTATATAGTCCTTTCCGAAGAGTGATGTGTGTACTGATGAGAACTTTTTCATGACTTCAATAATGTAAATCACTTAAGCCCAGTGCACACTGGGAATGGAGTAAATTGGTATCTTCTCTGTGAGGACCAAACGAACAAGGATGCTATGTTGATACCTGACATAGCAAATTGAAATCTTTACTTGATACTATTAATTCATCTGGCGGTAATAACATTCACAAGCAAATTCCTATATGACATTTTCCCACAAGATTCTCACTGCATGTTCATCTGCCAAGCGCAAAGCTTTTAGAAATACTCCTTCATGTCCTAATGAGGCTTCCGTAGCAGGATTACAAGCCTGCAGATATTATATTACTACGAGATAGGTCTCTGTCATGTGACAACAGTTAACATTCCCTTCATCATCCACTCAGCAATCACTTCCGAAGCACACCGTGTGTGTGTGTGTGTGTGTGTGTGTGTGTGTGTGTGTGTGTGTGTGTGTGTGTGTATGTGTGTGTGTGTAAGAGAGAAACAACAGTGGGGGGAGTCAGGAGTCAGTATTGCTTTTCTGTTTCCCACTCCCATCCCCTTGAGAGGGGACGTTTGACTTACAGCATAGTTCAGAAGTACGTATACAGCTGGCCCACTAGCCAGAGATTCTGTATCCACAGGCTCAGTCCACTGAACACATTGAAGAAAACCAAAACTGTGTCTACCATTAATATGTCCAGACTTATTTCCTCATCACAGGTGCCTACACAACTTCATAATAGCAGTTATCTTAGCAGGATTATATTATTATATAGATCAAAATAATCTACAGAGGGTATAAAGAGTCTGGGTGGACATGGGTAAGTTCGTTGCCAATATCACACGCACTATTTCCAACAAGGGACTGCACACCTGCATATCTGGTATAGGCAGGGTCACTGGAACCAATTCCCCATGCATTTTGAGGAACAGTTCTACTTACAAGCATCTTTTCCTAGGAGAGAGAACCCAGGCTCAAGAAATTAAGTGGTGGAGAGCTGAGGTTTGATGAAAGGACTGTATTCTTTCTATTTCACAGGTCCACATGTTTGTATTCTCTCCATCTCTATGGTTAGAACATAAACTACTGCCAAGGCCAGACCTCATTTGTTCTTTGCTATTCCCCAAAGCCAGCATGGTTTTTGAATGAATGAATGAATGAATGAATGAATGAATGTATGACTCATAATAGCAAACTTCCCAGACTCCACTACCTGCTTAACAGCTTCCGCCCTGCTGAGAGGTGGCTGCGGGCTGGGCTTCAGGTCTGGCTGGACTGCAGAGATCCACGCCTGGCACTGCTGCAGAGTGTCTTGCCTGCTGACATGTTTCTGAAGTTCATATTCCAAGCTGCGGTATACCTGAGACAGGATAGAGTTGAGATGTGAAAGTTGACTTCTGTCTCAACAAACATCACTATAAATTAATAAGCGTGTTGAGCCAGTCCAGTTAAATCCCAAGGACTCCCTAGCATTGTGCACATATTCCAAAATGCAGTGGCCATGGCCCACTTTATAATTCCTCGATATATCCACATGCAATAATGTCATATATAACAGGCCCAGTGTTCATACATGGGGCAAAATGTGTTAGAGTACATGAAGTCATTGAAATAAATTCTCAAGATCATAAACCAGAGGTTCTGGAAGCGTTCCCTCTGTATTATAAATACCAGAGTTTTTATTTAAACTAGGAACTAAAAACAAAATATGAATCATCATCTTTAAAAGACAACTAAACTTTTCTACTTCTGATGCTCTTCTGGAAATAAATAATAGCATATGGAGAAGTGGAGACATTTCAGGCATGCATTCCACTAAGGAAGCTATATCAATAACAATGGTGCAGGGACCAGAGAGATGGCTCAGTGGTTGAGAGCATTTGCTCTTGGAGGAGCCCCAGGTTTGGCTCCCTGGTGCACATGGCTGCTCACAGCTATATGTAAAGTCAGTCCCAGGGGACTGACAGCTGCTCCTCTCTGCAGGCACCATGCACATACATAGTTCAATACACACATTCAGGCAAAATACTCATACACATAAAAATAAGGAAGTCTAAAGTTTTTAAAACACCCACAATTGGGATTCCTTCATACACTTTTTTTCTAATATGACTATTCAATTAATTTGTTTTCAACCATTTGGCCAACTTGGCTACTTGGGTTAGAGTGAGCTCAAGGTTAGCCAATATAACTTAGTAATCCTCATTTCAAAAGGAAAAAAAAATATGTTTTCAAGGTGAATTTCTCAAGTCTAAGGAATCAACTAATATCATCTGCAGTTTATTTTTCTCTCATAAATATAAATTAATCTCTTCTTTCCAGTGTATCTCACTATTTCCTCCTGGATAGCCTAGTAACAAACACACACTGTAAGACTTCAAAAGCAGACAGAAACATTGGATATGATTTTTTAAATCCTACAATAGCTGGGTGTGGTGGCACATGTCTTTAATTTCATCAAGCTGGAGGGAAAAGCAGGCAGATCTCTGTGAGTTGGGGGCTAGCCTTGTCTACATAGTGAGTCCTATGCTAGCCAGGGTTACACAGTAAGACCCTGTCTCAAAAACAGCAACATACACACACACACACACAAAAACCACCACCCTCAACAATCAAAGATCAAAACAATAAAAACCCAAACCTACAATAGAAATCAACTTGTTTATCATACTGGTTTTTACTAAAAGAATAATTCTTATTTATCGTAGATTTATTTACATGACATTGAGAATGGAGTTTTGTGGAAATATACCTATTAAAGTATAATTCAAACTGACACACATGTACTCTACTTTTTCAAGTTTTATACACACAAATGAAGAAAAACATTGACTTAAAGTAGAAGCCAGTCTTCATCGTATTAAAAAATCAATAATGGGGAAATTAAAATGCACTTATTTTAGGGCTACAAAATGAATGGCAGATTATAGGGAAGTTTTGATGGTGTGTAAATGAATAAAAATTGCCAATGTAACTTTTCTTTTTGTTTGTTTGCCCTGGTTTAGCCTTGAACTCTTGGCAACCATCCTGACTAAATCTTCCAAGTCCAGGGATTATGGACACAAGCCATCACACCCAATTTACCAAGCAACTTTTAAACTGTTTCTCTTCTCCTTCTCCTTCTCCTTCTCCTTCTCCTTCTCCTTCTCCTTCTCCTTCTCCTTCTCCTTCTCCTTCTCCTTCTCCTTCTCCTTCTCCTCCCCCTCCTCTCTCTAAAAGGGTACCACATCATTCGGGCTCACTTGCTGGAAATACAATGCAGTGTGGGTGACTATGACTTTTGAACCCTGTGTAGATTCTATTTCCATAGTGCTAGGATTACAGACACGTGGCACCACTCTTGACTTATATGTCCTGAGAATCAAACCCATGGCTTTATGCCTGCTAGACAGGCACTCTACCATATGAGCCACATTCAGAGCCTAATATATTTTCATAATTAACTCTTTGTTAAAAAGATTGGATGGAACTCAATGTCTGAATTTCCAAGCTTCCTCCAATGAAGTGGATTTCTGGCATGTTTGTTTTGTGTTCACAAAAAAGCTATGAACTCTGTCTTCTTACTTCCTGTCTGGCAAAACACCAAAGCTACTCCAAAGACTCAGGCATCCATCCTTTATGAAAATCTAGCCTTTCTTTTCAGTCCATCACTGCATGGACCACTCTGGAACACTCACCCTCTGGGCTGTGCTGCAGATCGCTGAATAACTGTCCTTTGTGCCCTGCAGGTGAGCTTGCACACTCTGCTTCTGCTTTGCTTGCAAGTGGTCTGGGCACTGGCTAATCAAAGTGTCACCTTTGGTTTTAAGGTCATCCAGGCGGCCTTCAAATCCTGCTATTTCTTCCATCATTGCCTGCAAAAAATGAAGAACAGAGAGAGCTCCCAGAATCCCACTCTTAAAATGAAACAAGCTCTTTATTAAGCATCAAGTTTAAGATCTAATTCCACTGTCTAGCAAACCTTTTAAAAGTGTTTGTTGATGTCTCTTGGTTATATTTTAAATTAAAAAGCACATTTTTAATTTGTAAGCCACAAATAGGAAGGGTGAATGATTTATGGTTTAGTCACATGACAGTGAAGTGATTTTAAGACCATAGTGCACTTATGCCTGGTCTCAGAGAGGCATCTGTAATGGTAATGCAGCCAGGGTAAAAGATGTCCATCTGTGTGCCAAATCTGTTATAACCTAGGCATTTTTTTACGTCATATAATTATTATTTAACTTACTTACTGATCTAGTTTCTGTAATAATAATGCAATTTACATCCAGTAACATTTATGTGAATAAAAATAACTGTCTTGCTTACAGTTAATTGTCTGCTGTAGTATGGAAATTATAAATAAGCTCTAATAAGTATGGTTTTCCATTGTCATGCAGATGAAGGGCTAAAGTGCACAGAGGTCATCTCAAGGTAACCCAGCAGGAAGCAGCCAAGCTTCCCAGTTCACTTTTCTTACATGTAGTATTATCCTGTGAGTGTGCCCACAGGCTGTTCAGGAAGCAAGGAGCAATCCTGTCAAATCAGACCTGAATTATTATAGGCCACACAATGCTAATGACGAGCGACACATTCCAACACAAGGGTACCTGGGTGGATACATCGCTACCTAAAGGGAATCATGGCTGGGATCTAATGCTGAGCTCTCTTTTTGTCCAGTGAAGTTGGGTGAGAGGGCATTTGTTGCGGGAAATATTTAAAAAGTGGCAAATCCCAGGCTAAGCCGGTCACCTGTGGGCCACATGGCACCAGCAGGGTGTTCTCATCTCGGCAGACTCTCCGGCCTGGAGCTCCTGAAACATCTCCACCCAACTCGCTAAGTTCCCTTGGCAGGTCGCAGCGGCCACGCCAGCCCCATGCAATGATCACCCATCTCAAGGTTAGCTGTCACAATTCCCAGTAACCCAGCGAAATCAAAACTCTAGAAGCTTATAATTAATCAGTCAGATTTATATATCAATAAATTCTCAATTCACAAGATGCCCGCACAATAATTCAGAGCCAATCAATATTGATATAAATTGCCCACCTACATAAGACAAATTGTTCTGTAATTATCCATCCCTTATATATCTACCTGTGGCTATTTAAAGCCACACGGAATCTTGATCATCCTCTTCCTCCATCTTCCTTCCTAATCTTCCTGTCTCTCCCACTCTCAAACTTTTAGCTCCGCCTCCCTTTTCCCTGTCCAATCACAGGCTTCTTGTTGCATTAATATTTAAATTAATTGGACAGGGAAAATTCTGCTACAGGCATTAAACCCAACTAGAAATCACTGTTGTCTTCAGCTTGAACCGAAATATCATATCCTGGGTGTGAAGGGGAGGAGGAGGGGAAGTGGAGAGGGAGAGGGAGACCACATACTGCAGGAATGGGCTATCTACTGGGTTAGTGTATGTTCTAATTAGCCTTTGTTCAACATGACAGAAACAAGAGTCATCCATGAAGGAATATTAGCTGAGAAAATGCCTCTATGAAATTGGTTCCTTCGGCAAGTCTATAAAGCATTTTCTTTTATTCTAATCAAATCTAACCAGTCAAGCTAATGATTGATGTGGGAGGGCACAGCACCCTGTGGGGTGGAGCCACTCTTGGGCAGGTGGTCCTGAGTGGAATAGGAAAACAGCTGGGCAAGCCATAGAGAGCAAGCCAGTAAGCAGTGGTCCTCTATGGTCTCGGCTCCTGCACAGAAATTCTGTTCCTTCATGGTGGAGTAAGAATGATGATGAGTGGTGACGTGAAATTAACCCTTTCCTCCCCAAGTTGCTTTGGCCATGGTGTTTGTCATAGTGATAGGACACAAACAGGACAGTACATTCTTAGAGCCTAATTGAAGACGTCAGCGCAGATGCTCATTTCCCATCCATGCACTGAGCATCCCAGACCCCACTTAGCTTCCAGAATCAAGTAGGATCTGGAACGTTCAGGGATGTCTACTCAAAGATTAGGTTTCTTCTATTCTTATTTGTGAGGGGAAAAGTTTCCTCTGACAAAGAGGTTTATGGCTTTCATGGCACACCACAAGGCATTGATCCCATCATAGATAAGTTATTTCTCATTAAGATCGTATGATCTCATAAGGTCATTCCATAAAGTGGTCCACCAGTACACATAATTACTAAGGATACAGACCTATAAAGATAAAAAAGTCTGCTCTCAGTGTGGCTCTTCTGGTTCACAGAATGGCATTCTCTGATTTTCAGCACAGTTATGAGGAGAGATGTAGAAGGACAAACTGCCCCAGAGATGCTTAGGTCCCTGCTAGGAAAGGTGTGTGAGATAGAATGCAGACTGACTCCTAGCCCTGTGTTCCACATTTGGCATCTGTTTTTAAAGCCAAAGGAATCCCTTCCTTTCCTAAATGATCCATGCAGACTAAATTCCGAGGCAAAAATCTATGAGCTCACCAAAGTGCAACAACGTATTCAGAAGCCTGGTGCTGAGATCTGAGTATTTATTCTCCAGGTATCTAGTTCAATGGTTCTTGTGGTGGTTTCAATAGGAATGGACCCCATAGTGTCATGTGTGTGAATGCTTGGCCCACAGGGAGTGGCACTTTTAGGAGGTGTAGTCTTGTTGGAGTAGGTGTAGTCTTGTTGGAGGAAGTGTGTCACTGTGGGCCAGGCTCTAAGGCCTTATATGCTCAAGTCTGTCCAGTGTGTCTCAGTCTTCTTTGGTTGCCTGCTGACCTGGATGGAGAACTCTCAGCTCCTCCTCCAGCACCAGATCTGGCTGCATGCTGCCATGCTTCCTGCCATAGCATTGTAAGCCAGTGCTGATTAAATGTTTTCCTTCATAAGAGTTGCTGTGGTCATGGTGTCTGCTCACAGGAATAGAAACCCCAACTAAGACAGCTCTCCATTGTCAGATGTACTTGAGACTCATACCAGGTTCTTGAAGCAGTTATGATTCAGAGCTGCACTTGAACACACACATATGCACATAAACATGCACACATGTGTGCACACACATGCACATATACATACATGCACACACATGTGTACACACACACACACACACACACACAGAGGCAGGGTTAATCAAAGCCACCCCGTGGTGAGATTAGCTATACCTTATGATGAGCAAGCTGCTGGGTAATGGTCTCTAGGCTGCTCGTCTCCAAAAGGTCAGGGGCTACCAGCCGGCCAGACATCTGCAGCAACCACTTTTCTACCTCCTGGAGCTCCGTGTTGTAGTCCTCGTGGTCTCTGACTTTTGCTTCCAGACTGAAGACACGCTCCTGCAAAACCAGGTACGTGTCAGAGTTGACTTTTGAGCCCAAAACCTACTCAAGTATTGTGTTATATTTAAGGAATTATATAGGTTAACTAGTAAGCTAGGCAGAGTGAATTGTATCAGAAAAACTACCAGGATGGAGCTGGGGTGCAGATCATGGGCTTCATCTCCAGCATCTAATAGGAAACTAATTCGGTAGAAACCCATTGGGGGGGGGGGGAATCAGTCATCATGCTATTATAAGTGCCTCTGCTGTATGCCAGCCCTCAAAAGTCTTCTTCCTCAGAGAGGAAGAAGGCAGACTTCGTCCTGGGGAGTCAGTGCTTGCAGCTGCTCCTCCCTCACCTTTCCTATGCTGCAGAGGTCCTGGAAGTCACTTTGAAGTTTTTGTATCTTGTCCTTCAACGTCTGATCCTGTACCAGTTCCAGAAGTGCCTCACCCTTCTCTTGCACCGAGTTCACAGATGGCTCGTGGGACAGCACCATTTGTTGTAGTGACTTGAATCACAGAGACAAAAAAGGGGGAAAACAGTCATCTCCTCTAGGTGAACAAAAAGAAAACGCACAGTGCCTGTGGCAGGCATGACACCACGTACCTCAAGAATGCCCTGGCAAATATTTATTGAGCCAATTAATACCAAACACTAAAGAAAGTATATACGCCTTAGCATAGCTAGTGCTATTTTTAAACAGCATGCAGAGGAAAGCAGCACATGGAATGGCCTCTCATAGTGGAGAGGAAAAGAGAGAGAAAAAAATGTCATTTAGCTAAACTGAACACAGCTCATATTTCTGTCTCCCACTTCATTACATTCAGCAGAGACAAATGCCAACAAAATGCCATGTGAAGGACCATCTCTGAGTTCAGAGGTCACGAAGTCTGCTGCAGGTTGAGTTAGAGGTGGCCTTATGTAGAAGATTGTCTAGCAGCAAGTTTGCTAAGACAGGCTCAAGACATATTTAACTCTGCTGGGCTTTGACATGAAGTGCATCATCTTCAGTGACAAGCTGCCAGGCCTGGTGGGCAGGCCAAGGCACAGCATAGTAGCTAGAAACACCACAAGCTTCCTCAGAAGCAGTTGCGTGAGCCAGCACACTGTCTTCCTTACAGACCATTGCTAAATCTTCAAGGTCATTTCAAACCCAGATGACCTACAAGTCTGTCAAGGTACTGGGCCATGAATTTTATGTGGGGGGGGGCGGGGGGGTGTATCTGTGTGTATGTAAAATGTATATGTGTGTGTACATGTATGTATATATTTGTGTATGTATGTTCACCTATTTCTATCTTGATATCTGTGCCAATTTTCCAGGTGGACAGGAAAGTGTAAGTCATTCATGACAACAGGCCACATGTAAATGGAAGCCAGCTTCTGTGATTATTTTGAAAGTCTGAGCAGATAAATCTATAACTTTCTCTACCTTTTTATATCTCTTCTCTATCTATAGAGTGGGTTATTGTTCCTTCAGGAACTAGATTTTCTGCCGTTTACCTATGGTTGGTCAATTAGAATTTTGGTCTTTAGATTGTGCTATTTCATTTTCAATTTATAGGTCAGATTCGAAGAAGACTGGGGAAACCAAAAAGAAAAAAAAGAAAAAAAAGAAAAGAAAAAAGGGAACAGCTGTGACTAGATTGGGTAGATGTGTTGTGAGCAACAAAGATCACATCTAGTAGTCAAATAACAGGAAAAAAACTTGCAAAAATATCTCAGTGTATTTTTAAGCTTATGATTTTGTAGTTGGCCCATTCCTAGTGATTTTCAGCCACATGAGGCTCTCAGGTTGAAAGTAAAATACCCTTGAGAAGATCCATATCTATCTGCACCATAAAGGTGCCCATTGAGTAATTATATCATCTTTTGAATATTAGTCCCTAATAGGAAAAATAATGCCAAAGCAGTACATTTAGCCAAATATAGCTTCAGAAGTCATCAGCAGAGAGGATACAGGTGGGTACACTTCGGTGCTTCAGGAGTAATGCCTCTCCCATTGCACACGCACATGACATGGGTTAGCAAGGTGCTACCTTGTATTTGGATAGCTGCGCTTTTTTCTCATATAGCTCCATTTTGGGTTCTTCGGGTGTGTGCAGGATTGCCTGGTATTCTGCCATCCAGCGGGTCAGCACTTTGTATTTGTCTGAGAACTCTTTGGCTAAGTGAAGGCCCTTCTCCAGGCTCATGTGCTCCTTCCGGACGATGCTCGTCAAGTTCTTCAGCTGCTCCATGTGGGCATGGATCTCCTTCCTTAGTGCCTCGGCCTCATGCTCCTCCAGGAATTTCACAGCCCTCTCCCCTTTCTCTCGAGCTGATTTCAGCAAACTGTGGCCCTTCTCCATGTCTTTTAATAAAACCTGAGAAAGAAAGTGGGTTACTATTGCTGATGAAACACCATGACCAAAAGTGACTTGAGGAGGAAAGGGTTTGCTTCACCCACAGTTCCATACAATGGTTCATCACTGGGAGCAGTGAGGGCAGGAACCTGAAGGCAGCAACTGAAGCTTAGTCTGCTCTCTTATAGAACTCAGAACTACCAGCCCAGGATGGCACCGCCCACATTGGGCTGGGCTCTCCCACTGAACACTGAGGTTCTCTCCTCTCAGATGACTCTAGCTTGTGTCAAGTTGACATAAAACCAGCCAGGACAGAGCGCAAGTGTTCAGCAGATACAGAGAGGAGCTTATTCCCGGTAAAGAAAAGTTTCCAGGGTCTATCTGAAGTCATTCTGTGCTTTCTTAAAGTTTATTTCCAGGTTGGAGCTGTCAAGGAATCTAAAGCTCGTTCCTTTAATTCAACAGAGGATTTAAGTATTGATCAATACACCATTTCCGAGTCAGACACTTCAAAAGGAACCCGATGTGTCTTTTATCCCCAGCAAACTCCCTGTTAATGCACCGGAATGTTAATAAGCTCAGTTTTAAAATCTAACTGCCAGGCTGTGTGTCCTTAAGACCGGGAGAACAGCTGCAGATAGGCCGTTCAGATGACGAGCCATCACACATAAGTGGAACCAGCTTTAGCCTTAAAGCATGTGTAAACATATCTGGATTAAATGGATGAGCTGGGTGCCATCAATCACTTGGAGTCAGAAAGAGCACACATGCTTCTAGACCTACCCGGGGCGGGGCAGGATCATGGAGATGGAGAAGAGAGAGGAGGCGAGCCAAAAGGATGCATGCCTACCTCCAATGTCTTCAATTTTTTCCCCATTATTGCTTCATCGACTTTATCGATTTTGGTAGCCACGTTCTTGAAGTTTTTATGAGTGGAGCCAAACCAATCTGAATAGGAACTGAGGGATGATTCTGTCTCCTCCAGACACTGGATTTCCTCTTCTAAGAATTTTATTTGCTCCTGTGAAAATAAAGAGAAGATTGAACCACAGACGAAAACCCTGGGGCCGGGGCCACTGTGGACCATGGGCATCTTCAGCTGAAGTTGGAAAGATCACTTTGGCTCGTGATGGCAGCTGTCCCTGGTAAGCAGCAGAGGAGGGGCAGCTCACCAGCACTTGGAGCAGCAGGGCCTGGTACCGGGAAGTCAGCTGGGTGGCCTGGCAGCCCATCCTGCTGCTCACGTGGGTCTCATCCAGAATCTCCTGTGCTCTGGTTCCCACCTCCTCAACCTCATCTCTATGCGCTGACAGGTCTTCATGCCACTTCTGAAAGGATGTACGAAACCAGAGACAAAGAAACTCAGACCTGGACATTCTTAAAGAAGACAAATACCATGTGTATCTCCTGGAGAGAACATGATTCCTGTGTGTGTTTGTGTGCCTATCTATTCTGAGATGCAGTTTTGAAAGAGCATCAAATATAATCTTTGTGGAAAGTTATGTCCCAACAGTGCAATAGCAATTGCATACTTATGATGCTGGGTACTTTTCTCTGTATTTTATACTTTGATTCAAATGCCTGTTTTTTAAAAAAGTGTTTCGTGGCTTCCCTTGCAGGTTAATTGATTTTAAAATGCTAAAATAATGAGAACTAATTACCAAGGCCTATGTATCATTTTGGATATGGGAACAACTAGAAATTAGAATGAAACTAGTTAGAGTTATTAACTTAAGGGACCATGTAAGGGACTCCTTTCACATCACACCATCATTGCAGAAGAATTGTCATTTACATATTTTTATAAAAATGTGGCAGTAGACACGGGAAGTAAGCTCAACAGTTTCACAAAACTGTATTCTTTTAAAAAATAATTTAAGCCGGGCAGTGGTGGCACACGCCTTTAATCCCAGCACTTGGGAGGCAGAGGCAGGCGGATTTCTGAGTTCGAGGCCAGCCTGGTCTACAGAGTGAGTTCCAGGACAGCCAGGGCTACACAGAGAAACCCTGTCTCGAAAAACCAAAAAAAAATAAAAAATAAAAATAAAAAAATAAAAAAATAAAAAATAATTTAAAAAATAATTACTAGCGTGTATGTGCTTGCAACATGTGTGGAGGTCAGAGGAACACTTTAAGGTAGTTCTGTCCTTCCAGTGCGGGTCCTGGGGACCAAGCTCAGGTTATCAGGGACCTGTAACAAGAGATTTTACCTGTTGAACCATCTCACTGGCCCAGCACAGAACCATATTCTGTTAAAGATGAACTTAAGAAGTTTGTTGCAAAATAATAATAATAATAATAATAATAATAATAATAATAATAATAATAGAACCATTGCATTTACTCTAGATGTTCTAGATAAACATGATGAGAACTCAGAAAACAACCACCTTAAACATAGTTCCTAAATGTTTTCGTAGAATGGACTATGGACTATGTGAAGTAACGTGCTTTGACAGGGCTCGGGAATTCCCCCGAGTTGCACCTTCAGCTGAAGCAGCTGGATCTCCTTGGCGGACCGGCTGCTCTGACATTCACTCCTGACACTAATTTTCTCCTCCATTCTTTTGAGCCATTCGTCAGCTTGCTGGAACTTCTGCTCCATCAGCCTCAGTTTGTTCACAATGTTGTTGAACTGCATCCGGGTCTCAGCCAGCCTGTGCTGGTAAACCTGCCAGTCCTGACGAAGAGATTCCAGCACTCTGTCTTCTGCCTGGGGGAGTCCTGACAGGATCACATCCTCCCTGGTATGAAGTACTGAGTTCAGCAGAGCCTGGCCCTCAGCACAGCGCACTTGAAGCTCCTGCAGGAAAAGGGAGTGGGAGTCATGTCTCACTCACAGTTCATACCAGCGTGTCTCAGCTAAAGCAGCAGCTCCAGCCTGGAGTTCACATTATACAGATGTGATTTCATTTTGCCCTATTAAGAAAATGCACACTGGAAACCCTTCCAGTGAACTCCCTATGGGTCCCACCATGCCCTGATGCCATGGGGGCAGAAGGATAAGTCTCCCAGGGCTCTTTAAACCTATGCACCAGAATTCGATAGCTAGGTACTTAGACAGGGGCAGGGTAGATATGAGAGGTCAGAAGAGGAGCGGGGGCTGGAGAGATGGCTCAGTGGTTAAGACCACTGACTGCTCTTCCAGAGGTCCTGAGTCCAATTCCCAGCAACCATATGAGAGCTCACAGCCATCTGAAATGGGATCTGATGCCCTCGTCTGATGTGTCTGAAGACAGCTACAGTATACTCATATAAATAAAAATAAATCATACAAAAAGAAAAGAAAACACATACCTAACACTGAATGCTGCCTTCCTAAGTCTGCAGAAAGATCCTGATAATCTCCCAATTAAAAGAACAATTCCCCAATTAAGTTTCTGAGATTTGATTTTTTTTTCAGCCTATAGGCAAAAGTAGTCATGAAAAAAATCACTGTTGCATAAAACAATAATGTAGGCTTATTACAGCTCAGAATCTTCTTAGACAGGCATTCAAGGCTGGTGGCTTTGGCATTAACTGGGGCTATAATCACTGCTGCGAAAGGAAGTAGAGATTCCTTTTGTGCTAGCTGGTGGGAGTCCTCTTCCAGGACCATACTCTAGGGAATGTGGCAGCCCAGAAAATGTGGACCAGTGCCTTTTGTAGGCATCTAGACCTGGGAGACTGGATCACTACACAACCTGCTGGCTGTTTCCAAGTACAGATATATGCCCTAGACCACAGTATGTGCCTTGAAGATTTACCCTAAACAACTGAGTGTGAACAGATCTTAAATAGCATGCGTTGCTTTTAATAAAAATGTCATATTCTTAAATATTCTGGCCAAATGGTATATACTTTAAATACTATTCGTAAGAAATAAATCCATGTTGGTGAGTGAAATGATTATCTGCAACAAAAATCGCCATGTAAAAAAAATCACACCATGAATGTTAAAGGTAGCCACTCAGTCAGTCAAAATGTAGTAACGAGGATGGCCATTCAGCTCAATAAGTTTGATGCTCAGCATGCAAAAGTCCTGACTTTCCATCTCTACTACCATACAAAGAAACGAAAAACCAATAGAACAAAACTCTTGCCACCATGTACATACGTGAGCCCAGTATTCACAAGAGACCGAGACAGGAGAATTACCAATCTCTGAGCAGCTTAGTATATATGGCGGGTTGAAGGCCATCCTGATCTAGTGAGACAGGATTACCAGGAGTAATCCTACTCCTAAAAGAGAAGTTTATACAGCTGCCTACAGCCATTTGAAATTGCCGGTAGTAACGGCTTTTACAGAAAGATACAGTGATCTCACATGCTACGAATCACGCTTTCCCTCAAGCGCACTGTCTGTGTCGGAGTGCTGCACTGTGACTTTGTGTGCACACGACACAGGACAACACACATCTACACATCAACCAATAAACACACAAGATTTATTTTGAAGTTCTTATGGTTTTTCAAGGTGTATATATTTTCCTTAATTTGTTTGCACTTTTTTCTGGAATAAATACCTTAGGTTTTGTAGGTCTTGGAGCAGTGCTACCATTACTTAATCCTGTTAGTGTGGCAGTCATCCAGACATAGACAATATTAACACGTGTCACCATATGCTTATAAAACTTTACTTAATGCACAGACACTGTGGCCATAATCTGAAGTTTCTTATACCTAGTCTAATCTCTAATTTTTAATCTTTTTTTCTTTGTCTTTTTGAGACAAAATTTCTCTGTATAACAGAGCCCTGGCTGTCCTGGATTTACTTTGTAGACCAGACTGGCCTCAAACTCACAGATATCTGCCTGCCTCTGCCTCCAGAGTGCTGGAATTAAAGGCTTGTACCACCATGCTGACCTCTTTCTTTCCTTCCTTCCTTCCCTCTCTCTGTCTCTCTGTCTCTCTCTCTCTCCCTCCCTCTCTCCATCCCTCCCTCCCTCTCCCTTCCTTTCCTTTTTAGTTTATGTGCATTGGTGTTTCGTCCATATTTATGTCTGTGTGAGAGGTTGAATCCTCTGAAACTGAATTTATAGATAGTTGTGAGCTGCCATGTGGATGCTGGGAATTGAACCTGCGTCCTCTAGAAGAGCAGTCAGTGCCTTTAACCACCAAGCCACCTTTCCCAGCCTAATCTTAATTTATCTCTGTTCCTATGTCTTATACAAACAGTTTTATCTATTACATAAACCATCCTTCTACCAGCTATATTCTCACCTATCTAATATATCAAGTATTTATGCCAAAGAGAAAGCATAGTTTGCTATTTAAGTGTGGATATATGTTCCATAACTCAAATTAGAGCCTCAGTTTATATAAAGTGATCGGTGGCTGTAGGCTATAAAATTGTGATATGGCTAACTTCTAGTACTTCTTTGCTTTATGAATTGATCAACTCTTCAAGGTTTTCTTCCTCTGTATCTAATCTCACAGCAATTGTGTGGCACCAGAGAGGCTGTCTTGTGTCTGATGACACCTAGTAGCAGATTCCAGGCACCACTCAGCATGGGTTGGAGGATGTGAGAAGCCTAGAGAATACTACTATGGTGTAGTAGAGAGTTCAGGTCCTCCACTGCTTGCTCCTGCCACTGCCACGTGCCTTCCTCTTCAGCATTTGTGGAGATTCAAATCGGACAGTGTAGAAGAAACACACGGGAGGCAAGGGCCTGGAGTTAGGTTTGAGCCATGCTCATCTGACTGAACTGACCAAAAACAAGAGAAACATCTAGGCAGTAACTTGCTCAGCTCCTACACAACTTAAAGAGCTCAGCATTTGTTTCCCAGGGTGTCTGGAAGTGGGAAGAGAGTGTACTGGCTAGTTTTGTGTGTCAACTTGACACAGGCTGGAGTTATCACAGAGAAAGGAGCTTCAGTTGAGAAAATGCCTCCATGAGATCCAGCTGTAAGGCACTTTCTCAATTAGTGATCAAGGGCGGAGGGCCCCTTGTGGGTGGTGCCATCTGTGGGCTGGTAGTCTTAGGTTCTATAAGAAAGCAGGCTGAGCAAGCCAGGGAAAGCAAGCCAGTAAGTGACATCCCTCCGTGGCCTCTACATCAGCTCCTGCTTCCTGACCTGCTTGAGTCCCAGTCCTGACTTCCTTTGGTGATGAACAGCAGCATGGAAGTGTAAGCTCAATAAACCCTTTCCTCCCCAACTTGCTTCTTGGTCATGATGTTTTGTACAGGAATAGAAACCCTAAGACAGAGGGCTATTTAAAGAAACAAAGTCAACGACTCTCAGCTGAGTGGTAACAGCTGCTCAGTGTCGGAAAGCCTGTACTCTAGAGACAGAGATAGGAATAGCCTGATTTTAAGGCTACACTGGGTTGTATACCAGGACCCTGCCTTAAACAATAACAGCATGTATATGTATAGGCATGTGTATACATACACAGAGCAACAGCCAAGCCTATAAGGTCTCGTAGATCAGAATACTTATTATTCTGGGGCAGGATAGATGAGACCATTAAGTCAGTATATGAAATTGTAACTTGCATAACTTCTAGTATTTATCTTGTGAATAGGTCAGATATTTAAGCAAGATAGAGAGATTTTCCTCATTGAATTCTCACAATTGTATGACAGAGTCTGGGTGAGATTTGGTTCTTTACTGTCTGAAGACACCTAGCTGCAGGTCCCATGGAGAATTAGAGCCCAAGATTCCTAACCTTCACCTGTTCACTTGGCATTATGCAACACTTCTTGAAACCCAGCAGGTCATGGGAGTTGCATACACCAGGGATAGCCATGAGAGTCTCTGCTCTTCCTGCCTTGCTCTAGCTGTAAAGGCAGCTTACTCGTTCGTCTTGAGCCCATTCTATTTGGGGTTAACACCATGTTAACAAGTCCCAGTACACTCCCTAGTAGGACACAGGGGTGGTCTTATCAGCCTTTTGCAATTCTTTGTTGTCTGCTCCTACTAGCATTTTCATGGAGTCCTCCCTGAGCCCTACCTAACTCTGAAGGTGTAAGTGATTAAGGGCCGATGCTGCCATAAGATCCCTTGCGTTAGTCCTTACCCCACTGTTTACAATAATCTCCTCATGGGTTTGTTTCCGTTATTGAATTGTAAATTCCTCAGCGGCTGGAATTAATACCCAAGCCATCTTTCTGTGCTTGAGCTTGTGTTGTATCTGCTTTGTGTTGGGTGCCTCACATTGGGTGCCTACTATTCGAGGGAGGGAATAAGAATGTGGGCTATGACCACTGAACCCACTCTCTCTGACACCTTGCCTTGGGCTGTAGTGCACTGTTCAGAGCATCCACACATCTCTCAGCTCCTCTGATTTCTTCTTTGAGAACTCTGAGCCAAGCTCTAGACCCTCGGGAGTGCAAGAGGTATCAATTGAGGCCAAGTGACTACAGAGCATGCTTTCAGTTTCACCCAGGGCCTGCCACATTTTGTTGGTTCCTGCTGTTTTATCGTTCATCTGAAACCGTCTTCTTGAGAGCAACAGATGGGCATGTCAGTCACCCCTGAGCACTGGATCAGTAGCTACTGCTGTCAGAGGCCACCCAGGTAGCTGAGTGAGTCCTTCAAGAGCTGGTTTTGTGGGTTTAAGTTGCCCAACAAGCAATAGGAACGAGAATGTTCCAGATGGAGCCTCACCTTAACTGAATGTGTATCAGCTTTCTGCAGGAGGTCAAATTAATTTCCCATCACTTGAAATAATCACTTCTTCTTCATAGGAACGAACCCTTTGGTTTCTGATAGAATTACCTGAAGATCTCGCAACGTTGTCTCATGGGAGTGGGTGTCACCCTCAAGAGCTGAGCATCGGTCAAGTTTCTCTTGTTCTTGCTGTAGCCAACTTTCAAACGCCTTTAGGTCTCTCTGATACTCTTGGTGAAGGCGGACCAGCTTTTCCAATTTTGTCACTGCTTCCTGTCATCAGCATTTAAAATGAGTAAGAAAGAAACATATCAGTGAATGCAGAATTCATTTTTGGAGTTAAGTCTTCTTTTATGTTTATTTAGTGTGTGTGTGTGTGTGTGTGTGTGTGTGTGTGTGTGTGTGTGTGTAGCCAGAGGACAATTTTTTGAGTCAGTTCTCTCCTTCCAACTTCGGGGTCTGGATCAGGGACAAGAAACTTCACTTGCTGAAACATCTTGTCAGCTACACTTTTGAAGTTTTAGAAAAGCCTAATTATTAAATCATCAGAACACAAATAATTTCCTTTAAAAAAGAAATTCCTTTAAGTTTCCTATACAAAAAGAGAACACAAATGATGGTCCATAGGAAGGGGGGTAGATTGGGGCAAATTTGCTCAAAATATATTATACAAAATTCTCAAAGAACTAATAAAAAATGAACAAAAGACAAGACAGTATTTCTCTCTGGAAAAAAAACCGTAACAAATTAGAAAAACAATTATTTAAAACTGGAAAGACCTCAAAGATTATTTTGAACTAACTATCTGAACCATGAGTGTTTAATGAAATGTTAGACAGACATACCAAAAATGAAGTTAGTTTACTTCTCTTAAAAAGTCACTATGGCTAGTAGTGAAAACCGAAATGTTTACACTGTGTCTTAAATGAGAACTTGGAGTTGGTAGATTTACTTTTTCTGGACTTCTAATGAAGTCTAATAAAGTAGAATATGCTTCTAAAAGGTGTTGTTATTTTCCTTGGGAAACCTTGGTGATGAATGGCAAATGCTACGAGATGTTTTGCCCTGTTTTCACGAGGTCATCAGTCCTGGGTGAGTTCAAGGACCCTGGCCAGCCAAACCTTGGCCTTCTCCTTGAGAGCTTGGTGCCGTTCCTGCAGATCCTGCAGTTCTAACTGGGTGACATAATGCTCTGTCATGGCTGCCCTCTTGACTTCAATGGTCTCCAGCAGGCTGCCGTGACTCAACACTTCCTCATTTAATAGCTAGAGAATGAAAGGAAAAAAAAAAAAACAATGAGATAAATAACTCATGAACAAGCACAACAATGATTTTGGGCAAATTAATGTCTTTTAACTGTACTGGTGACAAATGACCTTTATCTACCCATCCACCTGAATTATACAGACATATATGTGCATGTATAAAAATATGCATATAATGTTTCTATATATTTCAGATCTGGTCTAGAATGTCTCTGAGACTTTAATTCCCAATACTTTCTATTTCTTCTTGAATATTTCAGATTTCTTATATCTAGGAATGGCCCCCCTTCACCATTCTGTCTCAGCAAGCTTTCTTCCTCAGCCATTTTTTAAAATAGTAAATGCTAGCCCACCTCCACCCCACCTTTCCAACAGCCACTCTAGAACATCGGAAGGAGTCTCTTGTTCTTGATATCTATTCCAGGCCACTCTTAACTTTCAATCAGATTTTAGCAGGAGTTTCTCAGACAGAGGTAAACTGAAGGACTCGGGCAAGCTGGGATAGGGAGTCTGCTGGAGGCCTGAATGCAGTGCAGGGGTCTGCACCTCCCCCAGCTCACCTCCTAGCACCTCCACTGCTATCCAGCAATCCCCTTCCCATAATGCACCAGAACCTTTCCTTCCTCGGCCTCTTGACATAATAGAATTCTAGGTTTGATTCCTTCCAGACTACTCTTTGCTCTCGGTCCTTCAGGGTATTGTCTGCCTGTCTCCTGCTTCAGAAATATCGTTCTTATCCTTCTGCCCTGACTCTAAACAATCTATGTTCCCAAATTAGGGTCTCCCACCATACGACATCACTGTGACATCTCCTTTTATTGTGACATCTCCCAGTTGTAATTATTTACTTAAATGCTTATTAGTGAGTATACACACCCCTATTGGAATACAACCTTTGCTTGCTATCTTACAAACTCCAGAAGGAGCTCAATATTACACTGTAAATTGTGGGGAACCTGCGGGGAGCACCTTTAATCCCAGCACTAGGAGGCAGAGGCAGGAGAGTCTCTGTGAGTTGAAGGCTAGCCTGGACTACAGAGTGAGTTCTGGGACATCCAGGGCTACACAAGGAGATCCCCATCTCAAAAAAGGGGAGAGACCAGTGAGGGGCTCATAGGGAAGTGAGATGTTCACCTTTACATCAATAGAGCAGCCACTGATCAACAAGAAACAAGACAAGAATCAGGAGCTTTAGAATTCGGATGAAGCAGATGGATCTTCAGGAACAAAGTTATAATATGGAAATGAAAGGGAAGGGTCCTGAGGTGAGGGGGGAGGCCAACTTAAGATGACCCCTCTGAAATGGGGCAAAGAGGCAGAAGACGAGAGCTTGAAGGGTTTCCGTGCAGACTATAGTAAACTCAGCTCAAGACACAGTATCCCAGTGTGTGTGCCCGGAGGGAGGTGTGCTGCCCAGCCAAGGGCCCCAGCGTGTCTGAAGACACTTCAAAGAGAGAGTTTTAAAACTCGACATATTTTAAAATCTTTTCATGTCATACTGCAATTGTATGATGTTGGACCAAAACTATACAAAAGTAGTGATACAGGGTTTATGGTTTATGAGCTAATCAGTGGTTCAGCACTTGCCTGACATGCGTGGGCCTTGGTTTTACTATCCAGCACTGAGGATGAGTGAGAGGGTAAATCAAACAAACAAACAAACAAAACAGTGGTAATGAAAAGAATGTAAGAAAAAGAAAGCACATTTCCTTCTGACATTAAGAGGTGACAAATTTTAAATGGCCTGTGTTATAAAACATCGGTGTATAGGGTTATACTGGAAAAGAAAATTTTTGCTCCTGAGTTAAATAACTACAAATCACATCCTGCTTTAGAAAGATATTAAAAAGTATAGCATGAGTTTAATTTCCCCATGTGTGCATCGCTGGTGCATAGGTGACCACACTTTTGCCTGAAGTTTAAAGCTAGAATGCAAAGCGGGTGTAATTCAGTTCAAACCTTGGCTTTTCCCAGAGCGGTTACTTTCTCCCGTAGCTCTGTGTGCTGTCTTTCCGATTCGGTCAGGCTGACTTCCACACCATCCATCCAGCTGGAGAACTGCCGGACGTCATCCTGATAACTTGTCCACTTTGAGAGCGCTCCTTCCAGCTGACTGCAAGGGATTTGGAACACGTCAGTACCCTAATCTGAGCATCTCTACAGCTCTGATGTCTGTCCTGTGCATTCAATTGCTCATAGCCAGCAGAGCATCCAGAGGCCTGGGATAGATAGCTGACCTGGGTTTACCAAATCCCACTCTAAATTTCTGATGAAAATAGCCTCAGAGAGCAGGGTCTATTTAAATCCAGGCTCCAAACTGGGACTGAAAACAACCTCTAGAGGGCCCAGGGGACACCATCACTTGGAGAAACTGAAGGTCACCCAGAGTGGGATGTCCAGATCAAGTCAGAAACCTCACTAATTCCCAGCAGGTCAATCCATAAGGCTAAACAGAGTAGGAAGGACAGAAAAGAGTGACTGCCAGAAGGAAGGACAAACTTGGGGAAAATAAGCATAGTGACCATTCTTCAGGGAATTTAAAAATCATAAAATCCCAATGGAGAATGGGGCAATATTCCCCAAGGTGGTCTAAATGTGAAAATGTAACATTCCCCTTGCAGATAAGTATTTCCTCCAGTCAATATACACATCACATAGTTAATGCTGTGGATTATTGTGACTAATTTTCATACTGTGACCGGGCCTCCACAGACACCCATCAGTGGCCTCTCCTCAGACTTCCTACTGCAGAAGACTGCCCCTGGACTTCCAGGTGCTGGATACTGGATCTTTCAGGCTGAGGAGATTCCCTGGGCCCTGCTGTATTCTCAGTTTGAGAGCAATGCTAACAAAGAGTGCCAAGGAACTGTCACTCCCGGATAGACAGCCCTCAACTCCCTCCTGTGTCCTGGTTGCTTCTCTACCAGTGTCTCCACTCTCTGTCCTCAGATGGGACAACTTGGAGGTAAAAAACAGCATGGAGTCACCCAGACAAGGAAGTCCCCGCTGGGCAGCGTGGAGCTGGTTTGAGGACATTCCTTTCCTTCAGTCCTTGATGAATATCTCCTTGAGATTCCTCCCAAGTGAATCACTTGGATTGAATCAAAACACCCCCATTTTATGAAATATTTATTATCCTTTGGTTTCTAAGCATCAATTAGCAACAAAACATAGGCACAATATTTCGGGTGAACTGAGAGTAAGGTCGAACCTTCTAGATTCTTTTGCTCTTTAGAATTCTTATAAGAAGAGAGGGGGAGGAGGGAGGGAGTAAGAAAGGGAGGCAGGGAGGAAAGAAATGGAAATAAAACATAGTAAGCAGGAAGGGATGGAGGAAAGAGGAAGCTAGGGAGGAAACCAGCCACCATTTGGAGGATTCCGGCGTCTTTTGGTTCCAGCTTGCTGGCATCGGGCATAGCTTTGCTCACCTTTTACATCGAATTGCCGCAGACAAGAGGGATTCCCACATAGCCTTCAGGGCCTGCAGCTGCTGCTGAACAGCAGGGCTGCCTTCTGGAGAGGTGCTCAGCAGAACATATTCCCCCCGGGTCATGATCATTTTCATCTGGATCTCTTTCTCCTGTCTTGCTGACAACAGAGCCTGTTAAACAACAACAACAACAACAACAAAACAAATACAGAAGCCTTCATATTTATTTGTTTAATGTCCTTGGCTTGCCACATAGTTCAGAGGCCCTGAAGACTTGCAGGTATCTGAGTAACCTTTGCATCAAGTCCCGAGTCTTCTCTGTTTAATTTCTTCCTTCCACATTTCACTTTCCTGGTTTAACATGGGGCAGGGGTATGTATCCCTGGACCGTCCAAAGTTCTCAGGTCAGAAAGCTCCTAAGTATCTAGTGTAGCTTCCCACGATAATGGGTCCTGTGTATCAAGGCTCTCATACGCACTATTCCTTTTAGCAGGAAAAGGAAACCTAAAGTCCAAAGTTACAAGAGAGTAGTGTCTGTCAAGATGCAAACCTTCTGCTCCCTTCCTATCCTATGGCTGCCATCTTTTGCAGCTCAGTTGAGCCTTGAGTGGTCCTGTGCCTGCCTGGTTAGGAAAGACCAGCAAGCTCGCCCTCAGTACCCATACGAGTTCTAGCTTTTAGTCCCATATTCATCTCCCTCCAATCTCCATCCAGTTGTCTGCACCAGGACATTCCCTCTTTCTTAACAAAACAAAACAAAACAAAAACAAACAAACATTTACTTTTCATAGGGGAATGGGGTGGGGAGAAAGATAGAGGGAGGGGATGGAAGAAAAGAGGGAGGAAGAGAGAAATGGAGGGAGGGAAGACAGAAAGACAGACAGACAGAGACAGACAGAACAGACAGAGAGAGGCCAAGTGGGAGAGCTGGATCCGTCCTTGTACCATGTGACCTCAAGAACTGGGCACAAGTTTAATGGTGGAAAGAACCTTCACATACTGAGCCATCTTACCAGCCCGTCCACCCATCCTTCCTAAAAGCCTGAGTTAGGTATTAGACTTCCTCAGGCTCCGACGTTCAAGCCCATCTCTCCTATACCGTTCCATTCCTGTGTGTCTCTATAACGCCCCCACCACCACCTGAAATCCATGTCTCCTACACTTCAACCTCAGCAGCAGACAACATAGCTGTGGAGAATGAAGGTCATATTTATATTCACTTTTGATACCTTGGTGGGGTGTCAAAACAGACTGCCAGTCTTGGCACTGAAGTTTCGAGAGAGAGAGAGAGAGATGGATGGATGAAGATGAATTCTTTTCATTACAAATGCAACACAAAATTATTATTTCAAGATGGGCGAAGAGTTGACTAAATGATACAGGCAGAAAAGTAAATTGAATAAATGAATTAAATGTTTTGCCAAACTGTTTCCTCAGAATTCACATGTCTGTGATGGAATTTGAAGCTGACTTCTTGATCACAAATCACTACATCTGTGTCTTATTTTATTTTATTTTTGTAGTGTCTGTGGATGAACGTGTTCAGGATGAAATGCATGGCTGGTGCTTAGGGATGAGCACGTTATGTAAGCATCCATCCACAGAGCATCTAGACAGAGGACCACACAGTCATACCAGGCTGACAGAAATTCGAGAAAAGGCAGTGTATATGTGAGAGGCCGCTCAGTGTACACACCTCCAGCTTGAGCATTCTGCCGTCCAGCACACTTTTATCCGACGTGGGGAGGCAGTAGGAATCCAGCATGTGAACTGAGTCTGACATCCAGTCCTGCAGTTCCTTGACGCCCAGGGAGAACTGGTTGTGCTCAGCAACAATTCTGTCCAGCCTGGATACTTTCTCCTGGAAACGACAGAGATGGTTTTTCTAGCTGTCAGCTCTACTGAGACTTGACAGCCTGCAGCTACTCGTATTAGGAACTAATGCTTCCTCAGGGTCTGCCCAGAAAAGGAGCAAGCCTGGTCTCGCTGCATGAGGTGTGTGGCACACCTATCGAAATAGTGAAACATCTGTAGAATTACCAGGTCAAAAGGCATGATGACTGAAGCTCCCTGCTCTACACTGATGTACTTAGGAGAATCATGACTTACTCTTTATTCAGTAGAATTTCTTTCTAATACCTATTGACATTCAAGCCACCATCATCTGTAGCTTTCATGTTCAACCGATACCACATATTCTTACAGACCTACACTGTGGACAGTCTGAAAACATAGCAATTTGATAACTTGTAATTGTTCTAGATAGCATGCATGTAATATGTATATATTTAGTTGAAACATAATTTTGCACAGGAGTGGAACAGGCCTCAGGGCACATGTAGAGGGCAGAACACGTACATCTGCATTTAAAACGACAAGAAAACCTTCATGGCTTTCCTCTTTGTTCACTTCAGGTCATACCCAACTGAGTGGATGAAGGCTTTCTCCAGAGTTTGTGTTCTTAAACATTCAAACGTCTCTTGCTTTTTAATATCTAGGCAAATGCAAGGGAGGAAAAGAGATGTTTGGGAAGGCTTTTTTGTTTGTTTTTGTATTTTGATTTTAATTTAATTGAACTATCTTAAGACAGGGTCTTGCTTGTGCTGCTGAGCCTGGCTTTTAACTCACAACCCAGCCCAAACTGGCTTTGAACTTACAGCAATTCCCCTGCCGTTACCTCTTGAGTCCTGGGATTCCAGATGTGCACTAACATGCCAGTTGCATCTAGCTATTGTTAATCCAGTCTAACTTTAGCTATGTGCCATCTTCTCTAAAATCATATGCATATGATTTTATAAAAGCAGCTTTTTCATCAGATAACCATCAGTACGGATGGAGTACAACGGGACTGTCTGAAGACCCAAATTAGCGGGTCACAAGTAACTTTCCAGGAAAACGGACAAGGCCACATTATTCAAAGATCCACATAATAGAGTCCCTAAATGCTAGCATCTGAAATTTTAAAAAGAGAATCAAATGTTACAGTTCGTTCAAGCTTGAAAGGCCTGTCCCATTCACAGAGTCTGCATTACTCTAGTGAGGCTCACCTAGTGAGGTTCTGTGTATACCCAATCCTTTATTCTAAAGGTCCTTGAAAGATTTACTCAGGCTAGTCATTGACAATTCCAAACTCCACTTTGGAATCTTAACTCAAACTATCAGTTAACACGTCCTCATCTGACATTTTAAAAATTACCTTAGACTTATTCTATGGTTCCTATATATTTTAAACTGCTTTTGGGTTCATGATTTCCTAGTGTAATTTAATCTACAAGTCTTCAGCATAGAAATGGTGTACTTTCGGGTTATGTCTTGAGCCCTGTGAATCAGAGTGCCATAGAACATATCATTTCGTTAATGCTGGAGATTGGCAGTGTATTGCGTCTTTGAAACATCCCTGGCTGACTTCACAGAGCCACATTAAGAACTACGGTAGAAGTGATGAGTCTGGTTTCAAGATGAGGGAGATGTCCTGGGTACATGCCTTATGGTTGACTTGGAGCCACTCTGTGAGGGTGTCAGGATGCACCCTGTATGACCTATCGACAGTCCAGTTTTGCGACATCAGTATCACAATCACACGCAACACATGCCAGGCGTTACCTTGGTTACATTGCTTAGCGCTAGATACTGAGAAGACAACTGCGACACTCTGTGCACAAAGCTCTTGCTTGCAGCTTGTCCCTCCCACAGCTGCCGAGCTTTCTCCTTCAGCCTGTGGAGCTGAGGCTCGTAGCACTGTATCTCCTCAAGGACAGACTGGAAAGCACAAGCCGGTTACCATTCAGAGGCTGGGGCAAGCACATGGGGTATGAAGCTTGGGCCCAGAGAACATGGAAATAAACATTGACAAGCAACTGGAGTCCCCTGAAGACTGCATTATTTTTCAAGCTACACACAGTGGGATGCTATGGGAAGAAAACAAACCATGCCTCAGAGGAGAGATAGAAAACATTAACTCAATTCTGTTGGAACGAGGAGAAGGAACACTGCATCTTAAGGTGCTGTTAGCTAAGACCAGGGCTCCCAGCATGCATCTGGCCAGAGTGGAGAGAAGAAAGAATGAAGTCTGCCCCATCACCTGCAGCTTTTGCTGTTCTCTCCTCTTGGCGGGCAGGTCATAGAGGCGAGTGCTGCTCCCCTGCACCAGCCTCTCCGTCTTACTCAGCCAGTTCTGCACAGGTTCTGCGCTCACTTCAAAGTCTTTCATCTGGATCTTTAGATTCTGCAAGAGTTTAGATAATATTGGAGATGAATGAGCAAACACAAATCCCAAGGGGTAGAGAGGAGGCCCACCAGTAAGTACTCTCTGCAAATGTGCAGGGGTGTAAATTTAATTCACAGAACCAACCTAAAACAAGTACACAAAGTTAGCATGGTGGCACAGGTTTATAATCCTAGAGTTGAGAAGGACATACAGAAGAATCCTTGCAGACTAGCAGACTCTGCCACCTAGGTTCAGAAAGAGACCCTGTTGTAAATAAAATAAAATAAAATAAAATAAAATAAAATAAAATAAAATAAAATAAAATAAAATAAAATAAAATAAAATAAAATAAAATAAAATAAAAGGCTGGGTGTGATTGAAGATGACACTTGATGTTAATTTGTGACCTACACACACACACACACACACACACACATGGATAGGGACAAGGACAGAGAGACAGACACATACTCAGAGACAGACAGGGACAGAAACAGAGAGATAGTCAAACACACACATAGAGACACACACATACTGACAGGTACAGAGACAGAAAGACAGTCAGATATACTCAGAGAGACAGACAGACAGACACTCACACACCATCAGAGGCACATACACACAGAGACAGTCAAGACACATATACAGAGACAGACATACACAGACAGACAGGGACAGAGACAGACAGTCAGATACACACAGAGAGACAGACAGACAGACAGACACACACACACACACACACACACATGGACAGGGACAGAGACAAAGAGGCAGTCAGACACATATACAGAGACAGTCACATACACACAGACATAGACAGAGATAGACAGATACATACAGAAAGACAGACACACACACAGGGACAGAGACAGAGAGGCAGTCAGACACATACACAGAGACAGACAGACAGACAGGGAGGGAGGGGCAGTCAGACAGAGACAGGCAGACAGGGACAGAGGCAAAGAGAGACAGAGACATATACAAACAGGGATAGAGATAGAGACAGTCAGATATACACTGAGACATTGAGAGACAGATAGACACACATGCACACATACTTATACACACACACACACACACACACAGAGAGAGAGAGAGAGAGAGAGAGAGAGAGAGAGAGAGAGAATCTCCAACCTCCACTTGGCAAATGTTTAGGCCTTTACTTTCAGACTACAATCATTCTCTTCAACTCTCTGGTGAGCTCGTTTCTACTTCTGTGCTTTTGATTTTTGAAACCACAAACTTAATCACAGGCAGGGTTGGGTTGTGCATTCCCATCTGGTGCCGCTATGCCTGGCCTGTACCCCGAGACTATGAGTTCCACCATGGAAGGGCCCATGTCTCATGCCTCCTGGAATATACCCTGTTTCCTTGTAGGAATGATCCAGCATTGGTAAGAACTAATTAATGGTAGGATAAGTAGCAGTATATATAAACACACACATATGTAACTTATGCGTTTATTATGCTGTGTATGTGTCTTTGTGAGTGTTTATCTGAATGTAAACACGTATGTGCAGGTACACATGGGCAGGAATGTGTTCCTATGAGGTCAACATCTTGAGAACTTTTACCATGATTGCTCTCCACCCTAATTTTTATTGTATTTTTTTAAAAGGATGTATTTTATTTTTAGTTGTGTACGTGTGTGTGTGTGTGTGTGTGTGTGTGTCTGTGTGGGAATATGTGCACATAAGTGCAGGTATTTGTGGAGGCATGAAGAGGGAGTTAGCTCCCTAGTAACTGGAGTTACGTGCAGTTGTGAGCCGCCTGATGTGGGGGGTGGGAACTGAACTCAAGTCCTCTGCAAGAGCAGTATGTGGTCTTAACCACTGAGTCACTGTCCCATCCCCTCTGCCTTATTTGTTTAGAGAGAGCATTTCTCATTGAACTTGGAGCTTGCCGGTTTGGCTAGACTGGCAAGTCAGTGAAGCCCAAGAACCCTCCTGTTCCCATTGGCATAGTTCCTGGCTTTTATGTGGGTGCTGGGAATTGAATTTAGATTCCCTGCTTGTGAAGCAAGCATGTTACCAACCGAGTCACTTCCCCAACTCTTTGTTTATTATGTTGTGTATACACCGATTCTTATTTATTAAGAAATACCAAGAACTGCGTGCTTATGACATAAGGATAGTAGTACTTTCATAGACTATAGATTAAAGCATGCCGATAATGTGCTATACATTTCATGGTGTCAAAGTAATCTATTTCTTATGAAGTGCTAGATTCATATGAATCTGTTATTAAAGTTGCAATATGGAGCAACAAAAGATATAAAGAATTTAGATAATTTTAATAAAGCATCAGGTCCATAAAATGTTATCTGAGAAACTAAATATGAAGACTGCAGAGCCTATTGGAGATTGACTCTAACCTTTCTCTGCATCTGATCCAGGGTATTGGTAGAGTTAGCACTCTAGGGAGATGAATTAGCTGCAGGAAAGCATCAGAGAGTTTAAAACACCTCACATACATAAGATGATCAAGAATAATGCCCGATAAAATGTAAGCTTCATCAGAACAGAGGCTTTCTTCCCTTTTCCTCTCTGCTTCATCCCCAGAGTCTAGATGAATTCTTGCCAAATAATAAGTGAATAATTAAATGCATTTGTAAATACAAGGCATTCATGTCTTCCTGTTATTGCTGCTTGGTGGAGATGCTACACACAGTGAACTAGAGAACCCTGACTGAAAACTGTGGTTTTGCAAATACTTCAGGGAGCACAGAAGACAGCTGGGTGCTTTGTTGGTGCATAGCGCTAAGAGTAAGCGTGCCCTTGACATGGACTGCCTGAAGCTTCTCCCAAGCCTCTGGCTTTAGACCTGCACTTTGTGTCTGTGCAGAGGGCATTGGCTTCCTACTCTGTGTTCACTCTGAAGGGTTTGCCCGGTGATTTCGCCACTGTCTCCAGTGACACCTAGAAGTTCTCAAACACTGTGTTACTACTATAACTGTATTTATGAATCACTGAGGCACAGTACTGGATTGTACCTGTCTCTATCACTTACCAGCTGTGTGAATTTGGCAGAGTTTTAGCCATCCTGTACCTTAGTCTGCCTTCCCCACCTACCTTCCCCCTCTCTCCTTTCCTCCTTCCTTCCCTAGCTACCTTCCTCTCCCCACTTTCTTCTTTCTTTAATTAATTAATTTATTTACTTATTTACTGACAGGATCTCATTATATAGCCCAGGATGGCTCAGATTTGCCAGGTAGCTCAGACTGGCTTCAAACTCCTAATCACACTGCCTCCATCTCTTGGTGTTCCAGTTCTGTACCATCATGCCTGGCTCCTTCATTTCTTCATCCACATGACAGAGACAAATAATTTATGGTGATCTATAATGGCTTTGAGAAGAAAATGGAGCGGTGTATGTAACTACTCACAGTGCCAGGCACTGTTTTCTCAGTTCTGCTCTCTTGTCAGACCCTCGGACTTCTGGTAGCTGCTGTGTTCTGATCATTAGCCACACATCACTTCCCAGGCACACAAAACCCAGTGTAGATTAATCTGACCAAATAGGTTCGTTCCCCAAGACTACATCTTACAATGTATCTGTACTCCATTCACACCTCAGTTAACAGCCTCCTCATTCACAGTCTTCCAGACGAGACACTCAGGAATCAAACCTAACTTTGGCACTCCCCCCATATAGTTAATTGACAAATCCTGATGTGTTTTGTCTTAGAGATGAATTGCTTGCCCTATTACTCTTTCTGTTATTTAGACCCTCGCTGTCACGTGCACCACTATGATAAGTTTCTTCTGCTTTTCTGGCTATGTATGATTCCCTATTCTTGTTTATGCTATAGTCAAAGCTGACATGTTTATCTCCAGCTTTAAGGCCTGCCACTCACTCACTTAGTCTTTCTCAGGGAATCTTGAAGAAACGAGTCCTGGTACCCTGAAGCATCTGTTATACGTAATGAGTTCTGTCTTCTGCATCTATAAGAGTATGTGACAGGCTCCATCCTGGGGAAACTGTCTTGCATTCTTACCAGGGAAACTGACTGAGATTCAAAGTCCAATTACTTGATGCACAGATGCTTCACTGTGCGATCCTAATCTCTGTCTCCATTTATCTCTACTGCTCCTCTGCTTAAACTTCATGCCTGCCTCAAATTTCTCAACATCATTCATGGTTTCCTGAACCCATGCACTCAGTTCTTTCCATAAGAATTACATGTCAATCTTGGAAGATCCAAAGGATACATGACCTTCAAGGTATAGTTTAAATGTCACCTCTCTGAACACCTTCCTTGACTTCTTCACAGAGTCAGTGGCATCTTTCTACGAATGTCCATGCCTTATCCTGGACATTCCTACAACACGGTCATCTCCTTCATGGGAATGGCCTTCTAGAAAATGAAGTTCTGGAAACAGGATAAAGACATGCCCTCCTATTGCCAAAAGGTACACTACATTGACTATTCTTATTAGGAAAGGGAGGAGAGGTGGAATTACATTCAATAGAATAGTTATACCGCCAGGCGGCAGTTCAGAGGAACAAAACTGTCAATCTTGAGCTCCCTGTTCTTGGACAATGTAACATGAACTGGCTACTATGTAACTCTTACTTTGGAGGCCACATTGCACTACTGATATTACGGGTCACAGGTAACTTCCAGGCACTTCATGGTTACTATCATGTTCAGTGGAGAAGGTTGGCCATGAATAACATCTGATTACAAGTGTAAACTCAAATCTCTTACTATAAAAAAGGAGCAAGAAAGCATGGGGTCTTTTTCTGAGGGCAATTTCTTATTATAATCTCCTTTTTAATCTTGTATTCATCAGGCCCATCATCAAATTAAGAATCTGTCCTGCCAGGAAATGTTTTCAAAGGTATGGAGCCTTCCATACATATAAGAGGAGAGTTAATACAAAGAATAAATGATCTCAGAAGAAAAGAAAATTCTGTATTGTGGTAGAAATTATGATATTCATAAGCTGTCTTTTTAGGAAATGAAATCACATGAATGTTATCTTCCCTTGTAGTCAACACCCCAAACGGGATGCTTGTGTGAGTTCTATGAACTCTGAGCCAATATTTTGTAGCCTTGCAGGAGTTTTTCTGTTTATTCTCCTGGAATAATTTCCCAAACTGCAGCATTTCAAATGAACTGTTAAATGAGATGCTCAGAAGGGAGGTTGGCTGTCCCTGCAGGGATGCACATGGAGGAGCCTGGAGCAACAGCCTCTGTGGAAAAAGCCATCTAGTTCTCAGGGCTAGTCACTCATAGCACCAGGCTCACCTTTCATCAGCTGGCTGCCTGCTCCTATGCAAAATGGGATGACCAAAATGCTCAAAAAAACCCCAAAACAAACAAAAAAACAAAACAAAAAAACAAAAACAAAAAAACCCACCCTGGATCAATGAAACTGCCTATTTGCCACCACCACCAAACACCACCAGGCATGCCCCCGGGCGGCTGTGCAGTACCTCCAAGGCTAATTCCTTTTGGTGGAGATTTGCATGAAAATTTTTCCAGTCTTCTTTTGCGGTTAGCACTTTGGCCTGGACAGCTTGTGCTTTCTCTTTGGTCAGCAGAGAGCTCAGCAGCTCCCCTTTGGACAGCATCATGTTTAGCTTATGTTGCCCGTTTTCACTTTCTGACAAAAACTCCTGTAAGAAAAATATAAAATTAGGTACCTTAAGACCCACAATGCTTTGCCATTGGATTTTCCTATGAAATGTCTCAGTGAAATAAAAAAAATACTTGCATAAGTGAAATGACCCAGGTTTCCCCTTTAGCAATCCAATTGTGAAATATTTTATTTCCTGATCTTAATTATGAACTGACCACAAAACATCGTGAGCTATTTTATGAACTGTTATCATCTTGTTACAAAATAAACAGAAGAAGTAATTGGGGCCAAGAGATAATATTATAAAATAATTCCTAGCTAGGTTTAGTTTAGAAAAATTAATGTCACAGTGGTTCTGTACAACTGATGGAGCTGTATTGTGTCCTTGGCTCGAGCATCCCCTCTGCCAAAGCAAGAATTAACACGAGCAGGTCCACATCTTACAGAGCCCGTATGATAAAAATCAAACCACCTGTTCAGCAGAACACAACTATCCCCGATCACAAGGCCATAGGAGAGCTTCCCTGGGGGACTTCAATAAAGCAGATGCTATTAAATAGGGCAGGGAACATTGTTGTTAGTAGTTTATCAAAAAATAGTGCCAACCCTATGGTTGTTCTTACAAAGAGCTTGTTCTTACAAAGTTCACTGCATAATGACAATATGAACTGTGGGCACATCGTACAGCTTTCTCAACATCTAGGTTAATCCAGCGGTTAATTTCCCTCTTTATAAGTAACTATATTCGAGGTATTAGAGTTGATGTCAATTACTACTTCCTGACATTATAGAAGAAATGAAATGAATAAGCAGCTAAAGGTGCTTTGTTTTTCCTGTCAAGAAACATAAACAAAGAGACACTATGCTTTGGGCTTTACTAAAATCACATTGATTAAGTTTGAGAGGGTGGACTATCCCCCATAGACTCAAGTGTTGAAATCTTGGAATGCAGTTTGGTGATGCTTAAAAGGTGGGACCTGATGGGAGATCCTGGTGCAGTTAGAGCCAGGCCCTTGAGAGGCTTTTAAAAAATAATTGTTTATTTAATCATTGTGTTTGCTGAGACAAATGTATGGAGGTCAAAGGACGACTTTCAGAAATTGGTTCTCTTCTTCCTCCATATATGGATCTAAGGCTCAAACTCAGGTCTTCAGGCTTGGCAGAAAGTACCTTTACTGGCTGAGCCACCTCACTGGACTGGAGAGAATACTAAGAAAACAAGTTGGCCACTTCCTAGTATCTTTTGCTTCCTGTCTGATGTAGCCAATGGTAGTTTGAATGAAAATGGCCCCTTGGCTCATAAGGACTAGCACTATTGGCATGTGTGGCCTTGTTGGAGGAAGTGCGTCACTGGGGGTGGGCTTTGAGGTTTCAGAAGCTCAAACCAAGCCTAGTGGCTCACTGTCTGTTCCTGCTGCCTGTGGACTGAGATGTAGAACTCTCAGCTCCTTCACCACCATGTCTCACTGCATGCTGCTATGCTTCTCACCATGATGATAATGGACTGAACCTCTAAACCTGTGAGCCAGCCCCAATTAAATGTCTTCCTTTCTAAGAGTTGCCTTAGTCATGGGATCTCTTCACAGCAATAGAAACCCTGAGAAAGTCGTGACTCTTTCCTCTTGCTGACAGCTCCATATGTCATGATGTACCCATTAGAGCTAAGTCCCATTAGGAAAGGACTGATCCCATAGTCTTTTCCTTCAGCCTTTAGGATGGAAGATGTAAATACACTTGTTTGCTTTTTAAAGTAGGCTATGCAATCGTGCACAGTAGAGCAATGCAGGATTTCATCAAGACATCTCTTTTAATGTATGGCTACTTCATACAAGCATACATTAGGCTAAGAGTCAGAGAAAAGGCTGTTGTCAAAAAAACAGGGCTGGGTTTCATAGTCATAAAGAAACTGCTGGTTGGATGTTCACAGTTCGACTCCCTGGCCGGGAGAAAAGTTGGAGGAATTTGAATGCAGCATATTTCCAAGCAAAATCTATCTTCTTACATCATGAGCTGAGAATCAAAGCCATGAGCTACGTAAGTATGGACACCATTATTTCAGAGCCTGTGTTCTATAAACAAAGGTCTCACATGAGCCCCTCCTTACTCATGGTTGGCTGTATCTAGATCCATATGCTTTCTAGCAAGAAATTCAAATTCCAAATATTTACAAAAAACAAAGTCACTATGGTGTCTTCTAAAAGGGTTGATGTCTAGGTGGCAGCTGAAATGGCACCATGGAGTTGTGGTTAGGGCGAGGGAAATATTAAAATAAAACCAACCAATCAATCAAACGTCATGTGCGGCTGCCAACTCTGCCTGCCTCAGACAGCCTTCTGACCTCACTGAGACACCTTTATCCTACCGACATGCTGAGAGCAATAATCTTGTATACCTATCATGATTGGAGCAAAATTTAAATGAAAACAACCCACCCAGAGTCCAGTGTTATTATACATAAAGAACTCTTATTGTTGTGTATAAGAGTGAGCTAGTTTTCATTCCATTATTTCAGGGGTGGGTTTATCTGAAATTTAAATTTCTTAAGCTAAACTTTAATCTGCAAAGCACTTAGGCAAAGACCCAGAATCTCATATTGGCCTGACTCAGCATTGCCTTTAGCACTGACAGCAGAGCTCTTACCTGGATCTTCTGAAGACTGGAAGAAACTTCACTAAGATTCTGAGGTAGATCGAAACATTTGGCGGTGGTGATTTTTGCATTAACCAACCACTGCTGGAAGCTCCTGGAGGCCTTCTGAAATCTTTCTTGCATAATCTGTTCGTTATTCTGGCAGCCCTTGGAAGCTTGCAAACAGAGACTGAAAAGGTGATTTGTACATTTGAGGATAGAAGAAAAGAGACAAAGTTGATTAAAGTGACACCTAGTTCTTAGAAATGTGCATTTACCTAATTTGGTACTACATGTTACTCTTAGTTAATTGATATAGTCACTAAAATCAGACTATAAAAATGTTCTATCTTCGTTAATTTTTTTTATACCAGGTCTGACTACGTCACACCTAGGCTGTTCTCTGTCTCATGAGCTTAGCCCTCTACATAAGCTTCCTGTGAAGTTGGAATCACAGACAACCACTCCATGCTCAGCTTAGCTTCTACTTTGTATGGACATATTTTGAAGCCAGGCACAACTACATTGCCTGGCATTATAGCTGGAATTCTAGCTACAACTGAGACTGAAGCAGGAGAGTCTTGGCTACACACAGAGACTCTGTCTCAAAGGAAATACAAGTGAAAAGAAGCTATTTTGAACAGTAGGTTGGTTCATGCTCACCAGTTATATTCTTTAATTAAGCCTGAGACTTTCTCACTATATGGACTCAGGTCCCTGGAAAATCGGCAAAGTTCATTCAACTGAGACTTGAGATCCTCCGTCATAGGCTCTGCCTTTTGTAGAGCATCCAGGATCTCCTAATAGAGAAAACCAAGACAAGCACTAAACTCAGCAACTGCCATTTCTTCATTCTCTGCATGCACGCATTATAAGTTTTTAGTGAGGGGCAAATCAACACAGTGAATTCAATAGTGGGACGAGGTCTATTTCAAGATTTTTGAATCACCCATGATGGCACTTGTGCAATCTATATATACTTCAGGCCATGGATAAACACTCCTGCATCAAGTATGAAGCAGTAAAATGATTAATAACTTAAAGTAATTAATAGTCACTAAAATCAGACTAAAATCAGCAGTAAAATGATCAATAACTTAAAGTAATAACAAAGAGAAAATACCCTACACTGTTTAGAACATCTTCCAACTAGACTGTCTGAAAATTGTCTATCATTTAAGATATTGAATGATCATTTAAAACAGTCATTCTAAACCCTTTAATACTGTTCCTCACGTTGTGGTGAACCCCCAGCCATAAAATTATTTTTTGTTGTTACTTCATGACTGCAATTTTGCGATTGTTATGAATTGTAATGTAAGTATCTGTATTTTTGGATGGTCTTAGGTGACCCTGTGAAAATGTCCTTAAACCTGCCAAAGGGGTTGTAACCCACAGGTGGAGAACCAGTGATTAAAAAGAAAAGCAACATATATTTTGTACTTACAATATATGTCCTAGTTGATTATATGTAGTATATCCAGCGAACACTGATATTAACAACTTCTTATAATTCACAGTCTGATTTACCTACTAGTTCATATACCTCATAGTTTCATTCATATCATCATCAAATCATTGCTAATATCTGGTATGACATTTGAGGACACCTTGCTACCTCATGAATATAGGTAGGTATTACTCTTCTTTTCAAAGATCTTGTAATGTAATTGATGGACAATATACAGATAACCACAGTTCTAGACATACTTAATCCAAAATGGCACCCTAGGATTGAGGAGAACAATTACTTAATCAAAGCCATGGTCAACTGGACTCCACAAGGTGCTTTGCAATTAGAGCATTCTGCTTATTTGATTAATATCAAGGGACAAATGAGATCCTGGGTACCCAAGTCCTTAGCACAATGTCTGGAATACTGCTCAATGCCTACTTTGTAAAATTATAAGGGGTATAACAACCAAATATGTAATGAAACTATATCAATAGGATCACCAGAACAAAAAGATTTTTTAAAACTGTATGCACATACATACACACACATGCAGGCAGGCACACACACATATACTCAAGAGCATACACACACACACTCACACACACACACACACACACACACACACACACACACACACACACAGTTTAAACTGTGGAGAAAGACAAATAGATGAACAACCCTCAAGTAGCTATTGTTGCTACTATTGCTATTTTCAGTGCTATTTATTGAGAGATGGCCCACAGCCCTTATCAACACACCAGGTCTGTGTTGTGTTGTCATCCTATAAATAACATTGCTCGCCTCTAGCTGCTGTCACTTAGAAGATTTGCCATCATACTATGGCCTGTAACTTTTTCCTCTGAATGAAAACCTTCCTTCCTGCAGGGAAGGGAAGCCTCAGAAGACACAGAAAACCCATTGAAATAAGGTTGTGAAATTTACAAGGCTTGAGAAGTTTTGAAAATGACAAGAATCACAAGACACTCCCTCCAAACATAGACAGGCAGTAAGTAATGGATGGGGGAATGAGATGTTTTCCAGTGCAGCCGCCTGCAAGTTGAGCAGAAAGCTCTATGGATGCAGCCTTCGTGAGTTGTCCCCAATGCTAAGGTGAGGTTTTCAGTGATACAGCTGCTACTGAGGTGGCCAGGCTTTGTGAGAACCCCCACGGTACTCACTGGTTCACACAGCTACATTTAGACAGAATTCTTTCTTTAGTGTGTCATCTGTGACACATTTAGGGTGAATAAATGTCTGCTCCCATCTCTGTAGGAAAAGTCAAGTCACACACTCATTTGTTCCTCACTGGCCTCACGCAAACACCCAAGCTTAGTCTATTCTACATTCTAGTTCCTTTAACCAGTTACCTCCTTGCCCCCTCACATTCTTCCTCCTGGTCTCCACGTATGTCAGATAATTTCCTAGAATGACATAGTGGCTCTGAAATGACTTCTAGTCTCTATTCTCCTTGTCTACCTTTCTCCTTCCTTGGTGTTTTCCTCTACCTCACCTTGCTGATCACGTTGTAATCATGACTCAGGATTCACCTCCACCACTAGTTCCTCAAGTGATTCTCTGTGGTCTCTCTGGCTCTCCAAAGATGCTTATCTGAGGATGCTGTGCTGGCTAGTTTTATATCAATGTAATACAAGCCAGTAAAAATACAAGCCAATTGGGAAGAAGGGTCCTCAGTGGAAACAATACCCCCACAAAATAGGCTTCTAAACAAGCCTGTGGTGCATTTCTTTGATTGATTTTTGATATGGGTCAGCCCAGGTTACTGGTGGAGATATCACTCCTGAGAAGGTACTTCTCGGTGCTATAAGAAAGCAGGACAAGTAACATATAAATGCAGACCTGTCATAATTACTCCCAACTTCTCAACATAGATTCTAAAAGTTTGAAGGGCCTGGACAGATGTCTTACAGACTCTAAGAAACCACAGATACCAACCTAGACATGATACCCAGCAAAATTTTCAATCACCATAGATGGACAAAACAAGATATTTCAAGACAAAACCAAATTTAAACAATATCTATCCACAAGTTCAGCCCTACAGAAAATACTTGAAGGAAAACTCAAACCAAGAAGGTTAACTACACGCAAGAAAATAAAAATTAATAATAATTCCATACCAGCAGAAACAAAATAAGGGAAGCACACACAAATATACAAACATACACACACACATACACACATTCATATGCTATACACACAAATACACATATACATATACCACACACACACACACACACACACACACAAACACCACCAACATCAAAATAAACAGGAATTAACAATCACTGGTCATTAATATCTCTCAACATCAATGGTCTCAATTCCCCAACAAAAAGACACAGGCTAACAGAGTGGATGCAAAAACAGAATCCATCATTTTTCTGCATACAAGAAGCACACCTTAGCAATAAAGATAGATATTACCTCAGAGGAAAGTGGGAGACTTCAATACCCCACTCTCACCAGTGGATAGGACATTAAGATAGAAATGAAACTAACAGAGGTTTTAAATCAAATGGACCTAAAAGATTATCTATAGGACATTTCACCCAAACACAAAAGAATATGCCTTCTCAGCACCTCACAGAACTTCCTCCAAAATTGGCCATATAGTAAGTTACAAAACAAACCTCAACAGATACAAGAAAATTGAATTTGAACTCCTTGTATCTTGTCAGATCACCATGTATTAGAGCTGGACTTCAACAACAGAAACAACAGAAGGCCTACAAACTCAAGGGAACTAAACAACTTTCTAATCAATGATCACTGGGTCAGGGAAGAAATAAAGAAAGAAATTATAAACTGTCTAGAGTTTAATGAACATGAGAGCACAACATACCCAAACTTATTGGACACTATGAAACCAGTGCTAAGAGGAAAGTTCATAGTACTAAGTGCCCTCGTAAAGAAATTAGAGGTTCTCATACTAGCAATTTAAAAGTAAACCTGAAAGCTCTAGGAAAAAAAAAAAAAGAAACAAACATACCAAGAGGAGTAGATGGCAGGAAATAATCAAACTCAGGGCTGAAATCAATCAGTTATGAACAAAGAAAACAATACAAAGAATCAACAAAACTAAGAGCTGATTCTTAATTAACAAGATAGATAAACCCTTAGTCAGGGTTATAGTCAGAGACACAGTATCCAAACTAACAAAATCAGACATAAAAAGGGAAACAGAACAACAGACACTGAAGAAAGTTAAAGAATCATTAGGCCTTACTTCAAAAGCCTGTACTTCACAAAATTGGAAAATCTAAAGCCCAGGGCCAGATGGTTTTAGTGCAGAGCTCTACCAGACTTTCAAAGAAGAGCTAACATCAACTCTATTCAAACTATTCCACAAAATAGAAACAGAAGGAACACTTCAAAACTCATTTATGAGGTCAGTCACCCTGATACCTAAAGCACACAAAGACTCAACAAAGAAAGAGAATCTCAGACCAATTTTCCTTATGAACAGTAATGCAAAAGTACTCAATAAAACACTTGCAAACTGAATCCAAGAAAATATCAAAACCATCATCCAACATGATCAAATATGCTTGATCCCAGGGATGCAGGGATGATACAATATATGAAAATCCATCCACATAATCCACCATATAAACAAACTGAAAGAAAAAAACCATATGATCTCATGACATGCTGAAAAAACCATTGACAAAATCCAACATTCCCTCATGTTAAAAGTCTTGGAGACATCAGGGATACAAGGTACATACCTAAACATAATAAAAGCAATATATAGCAAGCAAATAGCCAACATCAAATAAAATGGAGAGAAACTTAAAGCAATTCCACTAAAATCAGGGACAAGACAAGGCTGACCACTCTATCCACATGTATTCAGCATAGTACTTGAAGTACTAGTTAGAGCAATAAGACAACTAAAGGAGATCAAGGGGAGGCAAATTGGAAAGGAAGAAGTCAAAGGATGGCTAGTTGAAGATGATATCATAGTATACAAAATGCTATCAGAGAACTCCTATAGCTGATAAACACCTTCAGCAAAATGGCTGGATACAAAATCAACACACACACACACACACACACACACACACACACACACACACACACACACACACAAATCAGTAGCTGTTAGGAGCCATCTAGGAAAGGTTAAAGACTAGCAGGTGATCTTCCTGAGATGGTTTCACTGTGGTCTGTGATGAATGAACCCTTGCAGGCAAGGACCAAGGAATGACATTTTCAGGATTTGATTCCTGCTATTGATATGGTTTTCTGGTCAATATTTAATTAATATATAATCCCTAGTCATTATTCTACCCTATTGGAAAGATTTTCTGCAGATCAATGAAGATGTACTTTCTTTATTGATGCTATACAAATAGATGATTTCTTAATTCCTAATGATGATTCTATAAGAGTTACTATAATTGTACTAATAATTATTAAGCCCTTTATAATAGGTTTACTATTAGAGCCTTCTCTGATATGAAAACTGCATTTAGTACTCTGCCAGTTTTTATGTATCATGAGTTAATTGCTTCCAAGATTAAAAAAAAATAGGTATTTACAACTTAGAATAATTTCCTTAGGGCTGTAAAACAATTAACCAAATATCATAAAAGGGAACAAATGAGTTACTGTAGGTGCAAGAACAGAAGATAAAATATTGACTGGATTTATATATACAAAACTTCATTGTTAACTTAGACATGATAAATATAGTTTTTAACTTTCAATGAACCTTTGGAGCTAGTGACAGAAAATGAATGTCTGTTACATAACTACTCTTAATGGAAACACATGTAAACAACTCTATTGTAAACTTCTTATTCAATTTATGATCTGATTTTATGTTTAAATCTGTGGTGAACTTTTGAAATAGATACCATGTGATCATGCATTCTGAGAAAATGTATAAAGAACTGAGAACAAGAAGAAGAGCAGCAGATTAGAGTAACTTAGAAATTTAGAGAATAGAGTAATTTAGAAATTAAGAGGGCAGATAGTCGAGCATATAGTCTGATAGGGTTTTCCCCCTTTTTACTTTCTCTTAGAAATACATTAGAATCATTTTTTAAAAAGTGTCTTTTTCCCCCTGTGGAGCAACTTTTCTCTAGCTGACAAGGAGTTAAGCAAACTCTCAGCCTTAGGGCTCATCACAGGGGAGGATCTGCAGAGAAAAGAGCAAAGGACCACTTCACTTACCTGCCCTCTCCCCCTGTTAAGCTGCAGGAATTAATATGCTCAGATTCTGGCTTCAGAGTAACTTAGAAATTAAGACAGGTAAGCAGCTATTATAGAAAGTAACCTTAATCTCCCTCAAGACCAAGTCTTGCCTCCATCAAAGACACTCTTTCCCCTTGGCTGCCTTCAAGAGAGAATCAGAGCTCTGGAGCCGGTCTCCACCAAGAGGACCTCCTTTATACAAATGACAAACAGGTTGAGAAAGGAATTAGGGACACAACATGCTTTACAAAAGCTGCGAGTAATATAAGATATCACGGTATAACTCTAACCAAGCAAGTGAAAGACCTGTATGGCCAAGAATTTCAAGTCTCTGAAGAAAGAAACTGAGGACGATATCAGAAGATGGAAAGTTCTTCTTTGCTCATGGATCAGTAGGATTAACACAGCAAAAATGTCCATCCTACCAAAAGCAATCTATAGATCTAATGCAATTCCCACCAAAATCCCAACATAATTCTTTACAAACCTTCAAAGAGTAATTTTAAACTTCATATGTAAAAACAAAAAACCCAAGATACCTAAAATAATCCTGTGCAGTATAAGAACTTCTGGAGGTATCCCTATCTCTGACTTCAAGCTGTATTACAGAGCAATAGTGAGAAAAACTGCATGGTATTGGCATTAAAAACAGGGTGATCAATGGAATAAAATAGAAGACCCAGAAATAAACCCACACACCTATGGACACTTGGTATTTAACAAAGAAGCCAAAACCATACAATGAAAAAGGGAGAGCAACTTCAACAAATAAATAATGCTGGTCTAACTGGATGTCTGCATGTAGAAGAATGTAAATAGACCCATATCTATCACTCTGCACAAAACTCAAGTCTAAGTGGAACAAAGACCTCAACATAAAATTGGACAGACTAAATATAACAGAAGAGAAATTGGGAGACTGCCTTGAACTCATTGACACAGGAAACAAATTCCTGAACATAACATCAATAGCTCAGGCACTAAGATCAACAATTAATAAATGGGACCTCATGAAACAGAACAGCTTCTGTAAGACAAAGGACACTGTCAATAGGACTAAAACTGGAGCCTACAGATTGAGAAAATATCTTCACCAACCTTACATCTGACAGAGGACTGATATGAAATATATATTTAAAAAACCTCAAGAAATTAGACACAAATGATCCCATTAAAAATGGGGTACAGAGCTAAAAAGAGAATTCTCAATAGAGGAATCTCTAATGGCTGAGAAGCACTTAAAGAAATGTTCAAGGTCCTTATTCATCAGGGAAATGCAAGCCAAAATGACCGTAAGATTCAATCTTATACCCATCGGAACGGCTAAGATCAAAATCACAAGGGACAGCACATGCTGGCGAGGATGTGGAGCAAGGCAAACACCCCTCCATTGCTGGTGGGAGTACAAACTGGTACGACCACTTTGGAAATCAATTTGGCAGTTTCTCAGAAAATTGGGAATAATTCTACCCCAAGACCAAACTATACCACTCTTGAGCATATACACAAAAGATGTCCTATTACACCACAAAGATGCTCAATTACGTTCATAGGTGCTTTATCATAATAGCGAGAAACTGGGAACAACCCAGATGTCCCTCAACTGAAGAATGGATACAGAAAATGTGGTCCATTTACACAGTGGAGTACTATTCAGGTGTTAAAAACAAAAACATGAAATTTGCAGGCAAATGGATGGAACTAGAAACTATCATCCTGAGTAAGATAACTCAAGTCCAGAAAGATACACATGGTTTGTACTACTTATACGTGGACATTAGCCATAAAGTACAGAATAACCATAGTACAATTAACAGACCAAGAAGAAACTAAGTACTAAGGAAGGCCCACGGGAGGATGTGTGCATCTCATTCAGAAGGGGAAACAAAATAGTCATGGAAGGTGGATGGAGAGAGGGAACTGGGCAGGAGATGGGGTGAGGAGGGAAGTGGGTGTGTGGATCAGATATAGGAAGAGGGGGTGTTGGAGAGGGAAAGGCAATCAGTGGGGGGCCTCTCTGGGAGTAGCTGGAGAACTGGAATGAGGGAGGTTCCAGGGAGGCTATGAGAGGTGATCCTAGCTGGGACTCCTATCAGCGGGGGATATGAAGACTGAAGTGGTCACCTCCTGTAGCCAGGTGGGACTTCCAGTGGAGGGAGGGGGATGTCAACCCATCCACAATACCTTTAACCCAAAATTGTCCTGCCTACATCCATAAAGATGGAGCAGAGATTGGGGGAATGGCCAGCCAATGACTCGCCCAACTTGAAACCTATCCCATGTTAGAAAGCCAATTCCTGACACTATTAATGATACTCTGCTATGCTTTCAGAAAGTAGCCTAGCATGACTGTCTCCTACGAGGCTTCATCCAGCAGTTGAGAGAAACAGATGCAGAGATTCACAGCCAGATATCAGGCAATGATCTGGGAGTCTTGTGGAAGAGTGGGAAATAGAATTGAGTGAGCTGGAGGGGTCAAGGTTACCACAAGAAGACCTACAGAGTCAACTAACCTGGACCCATGGGAGCTCACAGAGATTGAACGACCAACCAAAGAGCATGCAGGGGCAGGTCCTAGCGCCTCCTACACATTTGTAACAGATATGCAGCTTGGTCTTCATGTGGGTCCCCTAACAATTGGAGGGAGGACTGTCTTTGATTTAGTTGCCTGTCATTGGATCCCCTTCTCTTAAATGGACTACCAAGTTGGGCCTTAGTGGGAGAGGATATGCTTAGGCCAATGATGACTAGATGTCCCAGGGTGGGATGGTACCCAGGAGGGGCTTCTCCTTCTGTGAGAAGAGGAGGGGTTAATGGGGGCAAGGGACTTGTAAGTGTGGGATTGGGAAGAGGGGAAGGCCTGGGGGTGGCAATCAGGATATAAAGTGAATGAATGAATGAGAAAGAAATAAAGGAAGGAAGGAGGAAGGAAGGAGGAAGGAAGGAAGGAAAGAAACCAACCAAGCAAACAGGCAGGCAGGCTGAGCAAGCCAGTAAGCAGCATCACTCATGACCTCTGCATCAGCTCCTGCCTCCAGGTTCCTGCCTTGAGGTCCTGCCCTGACTTCCCTCAGTGATAGAGTGTGACTTGAGAGTTGTAAGCTGGAATAACACCCTCCACCCAAGTTGTTTGCTCGTGGTCTTATTGCGGCAATTGAAGCCGTAACTAGGACACGCACAGCACGGCTGGAGCATTTGTCACACGTGTCTCTACTGGTTTCGTACTTCTGTGTCCACGCAGATCGTGACCATGAAGCCAGCGGTGAGGCTCCGGGAATGTTTGTGTAAAGTAGCCCTACGGCTGAGTTAGAGGTTCTAACGCATGCACGGGCTTCATTCTCCCCTTTCCTTCCCATTCAGTTCCTTCCATTCTCTCTTTCCCTTCCTGTGGTTCTAGGGTTGGAATCCAGGTCCCTACAACAAGCCACTCAAGCATTCTATCACCAACCAGTATCCCAAAGCCCACTGAAACACTTTTATTTAGAAAATTCGCAAAAAAAAGTAACTATATAGTTTCTCTTTAAAACTCTAAAGACTAACCCAGAAATAAGTGCTTGCTGACAGGAACTTGATATGGCTGTCTCCTGAGAGGCTCTGCCAGAGCCTGTCCAGTACAGAGGCGGATGCTCACAGCCAACCATCAGAATGAGCACAGGGACCCCAATGGAGAAGTTAGTGGAAGGACTGAAGGAGCTGAAGGGGTTTACAATCCCATAGGACGAACAACAATACCAACCAACCAGACCCCACAGAGCTCCCAGGGACTAAACCACCACCAAGAAGTACGCATGGAGGGACCCATGGCTCCAGCCACATATGTAGCAGAGGATGGCCTTATCTGCCATCAATGGGAGGAGAGGCCCTTGGTCCTGTGAAGGCTTGATGTCCCAGTGTAGGGGAATGCCAGGGCAGTGAGGTGGGAGTGGGTAGATGGGTGGGGGAGCACCCTCATAGAAGCAGGGAGGAAGGGGGATGAAATAGGGGGTTTGTGGAGAGAAAACTTTGAAATGTAAATAAATAAAATAACCAATAAAAATAAATAAATTTAAAAAAGAAAAATACATGTAATAAAGCTGAAACGATTTAAAAAATAAAATAAAAATGCTTAACCATATTGAACATTTAAAAAGGGAACTATCAAGAACACTAAAGAAATGTAATTATCTACCAAAAAATTTTAAATGAGATTTAAGTAGGTAAATTAAGTGACATTAAAACGGAAAAGATTTTCCACCAAAGTTTACATTTAAAAATAGATTCGCGGGGCTCTGGAGATGGCTCAGTGGTTAGGAGCGGTTGCTACTTTCCTACAGGGTCCAAGTTGGGTGCCCAATGCCTACACTGTGTGACTCACAGCTCCTGATAACTCCAGCTGCAAGCAGTCTGACAGTGCCTTCTGTTTTCCATGGGCACCTGTGTATACACATGCGTGCTCGCGCGCGTGCGCACACACACACGCAAATAAAAAAATGAATCTTTAAAACCGTATTCATAACTTCATTTAAAATCCAGTACTTTGGTAGAACTTTTAACCTCACGAATACTGCATTGGCCCACTTAACTTTTGGTTCCATCAAGCTCCGAAGGAATTTTTTTCTTTTTCCAGTTTAAAAAAAAAAAAATAGCGGTCTTTCTAAGCTAACAAGCCAATAGCTTTAAAGTGAATTTTATAAATACCATCAACATATATTCACAGTGTACCATTCACCTTAATGGGTCATTCACCTTAAGGGAATTTCCCCCGTGGCATAGACCAAGGCTTATAATGGCCTATAGTGTTTACTATGATTGACAGCTGTTGTGGGACCTTCCTAACAGCAAATGGGTGCTGTCAGAGCGACAGCCCATCTATTTTAAAAATATTTTGTTACACACTCATGGAACTTGAAGTGATACCTTAAATTCTGGATAAAATTTTATCCTTACATGACCGTTGGCTATTGGCTCCTGACAACATTAGATGACAATGACTGTTAAGAGGTGATGTCCTACCTTCCTCAGAATCTATAGCCCTAGGGTCAAACAGATGGGACAGCAGGGACTACCCATCATCCTGGACTCAGCACAACTGAAAACCTCTGTCTCTGATTGCATCAGCCTTACGTTCTAGGCTATTACCCAATCATAGTCCCAACACAGGAGAAGGTCACTAAAAACAGCGATTAATTCTAGCTACAACCAGACCTGTCTTTAACATTTCTTTCATTCACATTAATGGAACAGAAAGATCGGGAAACCAAAATTGAGATGAAATACTGGGACTTTCCTCTGCTATATACAGAGAATTGGACCCCATGGAACGGTTTCCATACCCCCCCCCCCCCCCCGGAACTGAAGAACCAAGTGATTCTGATCTGGCTTGATTCTTTCAGTAACGCCTAAAAGCTGAGGAAGGCACGAAGAAAACAGCTGAGAACATTCACACCACAATGCACCCGGGTGGTTACAAACTTATTTCCTAGCATACCATGTCTGCCACAAAAAAAGAAAAAAGTTCTTTCAAACACAACAGCGCTGGAAATACTCCATGACTTCCTAATGGGCTGGAGCTATTTCGAAATGATTATAACATAAATAGAAGCAGAGACGCTGACTTCACTAAACTTCCTTTTAAGGACAGCCATGATTTGGAGCGTTATAAAAGCAGCAAATATTGAGAGCATTGCCAAGGCACCCAAGAGGAATCAAAGAAGGAAGAGATTGTTAAGCTTTCAGCCCCTCCCCCCTTTTCTGATTCCTTTTCTCAGGTTCTAAGAGCAGAAATAGTTTTTTTAAATAAAAAGCCCAGAAGCTGACTAGTAAATGTTAATCTGTATTAACAAGCTAATTCAAGTTCAGCTGTCAACCATGAAGAGGAGAAGCAGACACCCTCAAAGCTATCAGTTGTGCCTCAGTGAACTATCAAATGTGCCTTTCCATGCTATAAACTCAATCACTTAATTGTTTGAAAGAGTTAACTGGCAAGGAGGCAGCTATGACTCTCTGTCTATTTATGCCTCTGCCCACAGGCCATTTTCCAGGCTGAATGGCTGAATACAGTATTGCAAACTCTTACACCATCAGAAAGAAAGTAGAATATCGCCACCAGAGAAAGAATGTTTCCTACGGGACATACTAGCACCCCCCCTCCTATGTATGCTAACTTTTATCAAAGTTTGATTTATAGGAGAAGGGGGAAAAAAGACGCTTTGCAATACTTTTTTTTTTTTTTTTTGCCTCCGAGGGCTGCATGCACTTAGCTATCATAGGCTCATTTTTAGCAACCAGGGGAGCCAAAGAACTATTTAGCGCATTCACCCCAACGGTAAACAGGAAGGCAACCACTTACTCGTTCTTTGTGCCAGCATTCCACTATCTCCTCGTCGGTGCTCTTGCCTTCCAGGAGGGTGAGTTGCTGGGCCCAGGTTTTCAGAAGGGTGCTGAACTGTTCCAGGGCCTGCTCTAGTTGGGCCACCTGGCCGGAGAACTCCTGCTCGGAGAGGGCCATTTCGCTGACCAGGTTCTCCAGGCTGCTCTGTGCTTGGAAGAGGCGGTCTTCCCACTGTCTCCAGTCGGCGCGCAGGGCCTGCATCTCCGAGTTCAGAAGCTCACACCCACTGGCAGCTGTGTTCTGTTTCACGGCTGGGGCCAGCGACTCCACTCTGCTTAGGCGGCCTGCACCGATCTCTCTGGAATCTATCAGCTCCTGTAATGGAATATTGCCATGGAAACCACGGAGGCCCTTAGTCACTTGGGCTACCCGTTTTCAACAAGTGTGCAGAACGGAACTCTGTCCTGCTATGAAGTTTGAGCAAATGTACTCGGGGAACGAGAGTCATTGCGTCTTCAATCTCCTAAGTTATATTAGCAGGGGTCAGTCTCATGAGTGTCTGACTTATTGTAAAATCATGCAGGGTGTCTCGGTGTTCTCACTGGCTGCAAGGCACTATTTAGATATGTAGAAGTGTGGTGCTCAGCTCCTATAAACTAAAAAGAATCCTAGGATGCCTTACCCCCTCCCCGCCCCTTCTTATGTGGATGGACAAATGAACTGTGTCCTGTCGGTAGTTTCTAATTCTCATCATCTTCCATAGAAGGGTGGCTTAAATCATTTCTCCCCTGCTGGGAGTCAGGCTGACCCACAGCAAGAAGAGAACTAGCCCTCCTCACTCTCAGACATTTCTGTACCTAAGGAGGCATTTTTATGGCCATTGAAATTAATAAAGTCACAAATGAACTTAATTAAAAGTTAAAAGCAAGCTAGCCTGGGTTTGTTTATTGTTAGTGTTTCTCTCTCAAGGGGAAAAAAAAACCTTCACTAGAAATGTGGCAATTCAGATACCATGTTTAGTGGTGAGGCTCACATAGAGAAAGGACTTTGTGACATAATTAGAATATTCATTGTGAACTAGGTAAGTCAGGGTATATCCTTGAACAATAAGTACTTCTAATGACATTTGTTCTTGCTAAAATGGTCATCTGGTGCCTACATATTTATAACATGTATTGTTGAGTTGGATTTTGTTAGTGTTGATGCAAAATATGTCTTCAGTCCTGGTTAGGTAGAAAGGAAGGAGATTATTAGAGACAGAAACAAGAGGAGGAGAAGGAGGAAGAAGAAGAGGAGGAGGAGGAAGAGAAGGAGGAGGAAGAGGAGGAAGAGGAAGAGAAGGAGGAGGAAGAGGAGGAGGGAGAGGAGGAGGGAGAGGAGGAGGGAGAGGATGAGGAGGAAGAGGAGGAGGAAGAGGAGGAAGAAGAGGAGGAGGAAGGAGGAGGAGGAAGAGGAGGAGGAGGA
>CM052717.1:25194198-25213795 GCA_028551405.1 Uromys caudimaculatus | reverse complement strand
AAGAGAGGAGGAGGAAGAGGAGGAGGGAGAGGAGGAGGAGAAAGAGGAGGAGGAGGATAAGGAGGAGGGAGAGGAGGAGGGAGAGGAGGAAGAAGAGGAGGAGGAGGGAGAGGAGGAGGAGGAAGAGGGGGAGGAGGGAGAGGAGGAGGGAGAGGAGGAGGAGGAGGGAGAGGAGGAGGGAGAGGAGGAGGAGGGAGAGGAGGAGGAGGAAGAGGAGGAGGAGGAAGAGGAGGAGAAGAAAGAGGAGGAGGAATAAGAAACAAGACCAATTACAAGTTAACCACAGAAAAGCTGGGCGTTGATGTCATACGTGTGTCATGGATCTGTATTTTCACTAGTCCATATAAAATATTTTTCATTTCACTTAATTAGCCTGAGGTTAATCTGTCTTCTCACATGTACAAACAATAGAGGCACACTTTGGTGCAGACGATTACAGTGCCGAATTGTACGGCGGTCAAAAGCACAATAATGTGAGCTGAATTTTTACACGTGTGGGTGCGTTCTCACATACGGTAGTTTATGTATATGTAGTCAGCCTTTCTCGGCAGCAGGATTCCAAAAGTCATCTTTGTTCATCAGTACGTAGAGGGTTAGTGGTTAAAAAGAAAAAAATTATAGCTTAGAAAGTGCTCCATCTAACAAGAATGTTTTAGAACACGATGTTCAACCTTACAAGTATTTTCAGATGTGGACTTGGAAGAGTCTGCTGTCAAAGGTCACTCTCCTCAGTTTCCTCAGATTCATTATCTCAGTTTCATTTGGCATGAGAACAGGTCTATGCTTGCTGACTCAGATTCCATCCGCATGGATTACCTTTGTGTTATATGTGTACGTGTATGTGTTCTGCACGAGAGCATATGGGTGTGTACGGCTTTTGCATGTGCATGCAGAGATTAGAACAGGATATCAAGAGTCTTTATCTCTCTCTCTGCTTTGCCTTCTTGAGTTGAGATATCTCACGAAACCATTTTTGTTTGGCTGACTGGCAACCACCTGTCTCCACTCAATAGCGTTGGGGTTACAGGCTCACAGCTATGCCCGAGTGTTTACATGAGTTCTGAGAACTAAAACTTGAGACCTCATGGTTGTAGAGCAAGTGTACACAGGGAGCCACCTCCTTCGCCCTAATCCAGATCTTCAATTAGGGCAATGCAATTTACGATGCTTTAAATTAGATTTTACACAGATTTTCTTGTCGTGCATTTGAACTCTTTACATATACACATGTACATTCATGTCTCCATCCATTTAACCCCTTGCTTTCACATTGCTTATTCCGAGTGATGGATTCTGCGGGGTGGGGGTGGTCTGAGCATCAAAGGGCAGGAGTGGTACCTTCTTTACCTCCTCAAAGGTGTTTCAAATTAACTTTTCACAAGCTTGACTTACCACTGCTGTCTCCTCTTCCTTACCTGCCGTTCCTTCCTAAATCCATGCAACCTGATAGGTTCGCCACTGCCCCCCCCCACATGTAAATGACTCTCGGGCTTGCCGAAGAGCCCAACTGTTAAACCCATAGGTAACCTTCAGCAGCAGCAGCGATGGTGACCACGTATCTCTCCTCCTTTTTCCTCTTTCAAAACTCCTTTAAACCTTAATCACACCTGGGTTTGGGGGTTGTGACCCTTATTCTATTTGCTAGACATGTCATGGATCTGTCCTGTCCTGGGCCTTCAACTACAGACTAGGTCGTAGCAGTGGATAATATCATTTCTTCAAACGAGCTTCCTGACCTTAAAGACTGATGTGAGAACCCACTGCCTCCTAGACTTCACTCCCCCTGGTGGTGCAAATTTCATCTGCTCATCACCTCTCCCCCACATCACAGCATCTCTACAAGTACCTATGTGCCCCCACATCACAGCATCTCTACAGGTACCTATGCTCCCTAGGTAAGTCTTCCTTAACTTGGGGTAAAGACTTAGCTTTTATCCCTGGCTACTACGCCTGTTTGTTTGTATGCTTGATTATTTTTATGGATTTGTTTAATTTCTTGTTTTTTAAAAAAAGATTTATTTATCTACTTTATTTATGTGAGTACACTGTACCTGTCTTCAAAGACACCAGAAGAGAGCATCAGATCCTATTACAGACAGTTGTGAGCCACCATGTGGTTGCTGGGACTTGAACTCAGGACCTCTGGAAGAGCAGTCAGTGCTCTTAACTGCTGAGTGGTCTCTCCAGCCCCCTGTTTAATTTCTTTTGATACAAGGTTTTCCAATGTATTCCTTAGTGGTCTATGACCTGCTGTGTGGACCAGGGTGGCGTTGAACCGGTGGGAGTCCTCTTGCCTCTCCTCTTAAGTACTCACAGGTGTGACACCATCTCTGGCTCACCCTTGACTTTGGCATTCCATCATGAGCCAATCCTTCCCTTTCCCCAAGTCCCCGGACTTTCTTGTTGAGCGGACTCCATGGCCAGGCACCATGCTCAGGTTTTTATCTGACTCTCTCACTTAGGCTTCCAAAGCTCCTTAGAGCTGGTTCTGAAAATGTTTAGTGTTTTGTTTTTTTGGTTTTTTGGTTTTTTTTTTTAATTCTTTTCTGTATTTCCCATGAGACTTGAGGGCATTGATAGAAGTGACTTTTCCAAATACAGAGCTAGAAAGTCAGGAGATGAAAGATACTATGGAATGCCCTTTGGCTTCATAGCCTAAACTTGAAAAGACTTTTAAGCTCTGGCTACGCTAGTTTTGTCAGCCCAGTAGGGTACTGTTTTCTTAGTCTCTCCTACTACAGCGATATGTTCGTATGCATAAGAAACACATACAGGCAAGGCCACAATATGCTCATAAGTGGAACTAAATTCCTTGAAATTATTTTCTTAAACTTTGTGTTTAGAATTACTGATGCACGAGATAATAAAGCACCGACCAAAACCAGGGAGAAAACATTAAAACCAACCAAACACCCCACAATCTTATCCACCAAGTCCTTACCACAACCCTGCCACTGTACTAAAGAACCTGTGGGTCGACGCAGAAAAATATTGGCCGGGATGCTCACCTTGATTTTCAACAGCTTTTTCTGGTTAGCCGATGAATCCCCAGATGTGTCCGACCACCGGTGAAGCTCTTCCTTTGCTGAGTGGAGCCAATCTGTGAATTCCTGGACAGCATCTAAGTACATGAGGTGGTCTTTCACAAGGTCCTCTACTGTCCTCATTTTCTCCTAGTTAACAGAGAGAAAGCACATGAACAGTCGTAGTCACTGTGAGAATGAGGTTGTGAAGTGACAGGTTTTCAGGTAGCTCGGAAGACTTCACTTTTACTCTTGGATTCCCATGAATTTAGTATCTTAAAAAGAAATTGTTACTTGGGAAGCAGAGATAGGCAGATCTCTGTGAATATGAGGCCACCCTGATCTACATGTGGAGTTCCCAGGGCAGCCATGAATTCACAGTGAAATTTTATCTCAAAATAAAAAAGAAAGGAAGGAAGGAAGGAAGGAACGAAGGAAGGAAGGAAAGAAGGAAAGAAAGAAAGAAAGAAAGAAAGAAAGAAAGAAAGAAAGAAAGAAAGAAAGAAAGAAAGAATAAATCTAACACTGCAAAGTTTTGAGGAAAAAACTATTTTTCTCAAGTCTAGTAAGTTGTAGTTTGTAGCACTGTATAAAGAGCCATGCTTAATAAATTCTGACTAATAGCCCTCACAAATTAATTAATCATAACTATTATAATTAACATTGTTATCTTTATCATTACTTATAGCAACATTTTCCAATGCACTAAATCCTTTCAACATCAGCCAGGGATGCACAAGCTAAGAGAGAGGCTAATAACATATCCAGAGCACACATTCAAAAAGAGTTAGGGTTCAGAGTTCAAAGTAGCATCTTTCTGACCCAAAGATAAAAATAAGGATAAACAAACATTTATGTTGATAATGACAGCATTGACAACTCAGAGTTCTCAAAAGGCAAACTAAAGAAAGGGAAAACAAACACAAATCCCAACTAATTAACTTATATAGCACTCACAAGTATGTAGAAGCAGATTTTAGAGGAAATTATATATATATATAATTCTTTTTAATTTCCCAAGATACTCATATATATTTATACATATATACATTTACACACACACACACACACACACACACACACACACACACATATGCCTAAGGTTTAGATAATAAGAAAATATAGGTTTGTTACTGGATAAATAAACAAGAACAAAAACAAAAAGTGGAGAGTATTCCCAAGGCTGCAGAGAGAGCAGGGCATGGGAGTCCTCGTGTTTGTTTTTAAGTTAGCCTTTAGGCTAGCACACACAGTAACAGACTTTGTCATAGCACCTTCAACCGCAGGCATCCTACATGCGTCTGTCATCCCCCTCCCCCACAGTCCTCCTACAAGTCCTCTCCCCAGTTTGCCTGGTTCCCCTTCCTTCTCAGGAAGCCAACCCCTTCTGCGTTCCTATGTGTACCCTCTCTATTCTCCACCATTCTGGAAAATGATCTTTATGGGATCCCTGCCCACCAACCTTACACATAGCTTCAGACCAGCCAGATCCAGTGATCCAATCCATGCGAGGTTCCTTACATGCACTGTGAACCTTTTGAATCGGTCTGAAGTATCTCACCTTGGCCACGGTCACTATGTCCTGAAACTGCGTTCTCAGTTCCTCCTGGCCAGCCTCCTTGAAGGACTCATCCTGGGTCTTCTGGTACAGCTCTCTGGACTTTGCTGCTAGTTGCTGTAGAGGCCCTGTATGATCCTCTGCCTCAGACACGATGGACTGAAAGTGGTCCAGCAAGGAGAACTTCTCCTTGAGCCCCGGCTGCAGCTGTAAAGGATGCCCCACTTTCTGGTCCACTGATTCCATCCACTGCTCCAACTGGCTTTTCTTCTCCAGATAGTCATTCCATTGGTCCATCACAGACTCCAGTGTCCTGGAATGAGTGCCACACACCATAAAACTGAGTCTGAATTTTGGTGTCTCTACCAAAACACAATCACAGGGCCAGCGGATCTGTTTAAAGTGCTTTGCTGAATATTATTGTAAATAAATGTTGCTTTTGAGGGCAGGGAGAAACTTTTTTTTTTGATCTGCCACAATTAGGGTATGACTTCCTCAAACAAAGTTAATATATGCTAGAATTTTAAGCAAGCTGCGTGCGCGCATGTGCACACACACACACACACACACACACACGCACACACACACACATACATACCTAGACATACATCTTCCAAGTGCTAATTGTCTCAAGTGAACAGATAATTCATATATTACATTGTGGTTATGAAACTCACTTCTACACTGTTAATTACATTCTGCTTAGCACAACCCAATTCTCAAATTATCTTGTGCCAAGTCTATATTACTAATATCAGACGTAATTACTTGTTCGCTCACAGCTACGTTTGAGATATCTTGGCCAGGTAAATACTATGGTTTCAGACTATGCACACATAAAGGCCAATTCTGTTGTGTTAAACGTGACTGAATGAAGACTCGATGTACTTATGGGAAACACAGAATCATGTATTTAACAGTCAGGTCACCAGGCTTCCTAATAGAAAAATAAACGATTTTCAGAATGACAGAAGGACAGGCTATTATTGAACTTTATAGTAATCTCTCCTTCCTTCCCTTCTCCCTTTCTCTTCTCTATCCTTCCCCCTCCTTTGTCTCACTCCTTACATCTTCTCTCTGTCATCTCTCACCACCACCACCACCACTCAATCTCAAGACCTATAGCTTCCTAGGAAGGAATTAATAGGCCAGAACACAGACTATACTATGTTTATGCTGAGTGAATGCCCCTAGCGTCTCTTGCCTAGAACCCCGCTCTTCTGGAATCAGGATAACATAGTCAATTAACCTCCATCACGTGCTCAAATTGTTGCTTCTGTATTAGTGTGTATTAGTATTGGTGTGATTGTGTCGTCTCATAGAGTCCTATCAAATCAGACTCATAGGCCCATAGAGTCCTATCCTTCCCCAGAGTTTCTGAAAAGTCTCAATCGATGTCATACTCCAGAAGCCACCAAAGCCACCTTCTTCTGCCACAACTCAGGGTCTTTTGCAAACTCTTGGTAATACAGTCTGAGTCAGAGCCTCTGGAATGTATACTTCTCCCCAGCTCTGATCTCCTAGCAGGCAAAAAGCATTTTGTTTTGGCTCATTGTTTGCTATAATCACTGCATCAAGGAAACCACCCAGCATGGAGCTGTCAGATTTAATTTCTTGCCAAAATAAGAGTCAGAGCTCTGAATCTGTTTCTCGGATTCAACATTTTATTGTAACATCTGAAAAAAATCTTCCTGCATCTCTATTCAGTTCTACAAAGCTGAAAGCTGGCCTATTGCCAACCACTGGGAGGTTAGCTATGCTCTACAGCTTACTACGGAATGGGAGAGCCCCAGAGGATCCGACTCTTTTCTTTGCTGATCACTGGGAGTTATGACAGAGATGTGATGTCCTGTTTGCCTAGAAAGTCACTTCCTCTTTACTGTGAAAACCAAGAACTGAAGCAAAGGCAAACAAAACCAATACTGAATTTAGGTGGCCCTGCTGCTGCCTGCACGGTAGGAGACAGCTGCAGTGCATTTTCTGACTTGGAACGGCACACCATCTTCTGTTTATATATTTGATGTGGTCACTTTGGAACCCACTTGTAGAATCGTTAGATAGTAGAGAGCTTCCAGAATATGGATTCTGGATGTGTTTTCATCCTCAGTGTTAGTTATTTATCTAACAAAACAGCTGGATATGTACAGATAATGTGAGAGAAGACTCAGGGAAGGTGAAGGCTTTCCATTCATAACAAGGACACAATTCTGTTTCTCTACGTCCTCATCATTAATGGACACAGGGCAGGCCTACATTCCCTCCCTTATGTTCTCATCTTCATCCTTCCTTTGCTTCTTCCTATCAACCAAGATTAATTTTTAAACAGAAAGCAGCTGTGTATATTAATGGGGCCATACTGTATTTCAATACATAGATATGTGTTTGAATCAAACTAAGTCCATTCTTTCTTGGCAAAGCTCTAGGTTCATTCAATGGTGAGACTTTCCACTCCATTTCCTCCTAGATTTCTGCAATGTGCACTGCATAACTGTGGTCTTTCCTTCTCCTGCTGTGTATGGGGGCACGGTAGATTCTCTTGCTCTTATCTAACTATATTTGTATGCAATGAGCATCCTTTCCCATCCTGCCTCCCTGCTATGCTCTGTGATCTCTGGTAATCACCATACTACGAACCTCACTGGATCACCTTTAGAGAGTCCACATCTGGGCGGATCAGACCATAATGTAACAGCTCTAAAGACTTCAGAATGGGTCAATGATCAACCACATGAGAACATTCCCCACTTTGTAGAATTTCAGCTCTCTGAGGCTTAGCCACTAAATGCCTGGATATCTGTATCATTGTGATAACCACAAAAACTCCACACCCATCCTACATCACCAGCTCGGTGTGATAATTCCAGGGTGAGGAACAGACATACGCTTTAAGCTTGGTTATCGGCACTATAATTTGCTGATAACAATTCCCTGCATGTGGGAATAATTCCCTTTAAACAGCTATTAAAGAATCACTTGACTTATTATTAAATATTCTCGACTTAAAATGAGATCTTTTCCCAAGTTTGTATTATGTGCAAGGTTCCATGAGGGACACTGGGTGGAGATTGTGGGGTTGGGGAGAACGGACAAAAATATTTTGAAGAGAAAACACAGAAGCGGAGCACACTAACATACCAGCACTAGTCTCTGCCCCATGGGGAATATAACACAGCAAAGACAGGCAATGCCTGCACATAGCAAAAATAACATGCTTGGGAATTCCATTGCAGGCTGCCTAGATGCTGCACCATTACTTTATAAAACCACTGGGTTTTATTTGGACAAATAAGCACTTAGGAAAGATTGCTGCACCTTTGCGCATGGACAGCCGAACTCATGACATCAGCCCATGCCTTTCTGAGCAGCTCCAGCTGATCCTGAATTGCCTGCTGACCCTCCTTGTTGCTGCTTCTTAAGGCCTGGTCCCCTTTGCCAATGGCCATATTCAACTTTACTTCTCCTTCACCTTTCATAAGGAGAATGTCCTGGTGAGGGAGAGAAGGAAATATCAGTCATTGGGAATATGAAAACCTGCTATGCTAAACAATGGCTGCTTCCTAGAACTAAGGGGCCAAGGTCTTTAGTGAGTTCATTTTGTAAGCATGAAAATCTGAGTTTAATCCCCAGAACCCACATAAAAGAACCCACATGAAAACCTGGACCCTTGGGGAGCTCAGAGACTGAACCACCAACCAAAGAACACACACGGGCTGGACCTAGGCCTCCCCACACATATGTAGCAGATGTGCAGCTTGGTCTTCCTGTGGGTCCCGAACAACTGGAACAGAGGGCTATCCCACAAGCTGTTGTCTGTGTGTGGGATATGTTCTACTAGCTGGGCTGCTTTGTCTGCCCTCAGTGCGAGAGCATGAGCCTAGTCCTGCAGAGACTTGATATGTGCTGGGGAGGATATTTGGGGGGGGGGGGGGACTTGCTCAGAGGAGAAGGGGAGGAGGAATAGGGAGAAGGATTGTGGGAGGGGGTGACTGAGAGGTGGGCAGTAAGTGGGATGTAAAGTAAGTAAGTTTAAAAAAAAAAAAAAAACAGCTGGGAGTACTGGTAGTGCCTGTATTCTTAGCTCTGGGGAGGCAGAGAGAGGTAGATCCAGGGCTTCCTGGCTGACCAGCCTAGCCTGCTACAGGAGCTCCAGACTAATGAGAGACCCTCAAAAACCAAGGTGTTTGGTGATTGAGGAATGATAGCACCACAGGCATGCACACACTTATCTGTGTACTTCCTGTTCCCCCGCCAAGATAACTAAGGTGGGAATAACTCATTGTAAAATGAAAGCACCAAATTTACATAGACACCAGGCTAGACTGATATGAGCTACATATGAGAAGTATGGGGTCCAAAGACCAGCTTAAATTCCTAGGACACTTTGGGCCATCAGCCAACCATGACAATTTTGTTGACTGGTTTCAGTGAGCAAAAACTAATTTAGGCAACGAAGACACATCCTCAGAGAAGGTAACTTTTCCCTTCGTTGATTGGTTGATTCCCACTGCTCAAGGTCATGTTCACAGGAAGTCTGCCTGCCTCGTTCAAGGTCATGTGACTGGAAGTCTGCCTGCCTTGTGCTTACAAAGAGCCCTGTCACTCCATTCACAGCCCAGACCTATGCTTTGCACTAACAGTTCACACTCTGGTCTCTGGTCTCTTGGAACACAGGCACTAACCACTATTTCTATATTCCCAGCAATGCTCATAGTACTTGTAACAGAATACGTATTTAGTAAACTTTTATGGTTAACTACTGAATGAAACAAACAGACAAACAAACAAAAGCTATTAAAAAAAAAAAAAAGTTCCTTTCCCCAAAAGGAGAGTAAACAGTTTCTCTGAGTGTTTTATCCATCCCCCTACCCCCACCCCCACCCATTTTCACTTGACACTTCCCAGATGACTCAGGCCAATTCTAGATTTGTACATGGAATCAGAGTAATGGGCAGCAGTTGTGGGCCACACTTACCTGGATCTGAGACAATCGCCCCTCCAATGTCTCCTTGTTCCCAAGAGTGCTCTCTGCACAAGCCAACCTGTTTTGCACATCCTTCACCCAGGACCACATGCTCTGTGTGGCTTCTTCAAGAGCCTCGTGCTCCTGCAGGGCCAGCTGACAGCTGCGTAGCCTCTCCTTGGTTACTCTGAGAAGGTTCTGGTAGCTGGTAAGGAGCTGGGTGCTCCGGCGGCCTCCCTTCCCTGCACCGTGACTTTCTTCGCTGAGAAGCTGCCCTCTCTGGGAAAGCTTGTCGAGGGACTCTCTGGACAAACAGAATTTCTTTTTTTAGTTCCAGGATTCTGGATCCAGAATGAAAAATGACTGTTGATGTTGGATCAGGAACCAGACAAGAGCTCATGGCTGATGATATAACTTTAATATTAAGATGCTGGGGACCAGGCTGTCTCCTTGCCCTCTTAGTGTAGTCAGTACCTATCAGGGAATATGAATCCATTTCTGCTATATCTCCATCTCCATCCCAGGGGTGGAGCCTGTATCTCTCTAGGAGTTCAGTCCAGAAAGTGGGTTCAGCTCGTCCCAGGCATCCTTCCATTCGCGTTTGATAGCCTAACTATGAAAAGCTCCCAAGCTCCGCTGTGGATGTTATGATTCGAATGGGAAGTGTCCCCCATTGGCTCAAGGATTTGGACACTTAGTTCCCAGCAGCTGGTGATGTGTGGGAAGTTTTGGGGGGTGGAGCCTTGCTAGAGGGAATATGTCACCCAGGGTGAGCCTTGACATTTTACAGCCTGGCTCCACTTACCATTCACTCTGTGCTTCCTAACTGCTGATTCAGTGTGACAGGAGGCCTGGCCTCCTCCTGCCCCTGCCCCTGCCACCACACCTTTCCCACCAGGATGAGCTACATCTCCTTGAACATTAAGCCAGAATCAAGCCTTCTTTCTCCAAGTCTCCTCTGTGGGGTATTTTGTCTCAGCAACAAAACAAGTAATTAGCAAAGTTGACATCTCTCCTTCAAGACAATTTTGCTTGCCTGTTACTTTCTGAGCTCAACTCAACACAGGCATCCCATCCCTGGGCCGTATCTGTGGCAATCAGAGACAGGCAGGAGATGTGTGCAGGAGTCCTGTCCCTTTATTCCATGTCTTACCCCCTGACCTGTTACACATGTCTCACCTGCAGGCACTGACTGTCTAGAAGCTAGGGTGACTGCATCCATCTGCATTCCCAGGACATAACACAATGCTAGGCAGAGACAACAGAGGGGGGAAGTTGTCTTCAAATGTCATGGTAGACGCCAATGTGTTCAGTGTAGCTTGAACACTGAACATACTTGTACTTGAACATAGCTCACACGTTGGAGCTATGTTAATTGGGTCTGAAGGAAAGAAATTTTCAACCCCTGCTTGGCTTGGTTCTAATGTTCGTAGGTATTGGTGCAACTTGACTAGCTGCTTTCTTTTTCTTTGAATTAGAAAGCAACAATTTGTAATTGTGCTAATGTGTGGTCTATGAACTGATACTGTGGCTTATGAGCACAATGTGTGGCTTGAATCAATCTGGTTAATGTATCCATCATCTCACTAGATCACATGTTTTCCATGGTGCAAACATTTAAAATTATTTCCTTAGTAATCTTTTTAAAAAAAAATGGTTATTTTTAGTTACATTCATGTGCATTCAATAGAACCACAACTGAAACAAAACAAACTAACAAATCCCCATATTCCTCACAGGTGAGGATTTGGTACCTTTTGGCCATTGTCTGTTCATTCCCCTTTAGTTCAAAGGCCCTGGAAACACCAGTCAAGGGAGCCTGAACTTTCCAGGGATTTCATGTTCATCAGGGAAGGTCTGGGTGCTTGGCAGGATTGAGCTGTCTGGATCAAAACTGCTGGGTAGGTAGGGAGGCTCAGTTGGCCAAAGTGCTCATCACATATATATGAGAGATTCCCCAGCCCACATGTAAAACTCTGAACATGCTGACACATGCCTGTAAGCCCAGTGCTGGGAAGGCAGAGGCAGATGGGTCCCTAGAGCTTCTGGCTAGTTAGCCTAGAAGAGATCTTGTCTCAAAAACTAAAAGGGGAAAATAACTTCTGTAGGTACCCATTGCTGACCTCTGGCCTCTACATGCCTACATGCCTAAGTGTAGACATACATAAACTTTCTCTCTCTCTCTCTCTCTCTCTCTCTCTCTCTCTCTCTCTCTCTCTCATAAATGTTGAACATATGAGCATACTAGAAAAAGAACATAATGTGTACCATCTATACTCTGGCTGTTTCTGAGCAACTCCTATGTAAATAGCATCTTTTGAACCTCTCTGAGATACAGTTATCCAACATGGCTCCTCCTCTACAAGACACTAAGACATGTTTAATCAATCTGCTTAGTGAGCAGGAAGGTGAGTTACAGGACACATTATACCTATTATGAGTTACATAATAACCAACATAATACAAAATGATTTGCTTAATAGATGGTAAGCATCCCTGAGTCACAGCTCTTATGCCTTTTTTATAGGGTATGTCCCTCTAATTTTTGAAGAATTGTGTACTTTATGATAGAAAGTGCCCAGATAATTGGGAGGCGCAAGTGCATACATGAAGCATAAAGGTGGCTTGGGTCAGTGTGGTGGTACATCCCATAATCCCAGCATTTGGTAGACTTAGGCAAAAAGATGATCATCTGGAGGCCAGCCTGATCTACACAGGGAGACCCCCAACAAAACAATGATGTAGGTGACAGAGCATGAGAATCTGTGTGAGGAGCTTTCTGCTGCTACTGGAAGTGGCCACTTCGTAAGAAAAGACCTAAGTGGAGGTCACTTAGAATCTGGTCTTAGAATACTTGAGAGTGACACTTCAATTATGTGCCTATAAATGTTAGAATTATTAGACAAACAGTGAGGGCCAGGCCTGGTGGTAGGCACACTTAGGAACCCAGTGTTGAGAGGTGGAGACAGGTAGATGGTAGCTCTAGGACTCGGTAGCCAGACAGCCTAGCTTACTTAAATTGTTGCAGGCTGGGGAGAGACTTCCCTAAACAATTAGGTGAACATGATCTGAGGAACAACAGCTAAGGTTCTCTTCTGGCTGCCACATGCCCTCATACCACACACACTTGGGGTGAGAGAATCATGAGAGGTACAAAAAGACAATGAATTTAGTGGTGGGCCATTCCCTCCTGTACAGTTTCAGAGTAGTGATGTCAGGAGAAAGTGATATAAGCATGAACAGTAGCCAGTGAAGAAATGAAGTCAAGAACAGAAGTCATCTGCAAAGTGCTGAAGAAAGGTGGGTGTGGGGTTGGTTGTGTTACATTGTATCTAGACACGAGTCAAGATTTGGCAAGCAAAATATAGTTTCATTTAGAGGGAATTATTAAAAATGATGCTATTGTTCTTTTTGATTCTGTCAATTTTTTTCCCAGACAATAAGAATGGAAAGGTGGCAAGAACTGAAGTCCCTGGAAGGTGCCCAGAGACAGAACCAAAGCATGCCAGCAGCCTGTCCCCACACTTACCAAACTGGAGTAGCAACACGTGCTGTGGCCGTGAGCACCTTATCCTTAGGTTCCACATCTGCAGATTCCAGCAGCAACGTACAGAATGCGTATTTTAAATAACCACGTCTATACTGAACACACACAGACTTTTCTCCTTCTCTCTACTCACTGATCAATAGCTACTTCTGTAGCATCTACTTTACGCTGTATCGTAAGTAATCGAGAGCTGACCCAAACTGGGGAAGGGTATGAGCAGGTTAGATAAAGTAATACCCATTTCATGTGATTGGGTGCTCATGGATCTTGATCGCTATTGGGGTCCTGGACGAAGCTCCACAGATACTATGGGGTGATTTTAGTCATGGCATGAATTCTGCTGTACATTTGTTTGCAAAATTTTTCTTCAAGACAAGAGGAGTGGCACATTGGACCATGAAGAGGACCTAGTGGAAACGGGGAAGGACTGTGGTCTAAATTCTGCAGTTTCTACTCCGACTATGAATCCAATGATTTGTTTGATTAAGCAGGTGGGCTCTGCTGTCTCCTGCCGAAAGACAAACATTGCTCTTCAGGGCGCTCGGTAAGGAGCCCAAGTTCTAAACCAAGCTGCCCTCACTGGAAAGTCTTTGACCTTGCCACAGAGGCAAAACAGGAAAGTTCTAGGTGTGGAGCAAGAACATAAGGAGCAAAACGCTGCAGATGGCAGTGGTGTCAAAAGGTAAGGGGACTCTACCCAGGAGAGGAGGCAGGGCAGCATTGAAGGGAGACTGCAGAAGAGAGGGACCGAGGGCGAGCCAGACCTAGTGGCCACGGCTCTCAGGCACTAATGATATTGTAAGGATGAGTGAGCAGTATATGGCTGGAACCTACAATGAGTGAAGACATGTATGGGAGTTGGGGGTGTTCCAGCTGTGTTTTTCCCAGTGTGATTTTGTAGTTTTCTTTAATTACCTCAGCTTCTTCTGGTAGCAACAAATGCAAGGTAATTCCAGAAAGGGAGTAAAGATTGTGGGTTTATTTGTTTGTTTGCTTGCTTGCTTGGTTTTGTGGGTTGGGGGGACAGAGCTTCTCTGTGTAGCATTGGCTATCCTGGAACTTTCTCTGTAGGCTAGCCTGGCCTTGAACTCACCGAGATCCAGCTGCCTCTGTCTCCTGAGTGCTGGTGTTAAAGGCGTGCACCACCCTCACCCAGCTTAAGTGCAATATTCTTAATAAAATCTCTAAGAGCTAAACCTACGTTAGAAAAGGGAGCAGCCTTACTCCTTGAGCAAAGAAAGAGGAAACTAGGCCCACACCTTTTGCAGAATACCACATTGCCATAAGGAGTGCAGCCAGGTAGTTGAGATATTCAGAAACAGAAGCAACCTACTACCAACAATAAATCAGGCAAAAACCAAGCAAGTAACTAACCAGCCCAAGATATGTGGGCAAGTCAACAACTCAGTCTGTTTCTGCACCATACCTGGCAGCCAGAAGTTCTCCCAGGAACACCTCGACTTTATGGATTTCATTTTTCTTCTCAGAAATATGGTGTTTACTCTCCCCCAAGTTTTCTGTGTTTAGCCTTTCCTCCATCTCATGGATCCATAAGTTCAGTTTTCTGTGCTGGTCCTCAAAGCTAAAGGGAAGAACGATATCTTAGAAAACTAAACTCTCGATATGTCTGTTACTGTCCCAACAGCTGAGGTTACTTATCATAACCTCTTCTTTGCAGCAATTAAAGCCTCATGGAGTTTCAACTCATAAGGAGAATTCAACAAGAAACTTTCATAAATAGTTCAACTGTCACAAGCAAAATAGTCTGATCTTCCGGATGTCTTTTCTCCCTGGAGCAAGGAGTTTCCCCTCCAGTGTTATAGTCTTTATCACTGATGTGTGTGTGTGTGTGTGTGTGTGTGTGTGTGTGTGTGTGTGCTTGCCTGCACATGTGTGCATGGGTGTGTGCATGTGCTTGTGCCTGTGTGTATGTATAACTGATTGAAATCTTAGCCCATGAAATTCAATAGCTATTTTCTACCAAGATTATACCAACAGAAGTAAATACAACAGGAAAGAAATTGGTTTTAATATTCTGAGTTAGCCGAACTATCCGAAGTGGCATACATCCAGGTCATTTGGAATTACCAGTGGATATAATTACTTGGCTTTATTTTTTTTCTGCATCAGAAATAAAGCCAAATGAGACCTTCAAAAGCAGTCATCAATTATTTTATTAGAATTAGCCTGGTGCTTAAGGCAAGTCAGCATGAATCATCCCCACCAAGCATTTGAAAAGCCCTTCTGTGTGTGGTGAAACCCACCTTTATTATAACAACCTACCTCCCCAGCTCTGAAACACAGTCCTGGAGAGCCTGCTTGTCTTTAAGGCATTGTTTCAGGAAAGCCTGGAATTCTTCATTGGCTTTTGTGATTTGCTCCTGGATGCTGCTAACGATCTGCTTGGGCAGATGTGCGTACAAAGTTTGCCCTTCCTGAGTCACCACATCCAGCTTGCTCTGCCCATCACTGAGCGAATCCAGGACACCCTGGAAGTCAAGGAAATATAGATAGCTGCTATTATAAATGGGATTCTTCAAACAATGCCGATCTGAGACAATAAAGTGAGGGGGGAAACAAGGCATAAACTGGAGGGAAAAGGTCTAACAAGGCTAGGTTCAGAAGGATGTGTGCAGTTGGATAAAATCTGGGCTCTTAGTTGAGGCAGTGCATGAAAGGAGAGCATTGTAAATGAGGAGAAATTGGAAGCTATGCTGGATAGGAGTAGACTCTCATCGGCATTCCATTCTCAACGGTTTCCTGTTCCTAAGGTCACAGTGTCTCCAGCTTCCATCTGCACGTGGTTGGTGTAACAGTTCTCTATCTAGACAGCCACTCTGTGTCTTCCTCCTCTTCTCTTGTCCACTCTACATAAAGTTCAGTCTTCAGGGTGGGCCCTTCCTTTGTTTGCATGTACCTCTTCTTTGGAAGATCTATGCCTGGGCTTCCACAAAACAAGGGAAACCCAGAATTCAACACTAGTCATGTCTCCTTTGAATTCCAGAATTGTCACCATGTTATTTCTGCGTGGAATTCCACAAAGTGGAGGACAATTCCAAGTCTGAATTTACAATCCCTCTTGCAAAGCCAGCCCAGTGTATGAAACAATAACTTGACTTCCAATATGGTGGTTTATTGACAGTATTTTATCATCCAATGGGCCACATGATTTTTATGTACCTTAACAAAGAATTTGGGACGGGGGTTGTTTTATGGAGTATAGGCTAGTCTCAAACCTAAGACTCTTGTGTCAACATCCTGAGTGCTGGGATCACAAGCTTGCACCACCATGATGGGTCTCATTGATTTTTAAAAAATAAACATTGGTTTTACAATGCACTGTGCTACATTCAGATAAGCAGCTATGAAGGCTTGGCTAAAACCTCATTTGAACCTATTTTTCTGAAAGTCCATCTTTACAGTAGCCACCTTCCTAGATGCATATATGTCCCTTAGTCAATAAAAACCCAAATAACCTGTGGCTGCCATTATTATTTCCTAACTTAGACCCCAAGTTAAGAAGACTGAAGAAGACACAAGACATGTTTTTCCTTTAAAACTCAGACAACAAAAACCTCCCAGAAGTCCCTCAATAGTGGTAGAAAACATTTATGCTGTTGCCATTATAAAAATTAAAATTAAGTTTCATTTTGAATGATTTTAAAGAATGACCAGTGGGTTAAAAACGAAGAGGAGAGGGATCTAGACACTTTCCAGCTTGCTTTTGTTTTCTCTATGACTTTTCTTGTTGCCTAACCCCTTCTGACTCAACAGTCCAGCTCCATGGTGAGAAGAAGAAAAGAAGAACCAATAATTAAGAAAGTTCAGGCAAAGAAACAGTCTGAGTCTGGCACAAGGCAGTGACTGTGTTTGGGATAAGGAAGGGCATCATCAGTATCACACCATCCATATCTGTACCATTAGGACCACAGCACCCGCATCAGGACCACAGCACCCACATCAGGACCACAGCACCCACATCAGGACCACAGCACCCACATCAGGACCACAGCACCCACATCAGGACCACAGCACCCACATCAGGACCACAGCACCCACATCAGGACCACAGCACCCACATCAGCACCACAGCACCTACATCAGGACCACAGCATCACAGTATCCACATAAGAATATCAGCCCCATACCTGAAGATTGTGGAGCCTAGCTTCAAGAACTTGGCTGTCACCAGTTATATTAGAAGATTCTCTGGCTGTTGCTTTTGCTCCTAAAAACCATTCTTGGAATTCTTTCATAGAACCTTTTGAAAATTAAAAAAAATAAAAGGATGCTTAAATTCAAAATGCTGAGTGAGCTCCTTAGGACAGTTGCAGTGAATTATTTGTCCATTCCAGCCCTTTCCTTCCTGCTTTTTAAAACACTCCAAAAGTAAAACGATAATATAGGAAATATTATAACATGATCTACAGCCATGAATATTAATGGTGGAATTGAGAAGTTAACTCAAAGAGACTAAAAAGTAACAGTGCTACGAATGTTTGATTTCCTCTTATTTTCCTTTATTTTGAGTGTTTATAAGAATTCCAGGAGAAATGTGCTCAGGAGTGTTAAAGATATATGTGCACATTGTGTGTGTGTGTGTGTGTGTGTGTGTGTGTGTGTGTGTGTGTGTGTGTGTGTGTGTGTGTGTAGGCCAGAAGTCTGCAGTAGCTGCCATTCTCTTTCTCTCCCATGTTATATTTTTATGTTCGAGTCCCTCAGTAAACTGGAGTTCATATATTCAGCTAGACTGTCTGTCTAGTGAGCTTCTGGGATCGATCCATTTCTTCCTTCCCAGCACCAAGAAAACAGACATGAGCCACCCAAGTCAGCTTTTTACGGGGTAAGGGGATCCATACTCAGCTCCTCATGAGTGAACAGCAAGTTAATTACCCATGAGTCCTCCCCCCAGCCCTGAAAGAAAGGTTTTCTTTATGGTCTCAGCAGGAACCACTGTCTTTACTACACTGACTTAGAAAAGATGGACCAAAATAAGAACCGTGTTTCCACATCAGAGTGGAAGACAGCTTCTCAGAAGCAGAAATGGGGAGTTGGAGGTTTCTGGACCATGTAGCTGCCACTACTATGGCCTCTTCTAGCATCCATGTGTATAGCAACAATTCGTCCTAGCATGAAAAAGTATCTTTAGCTATTTGGGTAGCAGTTGCTGACCACTTGAATGGAGGTAGTTCTTCACATGCATCATCTCCTATGTAGAAGAGCCAGACATAATTCAGAATCATCAAAATGGCTAGATTCGTGTTCTCTCACAGAGAAAGGGGACATTCCGCAAAAGGTTAGAGCATCTGTAGCAGAACTTTTGTTACTCAAATCTCAGAGCATAAGTGAATTTGAAACATTAATCTGACTAAAAGGTTTGTTCAAACTTTCTGCTGGCAGTTTCTGAGCAGCACTTGGTCCAAACCCTTTCTCATACACAGATGATTCAGACTAACAGCCCTTCAGCTCACCACTGAAGTGTTTTTCCAGAGAGTCCTGTATGCTGGCCTGGGTCTGAGAGCACAGCTGGCATGTGGCTTCATGTTTCTTTATTAGCCCAGTCATTGCCCGGCCCAGGCTCTCCAACTCCACCGAGTGGTACTTCCGGCACAGACTGTTGAGATCTTCTTGGGCGGAGAGGATGTTGTTTTGTTGACTTTGAAGTTCTTTTCGTATGTCCTATGTGATGAAAGTACATGTGAATATACTGTGATAGTTGGTCACTCCATTCAAGAGAAATACTGTAATTATTTCACCTGGTATGATTTTAAGATCTGAAATTAATAATGTTGAAATCTCCTCAGTCGTGTGTACTTGTATGTTGGATTCAAAAGCATCTTCTATATAGGGTAAGGATCTGTGCCTATAAAATCTTATCACTGAGGTCACCTAAACAAAATATGTACAATTACAATACCAGTTAGCATCTCAGCATGGGTGGAAGGAAGGCTTCACCCCTAGATGAAGAGTTATCGGAAGTCAATGGCTGCTAAGAGAGGGAGAATCAATCTTCTCTGGGGACAGGCTCCCAGATAGGTTATCCAGTCTCAGGTGGTCAGCCCTAAACATGTGTATATATGATCAATACTAAATAGATTCAGTAGGTTACATGTGTGTGTGCACATGCACACACACACACCAATAATAATTATTAAATAAGACATCATGAATTTGAGAGGATATGGGGGGGCATTGAAGGAGAAGGAGTGGGGGAAAGGTTGAGATAGAAATGATGTAACTACAACACTCAAGCAAGAATCTCAAAAATAATAATATTAAAAAATTGAAAATAATCTATGTAATAGACAAAATATATATATTTTATAGGCCTGTGTGTGTATTCATGTGTTCCAAGTATGCATGCATATGTATGTGGAGCTTAGAAGACAGCCACCAGGATCTTTCCATCTTGATTTTTGAGACAGGGTCTCTCATTGGACTGGATGGAGCGCTCCTTGTCTATATGAGACAGGGTCTCTCATTGGACTGGGTGTAGCTCTCCTTGTCTA
>CM052717.1:25125830-25194098 GCA_028551405.1 Uromys caudimaculatus | reverse complement strand
GCTGGCTGAGTCCCAGGGATTTTCCTGTCTCCATGCCCAACATTACAATTACAAGTGTAAGTCAAAAGTCACTCACTCACTTGTGTTTCTCTCTCTCTCTCTCTCTCTCTCTCTCTCTCTCTCTCTCTCTCTCTCTCTCTCTCTCTCTCTCTCTCTCTCTCTCTCCATTTTTGGTCCCCAAGCTTGTCCAGCAAGCAGATTACCAACTGAGCTGTCTGCTTGCTCTGTATTGATTCTTTTAAAAATCATATCAGTTCTCCTGGGTAACAAACAGCTACTGGAAAGTGGTTAGAATCTGGGCTGTAATCTAGGATCTCAAGCTAATTTAACAGGTTGTCACAGATTCTCAGCTATGATCCTGAGTTCAAGCTCTACATTAGAAACAACTGCAGCTCCCATTGTTCAGAGGGGCACTGTGTGTTTGTATAAGGATTCCAGGCCATGAAGACACACCTGCAGTGGATTTAAAGCTCTATGTCCTTGTCTGTAGCATAGTATAAAACTATGTGAAAGAGGAACAGAGGCCAGGGCTGGAGAGATGGCTCAGTGGTTAAGAGTTTATGCTGCTCTCACTGACCCAAGTAGGTTCCCAATACCTGGGTTACCCACAACTACCTCTGACTCCTGCTCCAAGCCCTGCTCTCTACTCTTTGGGCACCTGGACTCACATAAATGTGTGTGTGCGTGCGCGCACACACACACACACAGAGAGAGAGAGAGAGAGAGAGAGAGAGAGAGAGAGAGAGAGAGAGAGAGAGAGAATCTTTTCCAAAAGAACAATGTTGAAAAGTCAACACTATGTATTCTTTACAGTCGAGTGGAATTGTCATCTGTTAACACGGAGAGGCCAGAGGATGATTTTCTCACTTAAAAAAAATCACAGAGTTCTACAGGTGAGCACGTCCAAACTAAAGACAAGGGTAGTTAAGCAATGAAAAACTATTTGAGGTTCACGCTTAAAAACGGATACAAAGTTGGGCTGGAGAGATGGCCCAGCAGTGAAGAGTCAATTCCCACCAACCACATGGTAATGAGTTCAATTCTCACAACCATCTGGAATGGGATCTGATGCCCTCTTCTGGTATGTCTGAAGACATCTACAGTATACTCATATAAAATAAATAAATAAATCTTTAAAAAATTGATACAAAGTCAAACAGGATTTTCATAGACTTCACCCTTTTACAAAAAAGAATATATATATATATATTCCTATTTTACATATATATATATGTATATATATGTATATATACATATAATAGGCAGGCAGGGCCTAAAGCAATGCATAATGTTTGTTTTCTCCCCATCGCTCACTTCTTGATGCTTGCATTCAGTTCTTCTCATGTCACTCAGTCTTTCTTGTCGTATACTATGAGTCAGTTGGTCTAGGTGTTACTTATGCTTTTAATACAAGTAGTTGAAAGGAGACATTATATCTCTAGCATAGTTGTAAAACAGGAGAATGAATATAGACCTCAGGCAGAAGCAACGAAAGCTACTCTTTGGCCTACCTTGACTGTCTTCAGCCCTTCACAGGTCTCGGTTTGGGCACATCTGGTCAGGGATTCCTCCACATTGACCAGCCATGCTGTGATGTCCTTGACAAATCTCTCGACTTGGGTACTCTGAGCCGTGAAGTCCTTCAGGGTTCCCTTTGCTTCCTCGGTGATTTCTTTGGCGTGTTCCAGCTTCTGCCTTAGGTCTGCTTCTATAAACTAAATATAAAGCTCAATTTCGTGAAAATCTGGGAGGACGGAAAGCACACTCACCGGCTAGGAATTCTGTTTACAAGGAACTCCATCAAGAACACATTAGGCTCACCATGGAAGCCTCTCCAATACTAATAGCTTTTCCCAGGACAGAAAGCCAGGGAGTGTGGGCTGCCAACCATACTGAGTGAAGGGAAAGAGCAGAGTCACGGCTAACCCTTCTCTCGGATACAGTGTGGTTTTGATGGAGGTTCCAGGGAAGAGAAGATCCACAATGTCAAAGAAAAGTTGGACCAAAAGTCTGCTGTTAATTCTCCACAAGGGACATGCACACGGGCCTGCCTGGATCTAACTCTGATTGGAGGAAACCCACCATAGGATTTAATGGTGAAGCAATTTTATCCCATAAGATATGCAGTTGGGCTATTTTGCTTTCTTATCCTTGGAGGAGGTATTTTAGGAAAGTTGGGTTTTTGTTTTTTTTTTTTTTTTTATCTTGAATTAATAAAGCGACTTATAAGTACTCTAAACTAAAAAATGGTCTTGATCCCACAACTCAAAGATCCGTGCTATTTTGGCAAAATCAGCAAACATAAAGGTTTGCTGTATTCTTTTTAAAACAAAAAACAACTTCTAGCTCAGAGCAGCTGCAAGCAAGGAGCTGAGAGCATCTTTTCTTCTTGCTCTGCTGTGTGCTTCTATCCCTTCTTGACACAGCTGGAGGTTCCACAGGCCTGGGGGGATGGGAGGTGGGAGAGGCTTTCTGAACTGAAGACTCCCATGAGTGTGAGCTGTCTCTCACCACCCCGTACCCCCCCAGCCCTCCACCCCTGCTTCTCTCGGTCTGTGGGTTTTTTCTGAGAATGCCCTCATTGCTGAGACATCGCCCCTCCCCAGCTGAAGGTCCCAGATGAGTTTGAGTATAGAGTACATTCCTTCCTGCCTCCTTACTCTCTCCTTTCTCAACCCAAGGCATCTCTGGGTTCATCCCCTAGAAAGCCTTCTTAGACAAAGCAGCTGTCCTCCCACTGTGGACTCTAAACGTGGTCTCTTCCTTCAATCATAACTTTGGGTTGAGCCCACATGCTGGTACACTCTCCCCCTCCCCCAGTCCCCCACAACTGCTGCTGGGATGCTGGCCACCCACACAAGCCTTCACTCTTTGACAAATACATCAGCCTGCCTGGAAGGGTTTAGAAACCAGAGGCTGGTGGCTGCCAGCTGCAAGGGACAAATTATGCTGCCCTCTATGTGGTGTCGCAGAAATTCTTTTCCTTATACTTGAGGACCCACCTCCTTGGGGTGGGGGGTGGGGCAAGTAGAGAGAAAGAGAAGGAGAGATACAGAACAATAGCTCACACCCCAAATCCTTGCTAAATCCTCCCTCTGTCATAGCCAACATTCCAAACACAGGTGGCAGTGGTCACCATCCCTTTTTATCCCAGCTGTGAATAGGAATGTCATTTCCTTTGCTTCTGGTGAAATGTCCAACATTCCCATACATGTCTGCAGTCAGAGCCAAGCATGGCTACTCATTTAAAGAGAAAGCCAATGACAATGGTACAAGAAGAGACAATAATCCATGGACATATCCCTCCCCCAAAATAGGTAAAAGTACCTATTCCTGTCTAAGCATAAAATGTATCAAGAAACAATCAGGTTGATACTGCACCAAAAATTCAATAAGGAAAAGAAAACTACTCTTATAATAACATTATAATGTTTGAATTATAAGTGTGCTGTAAATATTGGCACACTAAATTCTACTGATATTAATGTTTAACCCCTGTATATGAAGGATATCCACGTTTACTAGTGGTATCCATTAGAAAAGTCATCTGACTCACCTGAAGTTCTGTTGGTGTTTCTGGATTTTTCGTTAGTTCTTTAAGATTGTTGATTTTGGAATGCAGGTCTTCCAATTTTAAGGCTTTGTTTTTAACTTCAGACTATGAAAGCAAAGACACAGAGGAAAGGCATCACTAATCCAAAGACCGACTGGCTATGCTTGGCCTCTCATACTGAGAGCTGTCGGGACGCCAGCGTTAAGCAGTCTTTAGAAAATCTGTTCTACTTTTTCACAAGTGTGGAAAATGTTACCGTTTAAGTTCACTACATAAGAGGGGTAGGTGGGAATTTCTTTCTTCCCATCCTCTTTTATTGGAAAAAAAATCTCCTGGAAAAAGTGAAATGCTGACCAAAAGTGTTGAGTCAGTAAGGATGTCCACTAGGCTGTTATTTCTTCATTAGCAGTATTATTACCAGTTACTATGGCAACGTTAAAGTCTTACAGAAGCATGCTAATACAAATACACATCGGGACTGCCTAACTATGAAGATACTGTCAGCAGTACCCAGAAGACACACTTCAGATTAATATTTACAGGACCTTGAAGCAGAAATAATTTTAACATCTGATATGCTACCTCCCACTCTTTGCGTCAACGGTTAACCTACAAAAGTTTGCATCAACGGTTAACCTACAAAAGTTTGCATCAACGGTTAACCTAGAAAAGTTTGCGTCAACAGTTAACTACAAAAGGACCCCAAACCAAGAATCATTACGGAGCAAAGATACTCATAAACTGCATAGTTTTGAGTTGCAAAAGAATATTTAATAAGAGCCTCCTCAGCTTGAAAAACAGAACCTAGTGCTTTGTGCACACAGTTTCCAATGGCCTGAGCTCAGAAAGCAATTTACAGCCAGGCCTGGTGGCCTTTTACAGAAACAGGCAGGCAGTTAGGGAACTCCCCTGCTGAGCTGCTCTCATTTCAAGTATGGTGGGAAGAAAGGCCCAGAAGTCAGAAGGACAGGGCCATGGGCTGGGCTGGTTCCAGCATACTGATTTACTAAGTGGCATGTCACATGGTCAGCACCAGAAAGCCCATCTGCGAGAGACTCAACCTGGCCACACTGGATAAGGGCCTGAGGGACACAGGCAGTACTTTCTGCAGCCATCAAAAGGCTGATTTGGTAACTTCCTGTCCTACTGAAAACCACGCTGCACTATCTACCACCCCTGCAGGCTCTAAGCATGATGTCACTGTGAAGGAAGGCACATGGTCGGACAGCACAACATACGGCATGTCCGCAGCAGATGGAGCAGCCATCACGAATCCGAAGGCTTAGAGCCTGTTACTGTGTATGATAAGTAATACTAAATGATGATGTCTGTGAGACGTGCTCTTCTATGTGACTAAGCTAGCCTCAAACTTGTAACCACCTTTCCATCTCAGCCCCCCGAGGGCTGTGATGATAGGCTTGGTCCACCATCACACCTGGCAAAGATGATACATTTTGGCCATTCATTAATTTTGTTTTCAATAGAATTTATTTAACTGTAAGTTTACTTACAATTACGCTCTCAAAATATATTTGAGTGTTTTGCCTGCTTGTATGTATGTGCAATGTATGCGTGTCTACTGCCCATTCAGGCCAGAGAAAGCACTCAGTCCCTGGGAACTGCGGGCACAAATGGTGGTGAGCTGCCATATAGGTACTGCAGACTGAACCCAGTTCCTCTATAAGAACAGCAGGTACTCTTAGCCACAGAGCCATCTCTCCAGGCCCCACAGTTAGGTTTTTTTTTTTTTTTAATATTTATTTTATTTTTAAAATTGTGTGTATGTGCACACATATGCGTTTGTGTTGTGTGCACAAACACATGCATCTGTGTGCATGTGTGCGTGTGTGTATATTTGTGTATTTGCACATAAGTGCAGGTGGCTGTGGAGGTCAGAAGCACTGGATCCTCCTGGAGGGGCACGTTGCTGCGAACTTACCAACATGGGTGCTGGGAATTGATCTTAGGTCCTCTGTAAGAGCAAGGTACCCTCTTAGCACTAAGCCATGGTTCCAGCCATTCAACTGGGTTGCTTATTTATTTATTTATTTATTTATTTATTTATTTATTTAGTATTTTATGGTATGGGTTTTTGTCTGCATGTAGGTCTGTCTGCATACCATGAGCATGTATGGTTCCTGTAGAGGAAGAGGGGGTTATTTCCCCTGGAAGTGTTACAGAAAACTGTGGGCCACCATATGGATAATGGGAATTGAACCTGGGTTCTCTGGATGAGTAGCCAATGCTTTTAAGCAGCAAGCTATCTCTCCAGCTCACGATTTTTAAAAATGATTCTGTTTAGTGTTGACATATGCGATTCCTAACAACTACTTTTTATGAGCCTGCCACATGACTCCAGCACAGATCACTATATGAGCTGTAAAATTAATTTTACCATCAGTAATAGCAACTAAAAAGACCTGGAAATTCTTCATTTTGTCTGAATGTTTAGTCTGTCTAGTTTTCTTGATTTCTGATACCCTTAGAAATTGGAATTGAATTACAAAATCTCTCAAAAACTGTTTGAGTCAGAGATGCAAGGTAACATAGGCAGTACAGTTAAATTAAACTACAGACATTCATTTGGTTCTTTGTATGTGCCATGCAGTGGGTACCAGGCTACAGAAAGAGAATAGGCTCTTCCCTTACCAAGACAATCAGTTACATACCTTTTGAAATAGCTCCCTCATTTTTAATAATAGCCTAATTGTCACTGAACAGTTTTTAAATTGTGTGCACTATATATTCACATGTGTATGTGTGGGGGCATATGTGAAGATCTATGTACCTGTATGTGAAGGTCAGAGGTCAACACTGAGTATCTTCCTCAATATCTCTCCATCTTATATAGAGAGGCAGAGTCTCTCACTTATACCTAGAGTTTATTGATCTGGCTAGTCTGACTAGTCAGCATGCTCTCAGGATCCCCAGCCAGTCACTGATTCTTGGAGATAAGATTACAGGCAGACCACCATATTCACAGGCCTTTATGAGAGGTCTGGGGATTTAAGATCAGGGCCCCATGAATACACAGCAAATACTTTACCTGTTATAAACACCATGACAAAAAACAACATGGAGAGGAAAGGATTTATTTGGCTTATGTTCCTGTGTCAGAGTCCATCACTGAGGGAAGCAAGGGCAGGAACTCAAACAGAAGAAGAAGAAGAAGAAGAAGAAGAAGAAGAAGAAGAAGAAGAAGAAGAAGAAGAAGAAGAAGAAGAAGAAGAAGAAGCAGCGAGAAGCATGCACGGATGAAGGGTGCTCACTGGTGTGCTCCCCACAGCTTGCTCTTTCATGCAGAGCCACCTGTCCAGGGATAGCCCCTCCTACATAAAGCATCAATCAAGAAATGCTGCAGACGCCGGTCTCACGGAGGCGATTCCTCAATGGAGGGTCCCTCTTCCCAGCTGACTCAGTTTGCCTCACATCACCAAAAAACCAGCCATGAATGAATTTCAAAATCAATGCAATAAATGGAATTGAAAATAGTTTAAAATAAACAAGCCAGGGGAACGTTTTAACCATCATTTTCTTCTATTTCCATTAATAAAGTCTAACATGGTGCCAAACATAAATAACTACAGCACAATGTACGTTTTCAGTATAAAATGTGGTTTGTTTGTTTGTTTCTGAATGAAGAACCATAGGTGCAAAAAGTTACAATCATTTTCTATTTGGGTTTCCTAAAGGAAGGTGCCATATTGTCAGAATAACTAGACAGTTTATGAACTCTTTTTTTTTTTTTGCTAATGTTTGAAGTTTCCTGACATGGGTTGAATGAAAAATGTCCCCATATGCTTACGCATTGGAAGAGTTGGTGACCGTTTGGTGGCACTCTTTGGAAAGGTCATGGAAGCGTTAAGACGATGCCTTGCTGGAGGCAATATGCAAATGGGTCAGGTAATACTGTAGCCCTACTTTCCGACTTCTCTGTCTGCTTCCTGTGTACAGGTGAAATGGGGTCGGCCAGCCTCACACTTCCTGCCACCATGCTGCCTCTGCTAGGAAGGACTGTGAGCCTAAATAAACCCTTCCTCTCCAAAGCTGATTTCTGTCCGTGTATTTTAACACAGCAACAGAAAGGTCGCAGATACCAGCCCCAAGAAGGAAACGATTCTTAAAATTGATGAACTACAGCCTAATCGATGTTTTAAGTCAACAGCTGAAGTTGGATGGCATTTGTCTTATTCATCGGTGTCTTTGGGAAGCAGAATAGGAAGAGGACAGGGATGCCACAAAAAGACCAACAAAGTCACCTAACCTAGACCCTTGGGGGTTCCCAGAGATTGAACCACCACCAAAGACCAAGCACGATCTGAACCCAGGCCCCCACACATAGATAGCAGATGTGCAGCTTGGTCTTTATGTGGGTTCCCCAACAACTGGAGTGGGAGCCATCCCTGAATCTGCTGCCTGATGGTAGATCTGGTTCCTCTAACTGAACTGCCTGTCTAGCCTCAGTGAGAGAATTCACCTAGTCCTGCAGTGACTCGATGTGCCAGGGTAGGGTGTACCCCAGGGGGACTCCCCCTTCCAAGAGAAGAAGGGGAGGAGGGATAGGGGCATGAGCCATGTGAGGGGGACTGGGAGGAGGACTGCCATCGGGATGTAAAGTGAATAAATGAATAAATTAAAAATAAAATTAATAAATTACAAAAAGCAGAATGGACTTAGAAATACCCATTTTTTTCCCTCATTCTGTAAAATGATGTGCCCCGACCGCTACATGTACACATGGTCAGTTACCTCCAGCTCTTTCAGGAATTCTTCAGCTCTGAGACTGTTGTTTAGATCACTGATGTTTTCTGCCAGCTGTGGAAGAGAGCTGTTGGACCATCCTTCAATCTCATCTTTCCTTGAAAGGACATCGTCCCAGGTGGACAGGCTCACTCTCAGCCTGTCCATGTTTTCCTCAATTCTTTCTGATACCTGGGAAAGAAAATAGGAGCCAGGTCATCAAAATATGAGATTCTGGGACCCTTACTCCCCCAACAAATGCTTTCCTGATAAGACAAATTATATTCTGACAGACGTGTTTTAGTGCGCCTTGAATGCTAACTATCACACAGACTATATCCATCAACGGGAGTGTGGTTTGCATTCTGAGACATCCACTTCTCGTCTGTAAGCTGGATGACTAATGACAAAAGGTACGTCAGAACGCACAGAAGTGTCAAGCACTACAACAGCCTCTGTGGGAGTGAGGTCTCTGTAGGGTGGCATTTATTTTCTTTCTTTCTTTTAACTTATGTGTTTGGGTGTTTTCCCCCTTGTCTGTATATGACCACACATGTGCAGAGGTCAGAACAGGGGACCCGATCTCCCGGGACTAAGGTTACAGATAGCTGTGAGCGGCTGTGTGGATGCTGAGAATCAAACCTGGGCCTTCCCTAAGGGCAGCCCGTGCTCTTAACCTCTGAGCCATCTCCCCCAGCCCTGTATTGATCTTCAAGTCAGCACTCTATGTAGCTGGTCTTTGCTACTTTGTGGGTTCTTCTTTCTTGCAGCCTTCTCTCTTCTTTTTCCACCCTTTCAACTCTCTCACCCTAGATAGGGGGGAAATAGAGGGGAGAGAGGAAAGGAACGAGATCCCTAAATCTAATTTCTTTTCTTCTTATTTCTTCTTCAACTATGACTACTATCAAACTGCAACCCACCCCGACTCTCAGGGCCCTAACATTTTTTTTTTTTCAAGACAGGGTTTCTCTGTATAGCCCTGGCTGTCTTGGAACTCACTCTGTAGACCAGGCTGGTCTCGAACTCAGAAATCTGCCTGCCTCTGCCTCCCAAGTGCTGGGATTAAAGGCGTGTGCCACCACTGCTCGGCGGCCCTAACATTTTTACACCCTCTGAAAAGGTCACCGAAGAATTCTAAATGTCACATAATCACAGAAACTATCTGCAGCTGGCAAAACCATGCCTCTGCTAGAGCATGAGACAGATCACAGTCAACTTCTGCAGACAGTCAGGCCCCACATCCCATACCTGGGATTAAAACAGAAGCACATTCTTATAATATTTCCGGTTTTTTAAAAACCAAAATTCCAAAATTCTCAGAAATGTTATTTCAACTATATGTACTTTTATTTATGCGGCTGTGATATAGGGATAAGCATTAATTATATTTCAGCAAATCTATGATGTAAGAAAAATATTTAGCATCTGGCCATGAGGCTGATGAATGCTGGTTGCAGAAACTAAAAGCCACGCCTTTAAACTACAAGCCTGATGCTCTTCATTGCAAAACTACAGCCTTGATGCTACTGCAAATCGCTATTTGTTGTTATTTCATTTTCTATCAGGTATGAATAAATTATCCATTTTTTTATCCATAACTCCAACATTTTGAGAAGGGAAACATTCTACATTGTAATTTGTCATGCTTGAAGGTATCAAATGGAACTGTAGAAATCTGTGAGTTTTGTCAGACTAATTCATGTAGCTTTTTACTATTGCCATGTGATGTTTACTATGTCAACATTATTTTTCTTCACTTTGGAGTTGATTCTTAAAAGACAAAGTGGAGTTCTGTTCTTTGGTTAATCCTCTACGGGTTTGACGGAGGAACCTATGTGCAAGCCACTCACGGACACCAGGGGGCGCTCTTACATCCAGCCACTTGTCCAGGGTGCTCTCCATGTCTGTCTTGACCAGGCTGAAATCTCTGCTCTGGAGTTTTTTCAGCTCGGATAACAAGTGTTTCCCTTTGCTGGTAAAACTATCCAACTCTTTCTGTTTAGAATTCATTTCATTCCTGGAAGTTTCATGCTGTGGACAAAAATGTTTCCTTAATTAATAAAACAGCCAGTGATAAGGGTTTAAAAACATGTGCCTCTAAGACATGTAATTTCTTCGGCTTTAGGCAGAAATGAATGATTGTATATGCATATGATGTATATGTGTGTACACACACCTGTATATATACACATATAAAGACATATATTGTATATTTATATATAATTTTCTTGAATTAAAAGAATTTTAGGATATTAGCGTTAGAACAAAAGAGATAAACTGTTAACAGGAATTATCTACATCTAAATGTACAAACAGGAAACTGTGCAGAGAATCACTTGAAGAGTAAAACACACGAACAAGCATACTAGAGCACTTTAATAAATGCACTTGCATTTTACCTTGGAAAATGCCCACTTAAGGTCCTCCTGGTCCTTTATGGTAGCTCTCATTGCAGCCACATTGCTGGCATCTTCCAGAACTTTACACACTGCTGATTTTAAGTTCTGATATTCCCTTATTAAGTCAATAAGTCCACAGCACTGGCCCTGGCTGTAATGATTAAAGAAAATATCTCACTTATCACACGTCAGCAGAGGGATGAGTTCTCTTGGATTAGACCTAATATATCATTGCATAGATGTGTTCAGAGATGGGCATGGATACCAACCATGATCTCCACACTGACATCAATACTGCCGTTAGTTAATACTGCTTAATTTAAATCCAGTCTGCTCTACAACTCAGTCTTACATGTGTCACCCAAATATTTCAAGTTTTAATGGTTTTTCATGCTGCGTTAGTCATTTTTTGGATGTCCTAAGTAGAGGGGAAGGTGGGGAGAAAGAAACCAATAACATAAAACAAAATAGCCGGGCAGTGGTGGCGCACGCCTTTAATCCCAGCACTCGGGAGGCAGAGGCAGGAGGATTTCTGAGTTCGAGGCCAGCCTGGTTTACAGAGTGAGTGAGTTCCAGGTCAGCCAGGGCTACACAGAGAAACCCTGTCTCCAAAAACCAAAAAAAAAAAAAAAAAAGAAAAGAAAAGAAAAAAAATAATGTTTGGGTGACATGGTTAAGTTAAAAATCTATGTTAAAAGTATGATACTTTTAACCATTCCCAATTTTGTTTCGAAGGCCTTCGTATGTGATGTGACAAGATCCGAGGCTCCCTTCTTTAAACATGTGCAAATGAGTGTCCAAATGTCCCAGCATCCTTCACGGAAGAGAACCTCTCCATCAAGGTGCTTTGCAACATTGTCAAAAGTGCGCTGACTATGTGTCATTCATTTCTCTGTCTTATTTATTCTCATGCTCTATTTAATTACTCTTCAGCTTAAACAATCAGTGACCCAGGTAAGGTAAGTCCCCAATTCCCTTTTAAAAAATTAAAAAAAAAAGTAAGATAGTTCTGTGCTCCTGTTTGTATGTGAATGCGCCCACACATACGTGCATGCCCGTGAAGGCCAGATGTCAGCGTTGCATTTTTTCCCAATCCATCTCTACATTAGTTTTTGGATCAGACTCTGCCACTGAACCCAGAGCTTGCCATTTCATCTAATCTGGACGCCAAGCAAGCTTCGGTAATCCCCCTCCCTCCGCCTCCCAGTGCTGAGATTGCAGGAACACCCTCTGCTTTATGTGAGTGCTGGGCTGGCACTTTACCTCAGTCTTCATACTTAGACAGCCAAGCCTTTACCCACTGAGCTATCTTCCCAGACCTACCTTTTCACAAAATTACTGACTACTTTAGGCTATTTGTTTTTAACAGATAACATTTAAAATCATCAATTTCCTATCATATTAAATAGAGATTCTCTTTGGGACTATACAGTTATAAGAAAAACCTCAACAACAACAACAACCGTTTAAAAAAACTAGTTGATTTATGAAAGGTAGTAGTGCACCCCTTTAATGTCAGCCCTCTGGAGGCAGAGACAGGGGATCTCTCTGAGTTTGAGGTCAGCTTGGTCTAGGGATTGAGTTCCAGGATACCCAGGGCTACTTAGAGAAACTCTGTCTCAAAGCAAACCAAACCAAACAACAATAACAACAACAAAACCACTAACCAGTTTCAGTAAATATTTCATTAAAGAAGATACATACAGATAGCTAAAAAGAATTATACCCCTATTTTCATTCATCACCAGGGAAATACAGATTAAAAATCTGAGATACCTCTATATGTCTGTTCAAAGGTGACCAATCAAACTTGACAGTAGTGAGAGTGGGAAGCAGTGTATATGTGCTAGAGATTACAGCTGCCTGGTATAGCTACTTTGTTAAAATTACTTGTCAGTTTCTTATACATTTAAGCAAATGCTTACCAAGCAGCCCCACTTAGGTAAAAAAAAAAAAAACAATCAGGAATGTGACTGTCCGTAGATATTCAATATGTAAAGATCTACACTGGAAATACATCATTTTACCATCAACACGTGACTATATTGTCTGTGGCACACCCCATCAATGGAATTTGCAGCTACATGTTTAAAAACCGAACTAGTCACACAGGATGACGACATCTGTTATATGCCAACCCATGCGGGGAAAGAGATGAAACGACAGATGCAAAGTGGTCCAAGGTTGCCAGGACAGTTCCTGGCATGAGAGAGAGAGAGAGAGAGAGAGAGAGAGAGAGAGAGAGAGAGAGAGAGAGAGAGAGAAGAAGGAGGAGGAGGAGGAGGAGGAGGAGGAGGAGGAGGAGGAGGAGGAGGAGGAGGAGGAGGAAGAGGAGGAGGAAGAGGAGGAGGGAGGGAGAGAAAGAGAGAGAGAGAGAGAGAGCGCAGAATGAGACATGAGGGAGGTTTTCTATCGTTAGAACTGACACTGTGAAACTCAATAGCTGACACCACCAAATGCATTTGCCATAGAAAAAAGGGGGAAACTTTATAGTAAAACGGACATTAAGAAATTAAATTATAACTAACTCAATTACAGGTAATATAACAAAAGAAATATAATCAAAGTTCTAGTCGTAGCATCTTGCAGTGGCCGGTAATAATTGCCTTTAGGCACTCTTGTTCGGATAATTTGTTTTAAACATTAGCTTCACATGTGTTTGCCATATGAAGAGATAACACATTTCTGAAGGTTTTGATGTTCCTAGCAGGACCTGAAATACATAGGGCGCTAAGAAGCCATCTGGCTGTTGATCACACATTCAGAAAGCAACAGGCAAGTCCCAGCAGCAGCATGGATTGGGTGAGAAACTTTGACAGCAGAATCAAGAGGCCTCCAACTCACTTTTCATGAATGAGTCTTTTAGTGTCATCCCAGGTCGCCTCTAAGCGGTTTATCTCCTTATCCACTTCAGGAGCAGACGCAACATCCCTCTGGGCAATTTGTTTCGCTTTGTCTTTCAGCCAGCAGAGCTCATGCTCATGGGAGTTTAGTTCATCCTCGAGCTGGTTGAACACTCTCAACCTGTAAATTCAAATGCTGGTTTAGTGTCAATCTCCTGAAACCATGGACCAATACTTCCTTCCTCTAACTCCATCAGCTCAGAAAGCCCATATTCACACAGCCAAGGAAACTTCCCACACAACAGTCAAACCGATATGCACCAAGTGGTAAAGAGGGGTTTCAAAGTCATTTTGCAAAATGACTGAATCTCAGAAAATATTGAAAATCACCCTTACTGTTTGTTTTAACCTGTCATTGAAATTTCATCTTGTCTTAATTATAGTACAGGAGTTCTCAAAGACGCCTAATGCTATAAGTAGATGAATTCTTTTTTCTGCATTATCATAGAAAAATCTTTCTAAGCTCTGGGACACACACATACACACACACACACACACACACACACACACACACTTTAGCACCACACAGTTGTTTCATTTCAAATCAAAAGAGCTCTACCAAAGCTTTATGGAAAACCCAAATTACCTCCTTTAATAAAACATTACTGTGAGAAAGCAATTCTGATTTTATGTCCCCTAATATATGTATCTGTGCATGTATAATGTGGCCAGAATCCATGCATTCTGGTGCCGTGTTGTAGAGTGCACTCTACTCTATGCCCCGCCCATCTTTTCCCAACGTGGCTGCAGGTAGATGTCCCCATTCTCCACACCGTGCAAACGTAGGTAGGAAGTGCTTACAGAAGTCCAGGAAGGCATCCATAGAGCCAAGACCGGGTAAACCCAGAAATGCTTCTTAGTGGATTCAAGAAGCCAGCAGGCTCTGAAGCCCAGCTTGGGCCTTCATTTGCAGCAGTTTGAGAATACCCACCCTCCACCTGCCTGCACACACACACACACACACACACACACACACACACACACACACACACTGCTCTGTCTACTTGGCCTAAGCTGACATAAGAATGCTATTGTCCACTTACAATGCTGCTGGTAACTGTCTAGATGAGCTACAGGAAACATTTCCTCTCTTAGAAAGTTAGTTTTACTTTCTCAAACCTTATTCCTTCTTACCAATTTATTTTTAAATTCCTCTGATATATATTTATGCCCAGTGATATGATAAGGGGCCTTCTGTAATTCTGATGTAAACCACATTCCTGCTTTTGCTTCCTGGCTGGTTCTGATCAGAGCTGGATGAAGGACAGGTCTTGGCAGAGACAGTAACCCTCATCAACTATTGACCCAGGTGGAAGCACACTTCAGAATTTCTCTGCCTTCAAAGCCTAAGGCTGGCTTCAGTCTCTTCAACAGGGACAAGGTTTTATTCACAAAGTGAAAGAAGTTTGTAGTGGAGGCTCCAGTAGCCAATGAAAATCACTTCCAAGTTGACTAAGGGAGCTGGCTCCTGCCTCTTTTACCTTAACATTGAAGACTCCTGGAAAAGCCCCATCTTCATTCGAAGCCTCTTGCCTGCCTCCTGCTTACTGCCAAGCAAAGGGTTAAAGGCCATTTCTGAGAGAACCATTTTGCCAAGCTCACTGACTTCCTCTCAAATGAACCAACACAGACCTCAGGTGACCACCTGCCTCTCTGCTGAACTCTCTGCAAGGGAGAACCATTCCATCCATGGCCTCACCTCTGCCATTTGTCACCTACTCTCAAACAATAAGCTTGCTCCAGTCCTTACCAAAGCACTCAGTACCTACCTCTTCAGGGAGGAATTCTCTGATACTTTGATCACCAGAACCATGCATTTCTATCGATCTTTATCTGCATTCCTTATTTTTTTTAAGATTTATTTTTATTTTATGTGTATGAGTAAGCACTTGCATGTATGTATGTATCTCAGGTGCATGTCTGGTGCCCAGAGAGGCTAGAAGAGGGTGTGACACTCCCTCAATCCAGAGTTAGAGTTAGAGATGGTTATGTGGCATCATGTGGGGGCGAAGAGCCAAGCCCCACTCCTCTGCAAGATCAGCAAGTGGTCATAACTGCTGAGCCATCATCTCTCCAACCGTTCTGCCAGCATTCTTGATAGTAAGAAATTGCTTGCAGTAATGGGAGAGCCGATAATAGGCTCTCGGGTAGGTAAGATCTCAGGGTGTCCATACACTGTTTCTAGGAAATCAAAGAAATTGTAACAATTCCCAAGTGTCACATTTATCTTTGAGGGGGGAGACAGAGACAGAGAGAGACACAGACAGAGAACAGACAGACAGACAGACAAATGGGAAAGGGAGTGTGCACGTGCCTGGGAGGGCAAAGAGACAGAAAGACACAAAGAGACAGAGCAGAAAGAAGAGAAAGTTGCCCACATAGGGCACCATTAAAGCTCTGCAGGAAAATGAATTTCAGACCAAGCAGCGGAAACCAGCATCCATCAGGTTTCTGACCTATGCTGCAGAGCCTGGCGCGTGGGCTCTTTTAACCGCTCCCGGTCAGTCCTCTCTTCAATGTCTTCAATACTTCTCAGCAGCTCCTCTTTCTGCTCCTGGAATGCATCTTTCAATGCCACCAGAGCATCCGCCTCACTCTGCTTGGTTCCCAGAAGGTTCTGGATCCTCTCTACTTCTAAAGAGAGCTGGTCGGTGGTGGCTCTGCAGGAGGTCCTTTGCTCAGGGCTCCCACTTTTCAGGTGGCATTGGGCTTTGGTCAGGGTCCCATCAAGACTGATAGCACTGGATTCTAATATTTTCACATCTTGAATGGCACCATGAAGGTCCTTTTTGAGGGAATCAGACTGCTTCTTACTCATGCTTTTGGTGGCTTCCACTGTTTGCCTGATTTGGTGGAGAAGAGTGGACACAGAGGCATGGCTCTGGAGGAATTCTGCTAGCTGTGCCAGAGCCAGCTTCCGCCTCTCCACTACCTGGCTGGCCTCTTCGAAGAGCTGAAAGCAGTCATCAGCCTTGCTCTGCAGTGGGTGAAGGTCCTCGGCTCTGCCCAGACTCCTCAACTGCATTAAGTGTCCTTGAAGATGTTTTACCTCTCCTCTTTTCTTCTCTATTTCTGCAGCATGGTCCTGGAAGGGAAGAGAGTCTCTGAATCTCAGAAACACTACAGTTATCATGGATAAACAAAAGGGTTTGTGATCTCACCGTAGATAGTACAGTCAACTGATAGCCTAGCATTTAGTTATTTAGTTATTTAGCTAGTTGTATTTCCATGTGTTGTGTGTGTACTTATCCATGTGTGCCTTGGCATACATGTGTGCATACATGCATGTAGAGGCAAGAGGTCAACATGAAGGGTGTCTCCTTCAATTGCTTTCCTCTTCGAGGTCAATGAACTTTAAGTTGTCTGATTTGGTGAGACAGGCTGGCTTGCAAGCCTCAGGGATCAACTTATCACTGCTTTCCTGGAGCTAGGATTATAAGCACATACTACCCACCATGTCTGAGTGTTTGACATGATACTAGAGATGAAACCCTGGCCCCTGTGCTTGCGTGACATTTTACTGACTGAGTCCTTTCCTCAGCTGGTAGCTTAGCCGTTGGAAGTCATCCACAGATTCTGGAGAAATGGCGCAGTGGTTAAAAGTGACTCACGCCCTTCCTGAAGGCTCACAGTTATCTGTGGCTTCATCTCCAGTAGACCCAATGCCCTTTCCCAGCCTCTGTGGGCAACTTCATTAGCTTATATCAACTGACATATATGCACACATATATACATAATTAAAAATAAATAAAATATCTTCAAGTTATCTGTAGTGAAGGAGCTTTTGTAAATATTCATAAGCGTTCCCATTTTGCTCATCTGTGTGTGCCATGTAGAACACAACTTGACTTAATTACTTTCACATCTATGTTTTAGTTGAGACAACTGTGTAGGATTTTGACCAGCTCACAACAAACCATCGGTAAAATCCAGCAGAATGTTAACATTGCTCCCACCACAGAGAAACCATTACTGTTTTAATCTTGACCATGATTCTTTTAGATAGTCCCCAGTTTGGCAATCAAATCACGTCTCACTACAGACTCCTCTTTTGTCCATAAAAGAATTTTCTTCTAGAAAATCTGCTCAAGTAAGTCCAATCTCTCTGCCCCTTTAGGATGTTAGTCTTTTGAAAGCCTTTGGTTCTGGTTCTCGCCATGCCTTTGAAATGAGTTATTCAGAAAGCAGCACCTCTGTCTCAGCCTCTTAGGAGTGCAACAGATTTCCGGCCAGTGCCTTCCCCTAAGCCAGTGGTTCTCAACCTTCTAACGCCGCAACCCTTTAATATAGCGCCTCGTGTTGTGGTGACCCTCAACCATAAAATTATGTTTGTTGTTACTTCATAACCATACTTTTGCTACTGTTATGAACATAATGTAAATATCTGATATGTAGGCTATCTGATATGTGACCCCTGTGAAAGGGTCATTTGATTTCCCAAAGGAGTTGTGACCTGCAGGTTGAGAATCATTGCTTTAAGTATAAAACTGTCTCCTGTCCTGAAGACTGGAGGTTGACTTTTCCTTTCTTAGAGAGAGCATGGAGCCAGCATAGAATAAACACTCAGAAATTATTAAGTGTTTTATACGGAGTCTATATAGAAACACCAGCATCCCAATGCTTCATCAATATCTGATTTTTAATTTTAATAGTACCACAATAAATATTATTCATAGGTTGCAAGTAAGGGGAGTATTAATAATTTATGAATCTGCAGCCATTTTCACACTGAGTAGTTAATTCAGAAAAAATTGAGCCTTTCAAACACTGGAATTTGTGTGTGTGTTTGGCTTTTAGACCAAAATTAAATGGAAAACTCAGAACTGGAAATCCTTAACATTCTGTGCTACAAATTACAGGGTGGTTTGTTTGTTTGTTTGTTTGTTGTTTACTGGAGTTACCCTGCTTTACTCGCAGTGATTTTCATCTGTTTAATTTACCTGCCCAACACATTGACTGGATCCATATGTTCAATTATTAAGCCATCTTTTATACAGATAAAAAAATCTAAATTATTGTCATATATGTTTTTAAGTGTGCCGCCCCATTGAACGAAAGACATTTGTCAGAACACAGTCAAAAAGATGACATATGGTGAGAGATGTCTTGGGGGTGGGGTGACTGTGAGAGCCAGGAAAAAAGGCAGAGGGCCTTTCACTCAGGTGCATTTTTGTTCCCTGGGTTGTTTTTAGATGTGACTTTGTACTTCCTGCAACAAAACTATATTCAAATTTTAAGGTACATTTAGTCTTGTTGCATGTCAGATCATCGCTCTAGAATCCAATCTGGTCAGTGTAGCCTGAATCTGGATATGACCTCCTGCCTTGCTTTCATGCTTTCTGAGAAACGATCTCTACTCCATGCCAGGCAATTGTGTTTCAATCAGTCTGTCCTGAGAAAGTTCTGGAAAGGGCTGCTCTGTTAATATTTAGTATGCGCTTGCTGGCATTTATTTACACATCATGTAAACTTCCTGCTCATGTTTTTCTGAACTCACACAACCTTCCTTGGATCCTTGCTTTCTTTCTTACATTCCTGTATCTAAGTACACCGACGCTGAGGTAAGGTTGTCTACAGCATCAGATTGTAGTCCACCCCACCCCTTCAGGTCCTCAGATCCCGGGTGGAACACCCAAGGTCTGCACAGGTCAGCAAAAGTCAACAGATTCACTTCTCTGAATATCTCTATTTTCCTTGAGAGGATCATTTTACCTTGTGCCGAGTAAGAGCCACTTGGTAGTCCCTTAACTTTATCTCTGAAGTTGTTTGCAATTCACTGAGGAACTGCTTGATCCAGACAGAGAAGGAAAACAGCAGCTCATCGAACTGCCTGTGCTCAGCCAGCACAGACTGGAGGAAGTGCATCCTGAGGAGAGAGAGGCACTATCAACAGCCATGAACAGAATGGTTCCTGCTACACTTTGGAGAAGGAGCTTATATCCTGAGCAAAGTAAAACAGTTATACACAGACAAGCCAGACCTCTGAGTGCATTCAAATCCCCACGCTCTGCCTTTCTCATGGTTCCCCTGGCCTGAGTGTACCACTGTCCACTCTGATGGCTTGTTCCTCCTCTGTGCTTCCCTACCAAGTCACCCCTCAACCACATCCTCTCCCTGTGCCCTGTCCCACCCAGCTCCAGCCTAAGCCTCTTCTTTCCTTGCCCAGTTTCCAGAAGCGCCCCAAACCCCTAGACCTCCCCACTGCCCACATTCAGGGTGATAGCCAGATGTGATTTATTGGATTAGGAAATTCCTTGTCGTGTTTCTATACCGCTTCCTGTTTACTTCTGAGGAACGTCCTAGATTCAAATAGGACAGATAAAGTAGGTTTCATCTCTTCCAAAATCAGTCCCTGAACAGCCACGTTAAATAAGCTCAAACAAAACACACCCGTGTAGTCAAAGAAGCATTATTAGAAGCCCTTTTGTGAGGAACCAACCTTTTGCTGATTATCTGCGGTAAGTCTCCCCAGCGGTCATCCAGCTGTTCCAACTGCAGCTTCATCATCGCCACGTCCTCTTTGGAGGCCGCTGAGAACAGGGCCTCCTTCAGCTGCAGGAGATTGCTGTAGAGCAAGGCCTGGGACACAACTTCATTTTGCAGGGCCTGTAGAATGGAATGCAGATAGGCCTCAGTCTAACAGGACTGACCCAGAGGACCGAGGGAGGCTGGTTTAACATTCTCATGAAGAAGACCAGAGAAACTTGTTGCTGCTTGGATTTATCATTGTGTCTAAATCACCTTTGACACAATTTTTTAAATGATAGTAAGGCCTGTAGGGTTTTTTCAGTGTCTGGGTATAGGGTTAGGCAAATTTGGGGTTGTGAGTTTCTCTCACAATGAGTAGACAAAGAGAATCAAAGAAAATCTACTGCACAAGAGATCACTGTACTTCTAGTGTAAGTCAAGATGGTATTCCAGGCAATGGGAATATGGTGTTGCTCTGTTTAGAGACTTTTTTAGGCCAAACTGAAGAACTTAAAAGCTGTTCGTTTTATTTCTATATAATACATCGGCTTTATTTTTATTTTTGATGAACTAGGCAACGAACTTCCTGGGTTCTCTGAGGCCACACAAAGTCTTTGACTCTTAGTAACAAGAGATAGGACAAAGACCACAACAGGTGACAGAAGTTAAAATAGTCACAAGTGAGATGACATTTCATGGTAGTAAAGACTTATTGAGCTGTTTCTTTTTGCTTCCCCTCAAGGTCCCACGCAGGATGCAAACACAACTGCAGGGGCAGGAAAGGATGGAGTACCCTCCCTTGATCACAAGGAAGACCCCCAATTTGGACTCAATGCTGTGGAGGACACTGAGAGAAGACACCTGGGAAGTAAGGTCAGGAGGTGAGAAGGATCTGACCAATGTTGTCAGACCACAGCCCAGAGGAGACTTGGCTGACACTGCAGACTCTGTGACAGAGGCCTGTGGTCTCTCTTGGTCCTCTCCCTGTCTAAACCTTGTTCATGTTTACAGCTTTATGGCCTGATGTGGCACCTGCCTCACAGCAGGTACCCAATCAATATCTTTTGCTTCATTGAATGATCAGAAGGATTAACAAGGAGACAAACACAAGCATCACAGAAGCAGAGGGTGGACCTGTGCCTCTCTTTCTGGAACTGCCTTTCCACACATACGAAAGAACCGAACTGAGCCGTGAGCCGCTTCATCATTAGGACAGTCCCAGGCTTTGTGGAAAGTACCTTTAGGGAAGATGAAGACCATTCAAACTTCATAAGTTAGAGAAGGAGAAGACTAGGGGCACGGCATCCTTCCAAAGTCAAGGAGGGAAAAGGCAGAAGGCAGATAAACAGTAGGATTCAGACACTAACGGTCCCCTGGGTAAGACTTTCAGGAAAAATATAAACCTAGCAAGCTCCTGCTTTGTTTTCTACTTACACTGAAGAGAGGTGGGGGAAGTCAAGCTATGAATCTATCATACAATAAATTTCATTTTAGAAATAATTTTGCCTGCTGACTTTTCTGGCACAGATAGCATCCTCTAAACATGTTATTAATATAACAAAATCATCCACATTGTCTGCAGCTTCAATAATAAAAGTGGTTTTTAAATATAAGTTTAGAAAATTGGCATCTCAAGGACGTTTTAAGCCACATTGTTTTCCTCTATTCCCATTGGGCCTTCATCTTTTTTTTTTTCTGTCATTCTTGAATGCAACAATCACTCTTAATTTCTTCCTACATCCTATTCTTTCTTACAGAAAAAACACCTTTCATTTTAAAAAAGAATCACATACGTTCAAAGGAAGAGCTATGATACTTGCAGCCATTGATATAGCTTATCTATACATTTCTGCATCTCCCTGCTCTCCTGGAATGCCACTGATATTCAGATAAATGATACTCAGATGCTACACAGTGTATTAGAGAATTCTCTAAGACACCATGGACAAAGGTCACCACAAAGTTCCCACGGATATCATGTCTGTGCGTCCAGAATACTCTCTTTGTTTCAGTGCCACTTGATGCCAAATGACGGTTTCAAGATGGTTAAATAATTAAGGGGCTTAGAGTTTTAATTAATAAATTACCTTTAAAATGCAAGCACACAAGACCATTCCATTTCTGTCCTCACCCTTCTTGAACTTGCCTGTATCAACTGCAGTTCACTTTCTACTTTGACTCTGTCTGCAGAAATGTCCTTTTCTGGTGAACTTGCTATGGCCTCACATCGCTCTAACCAGGTCAGGAAGGGCGATAGTCCCTTCTCCAACCTAAAAAGAAAAAGGAGAGAAAAATTATATGACTTCAACTGAGACACTAGATGACGAAAGTCTCCAGGTCAGCAAGTCCAACGTGACCTGTCACAAATGATGCACAGTGTCTGTGGCATTCCTGTATATCAAAGTGATAAACTTCATTCATTTCTATGGCAACCCTGACACACTTGCTCACATCTGTACAATATGTAAAGATACACATGCTTCCTCCCTACTCTCTATAGATCTATAGGTCTATAGGTCTATGCTTCCTCTCTACTCTTGGGTCTATAGATCAATGAATACCTTTCAGTAGACATCCAAATTCATTCATCTTAGTCTAGGGTGATTATTTCCCACCACTTAGAGCAGCAGTTCTCAACCTGTGGGTCATGACCCCTTGGCAAACCTTGATCTCCAAAAATATTTACATTATGATTCATAACAATAGCTAAATTATAATTATGAAATAGCAACAAAAGTGATTTTATGGTTGAAGGTCACCATGACATGAGGAACTGTGTTAAAGGGTCTCAGCATTAGGAAGTTTGAGAACCATTGACCTAGGGAACAGTTCACATATACTCTCCTATCCACCATGGAGAGGAAGCCAAGAGCTGCTCACCTCTGCCAGTGGGCCAGCAGGTCCTCCAGTGCCTTCTGTCTCTCTTTGGCTTTCTGTAGTATCTCCTCGTACTGATGCTGTACGGTCGCAGCCTCCTGCGTGCAGGACTCTCTGTTTACCACCTTCTGGGCACTGGCTGAGAAAGTGGTAACTGTGCTGTTGAGGGACTCTAGGACTTGACAGAGATCCTGAGGAGAGAGCAGAGAGAACTCATACTGTCAGGCCTTTTCCTATAGTAATGAAGGTTATTTTAAAATGTATGAACTACTTATTTCTAGAATTTTCCCTTTAGTATCATTAACCTGTGGTTGACCTCGGGTAGCTGAAATCACAGAAGACTGTGGCTGAGAGGGACAGCTGGACAACAGCAACAGCAAGAACAAGTGAGGCCTAATTTTTAGTGATACCTATCATGATAAATCTTTCCCTTCAGCCACAAAGGCAACCATGGTACTGAAGAGTGTCCCGCCATGGTTTGCAGCAAGACATGCTGAATGTGAAGAGAAAGTTGCTTCAAGGAGCTAGAATTTCCCCAGTTAAGAGTATAAAGCTGGAGCCAACCTTGGGCCCCAACTCCTCAGCCATTTCTACAACATCCAGAGGCTCCACTCTCAGGCACTCTAACACACCCAAGATCATAGGATCAGAGATGAGGAGGACTCAACATCTATATCAACACTGGGAGTAACTGGGACCAGCAGGATCCAGGGACCCAGGAACCCTGCCGGACCAGTGGCAAGGGTTCCTTCTGGTCTGGGTCATTGCCCTGAGCAGACCTTGGGCTCGAACTCCTCAGCCAGTCCCACAACACTCAGAGGAAGCTCAACTCCCAGGTGCTCTAACATGCCCAAGATTACAGGATCCCAGGATCCCAGGAGCTTGGTCACACCAGGATCTCAGGGTCTCATAGGCAGCTTGACTCCCAGGAGCTCTGTCACACCCAGGATCTCAGGATGCCAGGATCCCAGAATCACAGGATCCCAGAGACAGCTGGTCTTTGAGGAGTTCTGACACAACCAAGATCACAAGAAGGACAGGTTCCAGTCAGATAAAGGGAGGGCAGGTAGCACTAGAGATAACCAGATGGCAGGAGGCAAGCACAAGAACATAAGTAACAGAAACCAAGGTTACCTGGCATCATCAGAACTCAATTCTCCCACCATAGCAAGTCCTGGATACACCGTCACATCAGAAAAGCAAGATTCGGATCTAAAATAACTTCTCATGATGATGATAGAGGACTTTTAAAAGGACATAAATAACTCCCTTAAAAAATACAGGAGAACACAGGTAAACAGCTAGAAGCCCTTAAAGAGGAAACACAAAAATCCCTTAAAGAATTACAGGAAAACACAACGAAACAGGTGAAGGAATTGAGCAAAACCATCCAGGATCTAAAAATGGAACTAGAAACAATAAAGAAATCACAAAGGGAGACAACCCAGGAATTAGAAAACCTAGGAAAAAGATCAGGAGTTATAGATGCAAGCATCACCAACAGAATACAAGAGATAGAAGAGAGAATCTCAGGTGCAGAGAAAACATTGACACAACAGTCAAAGAAAATGAAAAATGCAAAAAGCTCCTAACCTAAAACATCCAGGAAATCCAGGACAAAATGAGAAAATGAAACCTAAGGATAATAGGTACAGAAGAGAGTGAAGATTCCCAACTTAAAGGGCCAGTAAATATCTTCAACAAAATTATAGAAGAAAACTTCCCTAACCTAAAGAAAGAGATGCCCATGAACATACAAGAAGCCTACAGAACTCCAAAGAGACTGGACCAGAAAAGAAATTCCTCCCCTCACATAATAATCAAAACACCAAATGCACTAAACAGAGAAAGAATATTAAAAGCAGTAAGGGGAAAAGGTCAAGTAACATATAAAGGCAGACCTATCAGAATTACACAGCCTTCTCACCAGAGACTATGAAAGCTAGAAGATCTTGGGAAGATGTCATACAGACCCTAAGAGAACACAAATGCCAGCCCAGGCTGCTATACCCAGCAAAACTCTCAGTTACCATAGATGGAGAATACAAGATATTCCATGACAAAACCAAATTTCCACAATATCTTTCCACAAATCCAGCCCCACAAAGGATAATAGATGGAAAACACCAACACAAGGAGGGAAACTACACCCTAGAAAAAGCAAGAAAGTAATCTTTCAACAAATTGAAAAGAAGATAGCCACACAAACATAATACCATCTCTAACAACAAAAATAACAGGAAGTAACAATCACTTTTCCTTAATATCTCTTAACATCAATGGACTCAATTCCCCAATAAAAAGCCATAGACTAAGAGATTGGATATGTAAATATGACCCAACATTTTGCTGCATACAGGAAACGCACCTCAGTTACAAAGACAGACACTATCTCAGAGTAAAAGGTTGGAAAACAAGTTTCCAAGCAAATGGTCCCAAGAAACAAGCTGGAGTAGCCATTCTAATATCGAATAAAATCAACTTTCAAACAAAAGTTATCAAAAAAGATAAGGAAGGACACTTCATACTGGTCAAATAGAAATACTTAAGGGGTAACTTCAGCAAGTGTCATAGGTATCTGATGAATCTCGGTGTAATGGCCTTGGGAAACACAAAGGAATGGTGCTCATTGCTCAGAATGAAACTAACATATCTTCAAGGGAGAACATTGGAGGTATTTGAATTTTATGTTCACATTAGGGAGGTGATTCCTGTATGTTAGAAGACTAGTATTTATTTTCTCTGAATTTAGTCAGGAGTTGTCAACTTATTTCTAGTTGAGTGTGACAGTAGTAAGGTTTTTAAAGCCTACTGAAAACAAGTAACTTTAAATGTGTGATTTATGAGATTAGGTTGTGTGCTATTTTGACTGGTCAACTTTTCTTTGTCATTTCAAAGGAGAAAAAAAATGGATGGCCTATAAAACTGTTAAGAGTTGATCTGTCAGAAATAATTTCCAATTGTATAACGTTTTTACATAGTGATTTAATTTACTTTAATCATATTTATAATGTGAAAGTATAAGATGATGATAGCATTGGCTTCTAAAGTTTTAGTCAAGAAAATAGCATTTTATTTATTATAGAAATGTCTACAAGTAATTTCATAATTTATTAATTCTGTACTTAATTTTGACATGTTTCTCATAATTCACCATTGTGTATAATACTGTGGTAGATATCCCACAGTACATACATATTTTTGTCAACATAAATTCCTAGAAATAAGTTTACTAGATAAAATTTTATGCACAATTTATACTTTAGTACTTGTTGGTAAACTGTTCATTAGACGGATTTTTTTGATTTGTACTGTTATATGGAACATTTCTCTAAAATTCTCTAACAATTAAATTTTATTATAAAAAAAAGAACATAAAGCTATGGCCAGTGACTTAACTTATTGGGTAGACGTGCTTGCCACCAAGCACGAAAACTAACTTTGATATCCCTGTTCCACGTGGTAGAGGAGAGAAATGATTCCTGTAAGTTGTCCTCTGGCCTCCATATCACTCCTGGTAACAAATGCTCATAACAACTATGTTCAGGGCAAAATCATGTCTAAGACATAACACATGGGGGGGAAGGAACATGAGACTGTACATTTAAACAACCTCAAATTATATAATTTGTGAAAATTATTCTTCATTATATGCTGAATTTATGACACCTTAAAATCCTATTCTTCCCTTACAAAAAAACACATTTAAGGTGCTATTATATCTACAGAAATATATACAAAGATTCACAGATGTGGGTTTTCATGCCAGGGATGCTGCTGCTGGTGGTACTGGTGATAAAGGAACTCAGAATAGAGCTGATGTTATGTTATGCACATTACATGTGTTGATTTAATCTTTGTGGCTAGACGCGGCTCAGCAGTTAAGACCCTGGAATGCCCTTTTAAAGAACCCAGCAGCTCCCAGACACCTATATCTCTATCTCCAGTTACTCTGATGCCCACTCTGGCCTCCACTGGCACAGCTCTTATATGCAAATACCTCTCCACACTTATATATGCATAATTAAAAATAAAAATTAAATCTTTAAAAAAAATTAATCCTCAAAAAAATCCTGACACATTTTCAATTTATTTCCTTTTTTTTTTTTTTTTTTTTTTTTTAACCACATCAGGAACTCAAGAGAGAAGAATGATTTGTGTCCAAATGTTTTCTTCTAAAATCTAGATATTAAAAAGATCAGACCAGGCAGTGGTGGCACACGCCTTTAATCCCAGCACTTAGGAGGCAGAGGCAGGTGGATTTCTGAGTTTGAGGCTAGCCTGGTCTACAGAGTGAGTTCCAGGACAGTCAGGGCTACACAGAGAAACCCTGTCTCAAAAAAACAAAACAAAACAAAACAAAACAATCAGAATGCTATCTTTTCCCATGCTCTAATATTAGTTGAATGTTAAAATAATTTCACCAAATTGGATTTTCCTACTTCCCCTCTTTTATATTAAAATATATAAATAACAGAAGCTTTTTTGCTGAACACGTTCAAGTTGCCTAGATCACACGACTATTCCCAGGTGTGCATTGTTAATCATTTGTTCTCTGCTCCCAGCTCCCTCTCTCTGTAATAGAGACATGTGTGCACGTATGCTCACAAAGTAGGGATGTGTATGTTGTTTTGCTTATGAGTTCACGTGTTTCCTGTTTGTGTCTCTCCATGCATGATTCTCTATGCTTGCACCTTTCCCTACATTCTCCCAAGGCTGTTGGCTGTCTTGGAAGACTGACAATAAACAGGACTTAAGTAGCCAGGTCAAAAGAGCCGGTCCTCGGAAAACTGTTAGAAAGGACAAATTCACTTCTAAACGTGGCTGTCGGCGTGTAAAATCTGATCTGCACATTATATTTTTCTTCACATTTAGTGGTGGCAAAGGGAAAAGGGATTCATTAAAGAGGTACTCTGAAAACATCACATATTCTGATGAAAGGAGAAATGTATACATAATATATATGCACACATAATGTATCTCTCTGTGTATGGTATGTGTGCTTGTGATATGCAAGTGTGTGTCTGCATGTGTAGTCACATGTGTGTATAAATGTGGAAACTCAAATTTTAGGTTGTGTGTCTTTCTCAATCATTCTTCACTTGGTTAATTGAGGCAAGCTCTCTTCTCAACGTAGAACTAACAGTTCTGACTTGTCTAGCTAGCCAGCTTGCCCGTGTTCCTGTCTCCGCTTCTTGCATGTTATAGGAGACCACTTTACCTGCCCTGTTTTTCTGTGGGTGCTTGGGATTCAACAGATTCTTACTGACCCATATCCCCATCTCAGTAAATATAGACATATAGACATATATATATATATCTATATATATATAGATAGATATAGATATATATATAGATATAGATATAATTTGCATACTTGGGTGACTTGAAACAACAAATGATTATATTTGAACCATTTAATTTCTCAACTAACATAAAATATTTCCAACTTTAACTCTCGAAATATTTACTGTTTTCCTTTCAAGTAGGAGTATCCAGTTTTTTGAGTGGATAAATATGAAAAAGTATAGCAGGAAACTCTCACCATATGCTCTTGGAGAACTTTGTATGTCTCTGCAGCTGAGGAACATGTTTTAATTGGATCAGTCAGCCTCTCTGCAAATTCAGACACAGATTGCCTAATCTAAAAAAAAAAAAATGGTGGGACATAAAAATAATTTAAGATACATAACGAAGCAGAGGAGGTTATTGAGAAGATAGCACCCTATCTGTTGGGAATGATTTTATCACAATCTAAAATCATGCATCTATGGAATCTAAAAATCAATGCATCTTATTTGAAAGGAAAAGTGTTAAGACTTAACCTTAACGCAATGTGTAATAACATTTATATATCTCTTTCCAAAGGTACTGTCTTAGTCAGGGTTTCTATTCCTGCACAAACATCATGATCAAGAAGCAAGTTGGGGAGGAAAGGGTTTACTGAGATTACACTTCCATGCTGCTGTTCATCACCAAAGGAAGTCAGGACTGGAACTCAAGCAGGTCAGGAAGCAGGAGCTGATGCAGAGGCCATGGAGGGATGTTCCTTACTGGCTTGCTTGCTTCTCCTGGCTTGCTCAGCTGGCTTCCTTATAGAGCCCAAGACTACCAGCCCAGGGATGGTACCCCCTAAAGGGGCCCTCCGCCCTTGATCACTCATTGAGAAAATGCCTTACAGCTGGATCTCATGGAGGCATTTTCTCAACTGAAGCTCCTTTCTCTGTGATAACTCCAGCTTGTGTCAAGTTGACACACAAAACTAGCCAGTACAGGTACCATATAAATAATTCTGCACTTAGATAGTAACCATTTGTCATGCTATTCACACGTGGTCTTTCTTTATTTCTCCCTTTCTGGAATGTTCACTGTATTTAATATAATACTAAATATGTAACTTAAATTTACTTGGACCAGTTCTTACCTTTCTCAGATTCTCTTCAAACTTTTGCTGCTGTGATAGGTGGCCCAGGATTGTCCCTTCCAGGTCCCGTGCGCGTTCTTGGAGTTCCTCCCAGTATCTTCTTATCTGTGTCAACTTGGCTTTGATTCGTGCAGACTCTCCTGCAGTGATGAACTGGGCAAAGGACTGGGCTTCTTCTTCTAGCCCTGTAATGCTGTCAATTTTACTTTCTATTTCTTGAATTGTGACCTAATATTTAAAAGAAGAAAAGAAACATGTCAATGTGGACTGAACAGGCTCACCTTCACAAAGTACAGAACCTACAGCAGAGATTATGGGGACAGTTTGGTTAACTGACATCCAAACATACTCAGGTGGGGGCCAAGCAGCTGTGCACCAATACCACTTGCTTCCTGACCTCATTTGGGGAGAATAGATGCATAGAAACACATAAAAAGTGCATAGCAAGCCGGGCAGTGGTGGCGCACGCCTTTAATCCCAGCACTTGGGAGGCAGAGACAGGCGGATTTCTGAGTTCGAGGCCAGCCTGGTCTACAGAGTGAGTTCCAGGACAGTCAGGGCTATACAGAGAAACCCTGTCTCAAAAAACCAAAAAAAAAAAAAAAAAAAAAAAAAGTGCATAGCAATGGTGGTTGTGCTGGCTGGATGATGAGGACAGAGAAATGGCTACTCCTTGTGATAAGCAAGAAGCTGTCCCTGGGTCCTCACGGTGACTCTGAAGACAGAAAGTATCTGTTTCCTTATCAATCAAATATTTCAGCTAATGTGTGGAAGTAGTGTGTTCCAGGAACTCACATAAATAGTAATGTTTGCATGCATTTTAATTAATTTTTCCAAAGGCAATGGAGTATGCTACATTCGCTAAACCCTTTTGCGCTCACACATGAAAACAGCCTTTGGTGATTTGTCATTTATTCCTTAGGCTAGTGGTTTTCCACTATACAACCCCTCAGTGTACTTAGTCCATCATCTGGAAACAGATACACCTAGTCTAAGAATTTTTAAGATCTGGCAAATTTTCATATAGCCTGGGAATTAATTGTTTTCTTCACCGTCTAGGTAGTCTACAGAAAAATAATGTGTACATACCATCCACTTAATTTGGGAAAGCCAATGCAGGAAAAGAACCTAGAGCTACATAGGTGAGCACATGCGTGGGCAGCAGGGGTGGAGGGGTCTCATAAATGGAGAAAATCGAACTCATTCCTCCAAGGAATGGTACAAATCAAGCAAAATAATGCAAAAATATTATATCAAGTTTTAGACGCAAGTAAGTGGAAGACACCATTGCCCTAGGACAAATACGTTTGTGACCTCTGTCAAGATGAGACAACTGGAAAGAGCCCATGTCACCTTAAAGCCCACTTGGCATGACCTGTTCAAATTCTTTTTTTTTTTTTTTAAGAGGAATGGCTATAGCAGAGTACCAGCTAGATATTTGTTATCTGATCATAGAGTCTCTGTTCCTTTTTCTGTCTTATCAAATTCTGTTTTGAAAACAAAATACTCACAGGTTCAATATATATATATATAATTTAATATGTATTAATAACTTGTCTACATAATCGCAGCACATAACAGAAAGAATCTTAACGAAGAACAAAATTATGAGTTCTTAAATGCACTCACATCATCCACACATTCATGACCACAGTCTTCAAGTTCGGTCATGAGATTGTGGTAATTAGAAAAAGTATTCTAACAGAGAAAAGGCGGGAAGTGAGCCTAGACTATGTTGTTGCTATTTATCAATGTTGACTTGGAATGACATATAACGAGGAACAAGAACAGGCTGAGACTGGCTTTATAGGCATGGCAATGCTCCATTAATTTTTACTGTAAACTTGATTTAAAGTTAAAAAGGATATTGCAAATGTATTTTTAACCTTTTTGAACAGTGTAACTCCTCAAACCATCAATTCGGAATTAGGGCATGAACCTTCTAGATCGAAGTCTGTTGGATTCCTCTCCATTGTTGCTTCTGCTGACAAATATCTTGGTTTTTTTTTTTTGCTATTTATATCTATTTAATGTATTTCAGATCATTTTTGAAGTGCTATTTTGGATGTGTCAAAATGTATTAAATATTTCTAACTTTTCTGAGGCATGGGATGACATTTAATCAATTTTATAATTCAGAAGTACTGCAATAAGACTAAATATTGCAGTAAATGAATTACTGAATGAATAAAGTAAGTCATAAAGTGTTCGTTAATTTCTGAAAGGAGAAGCTTTGAGACCAAATGATCTAAAGGTGGTGTGAATCCTAAGGAAATTTTCTTTTCCTGAGAATTTAGGAAAATGGTTAAGTGAGAGGTGTTTATTAAAGAGTTAAAATGCTTTGTGAATTTTATTTTAGGGCTTAGCAGCTGCCTTCCTGGACAGGACAGAAGACAGCAGGCTGTGTTTACCACATCCTATGGAGGTCCCATTGCATAGGATACCTGATGAACAAAAGCAGCAGTCAGCGGAATGACCTTTCCCCCTCCCACCCTGCACATGGTCCTTGCCTATTCTGAGTCACAGCAGAAAATGTGTCCTCAAACTTGGTATTTATTTTATTATTAATAGGACAAAATGACAAAGGGGTTTCCCACTTTAAAAAAAAATAGAGTGAGCAGAAAGAAGTGGCTGAATCCAAACCTGTTCTGGTGTGAAATTGTATAAAACAGAGAGTGTATATTAAAACAGGGAAATAAAGTTGAGAAGGAGAACATGTCGGGGGGGGGGGGGTTCTGGAAGGAATTAGAAGGGAGAGTGGCTGGTAGATATGACCAAAATATATTGTATACATGTAGACAATTCTTAAAGAGTGTGTGTATGTGTGTGTGAGAGAGTGTGTGTATGTTTGTGTGTGTACTTGTGTGAGTGTGAGTGTGTGTGTGAGATGTATGTGTATGTTTGTATGTGTACTTGTGTGAATGTGTGTGCACTTGTCTGAGAGTGTGTGTTTGTGTGTATATATGTGTTTTTGTGTGTGAGTGTTTGTGTGAGTGTGTGTGTATGTGTGTGTGTGTGTGTGTGTGTGTGTGTGTGTGTGTGTTTGTATTAAGTGAAGGATGACCACTCCAATCACAGTTCTTTCAGCCCATACTTTTTAACTGCTCTACTAGAATGGTCAGTGGTAACCCGTATACCTAGTTCTTTCAGCAGCTGGAAAGCTAATGCATCAGAAAAACTCTGTCCAGATAGGAAGATCATAAGTGAATACAACAACCAACCGGGTCTAACAGCTTTCTCTATAGGAAAAAAGAAAGAAAGAAAGGGGGGGGGGGGAGGGAAGGAGGGAAGGGAAGGGAAGAAAAAAGAAAAGAAATTCTCTACCTCCCCCTTCTGGTCAGTAACGGTAAGTTCCATTAATGCATTTTAAGAAGGTGGAGGTGTTTTTTGGGGGGGTTGGGGGTGGGGGGGTTGTTGCAATAGAGTCTCACTATGTATCCCAGCCAGGCCTCGGACTCGCTATGGAGATCAGGCTGACCTTGAACTTGTGGCAATCTTCCCACCCTTTACCCTGTGATTTCTGGGATTAGGGACATGTGCCACCACACCCGGCTAACACAGCTAATATTTGAGTCTGACATTTGGAATGGTTCTAAATAAGGACAGTGGTAGATGATGTATAGACTTCATGATGTATAAACGTATAACCAGGGCACTGCATGGACGTCAAACCAAAATCAAGGAAAAGAATAATGCAACCATAAAAATAGTTTAATGATATTGCACACAATATTGACTTTGAATCTGTAAGTCAGACAGTCTTAATACACAATGTTATCTATAGAGTATCATCAATCATGACCTCTCAGCTTGGCATGAATTTAACTTAAAAGAGCCACAGAAGAACAGAAGATTTGTCCTGGGATCAGAGAGCTTTTGGTGACACAAATGTAAGAAAGGTGTTCTTAAAGGAAGAGAGAGTAACGGAACGTGGGCGCAGGTCACCTTGATTTGGCTGATCTGCACGTCCATGGCAGATGCTGACGTTTCCAAGGAATTGAGTTCATTTTCTTTCTCCATTATCCAGATGGACAGGGTCTCAAAATTACTGCCAAAATGATCCCACTTGGTTTTCACCATTTCCATGGTTTTAATACTAAAATTAACCAAATTAAGTTAAAATGCAGTATTTCTATAAAGAATAGCAAGACATTTTTTTTTGTCCCTACATATCACCTGGTGAAAGGGTTTGAGGATATTTCATTCCTTCAAAGCATGAACCATTTGAGCAGGGAAACATACACACTTGAGATGAGTTGTCTATCTGACCCCAGCCTCCCTGTCTCTTCTGAGAATGGGCTCTGGGGAAGGCAGTGCAAGTGCTAGGCTGTTAGTGGCAGTGTGCACTTTGAATTCAATTGTGCTGGCTCTAAAGGGTGTGAACCAGTGTGGTCCAGCTCTGCATAGAAGCAGCCATCCTCGGAACTGAGCGTAGGGAACTCTCCCAGAATAGCTTTCGGGGTTTGATAGTTCGATCTATTGCCTTTGCTTTCAAGGAGGGGCATTGTTGGAACACTTTATACTAAAATCCTTTGGTAAAGTACATATTTGTGAATCAAGGTAGAGCTGAGGTCTAATCGCAGGCTACCGGGCAGCACCTGCTCTCACCTACTCTCATCTGCTCAGCAAAGCCTTTGGTTTATAACCTACAATGTTCTCAGCTCTTCACAGATCACCTCATTCCAAAAGACTTTTGTAAACTCTTGTTCATGAGCTCCCTAACTTTTTGCAGACTACATTGGGTCTCTGTGCAGTAAGTCTAATGAACGTGACTCTAGCTCTGGATACATAACCCGGTAAGCATGGCTTTCAATTTAGAAAGAAACTAAAAATGTAACACTTTAGCACTAAACTGATGTCCTTCGATGAAGGGAAGGTATACCTGATCACTAAAGGCACTTGATGCCAAGAACAAATAATGACATCAATTGATTGTCAGATTCAATAATGTCGCAGTCTCAAATTTGTACCGTGTGTTTAATGCACTTAGCAGTGTAAGAAAGGCAAATGCGATCTATCTTATAGTTCAAGTTTTTTACATAAAATTTAGCTTCAGATGGATGCTCTAATTCATTTAGAAGCAGCCTATTTTCTAATATAGTCTCAGATTTGCTGTTTACATAGTTTGGTGAAGGATATCAAATATAATGTTGTCAAAGTTTAAAGTCAGAATTGGTTGAAAATAAAATGTTGATCAAAATTTAAAGCTTAGGCAAAAATAAATAAAATGTTCAATGCAAGGCCCCAAGAGTACTCAAACCAGTTTTCACCTCCCGAAACCCTCCTTGCAAGTACGGCCCTGTTTCTTCAGAGTCATAGACTAGTATTCAATGTGTTACTACATAAAAATGTTAGCAATATTATTTTAAAGAATATTGACTATGCTATCAAAAGTTTATCTTCTTCAAACTCTATAGAAAGGATATCACAGGGACACAGAGATTATTTCTTCTTTGCAGATAAATATTACATGTTTAAAAGCAAGGTAGAGTTTTGCAGGTCATTTCTGGAAGGGTTGTATGAATCCATGGTAGTGTGAATACAGAGGCACTAGGGACATACAAGCTTTGACTCTGAGACATATTGTACATAGTGTGTGCTTAGACCTAGATAGAATCTATGCTATCAGAAAACCTCCATTCTAACAGGCGACAATATAATAAAATAGTAAAAAAAAAAAAAAAAAAAAAAAAAAAAAAAAAGAAAAGAAAAGAAAAAGTTGTGGGTTTGTTTCTAGATTGCCTCTGCATTGTGTGAAGGCCACAGAAATGAATAGATATGGCTTAGTGTTGAATACCAAATTTCAAGATGCAAACACCAAATCCCTCATATACTTTGTTATTATGGATACCGGTTCCTGGGCTGAAGACACTTTTCTTTTGAATCGAGTTGCTCCCTTGAGACAGTTTAAAACACACAGATGACACCTTGAGATTTTTGAAAGACTGGAATAGAAGACACAGGAGACACTATTGGGATTTTATCCCAGAGAGGAAAGTTTAGAAGTTGTGAAGCACATACTCTTCTTCAAGCGTGTCTTCTAGGGTTTTGACCTGCTCCTTGATTGACTTGGCCTGCTGCTGAAGCAGGCGCTTATTCCTGGGCCCCAGTGGCATCTCTGTGGCTTCCTTGACAAGGTTCTCAGCCTGAGTGGCAATGCTTTCTGTCCTCTTAGAAAACTCCTAGGGAAAAACAAAACAAAACAAAACAAAACAAAGATGCTGGAGCTGTTAGGTAAGCATTTTAAACTCTTGGATGGTGCACTGAAGTCAACAGCATATTCTACAGAGACTGACCAAGAGATGACCGTACACTTAATACTAAGACAGACTCACATTCTGCAGGCTCACTTAGATGGTCTGTTTAAGACATTTTCACTAATTTTGAAGAATACATTTTCTACACTTTCCTCATTTGGGCTTACCATTCTGAGCTCTGAGTTCTGACATTTTTATAGCCATTAGCTTATCCTCAGAATATTTTCATTTTCTCTTAGCAGTTCTTGATCTTTTAAACATAGGGACAGTAGATCTCTGGGACAACTAATACATTTGTTTACCTAATAGAGAGATAGCTTGCCTAATACATCAGGAATTTTCTTATATATTTTTCTCTGTAGGAAGAAGTTAGTAGTTCCTTGAGAAGTAATATAGTCTGTTCTTAATGGTGCAGAATCATATTTTATGTATCTACACACACAACATGATAGGAAGAAGCTCAGGACTTCTGCTCTGCAATTGAGACAGAAGCTCATGCAAGCCAACCAGGTCACTATCTGCAATTGGACAGATCCTCCTGTCTCTACCTCCTGAGCGCTGTGACTGTAGGCATACACTACTACACCAGGTTTACCCATGGAGGACTCCAGCCTATGCTTCCTGTGTGCTAGGTGGACACTCAGCCATACCCCCAGTCCTAGCAAAACCGTGCTTTGAAAGAGTCAAGCCTGTGCTACATTTGTGAACCACTTGTTTGCCCACTTTGGTGGATGATTTTTCAGGCTCTTTTGTGTTAGTGTGAAATGCACATAAGACATTTTCCTGGACAAGGACTCAGTGTCCAGCAGCAGATTCATTTTTAAGTGCCTTACACTAGCAGGTACCATTATCACTTTTACATCTTTCATAGCGACAAAAAACTAGCTTATTCCACCTGCTGCTTTTCAGTAACTCTGGCCTATTTTAATTCAAAAATTTTAATTTGCATGAGGCTCTTCTATGTTCTAGATGCTACCTGAATTTTGTCAGGTAAATAATGTTGAATATTAAATTAGAAAATATAAACGTTGGTGACAGCCTTGAGTGAAGAAAATTAACGTCTTATTTCTTCTCATGCAAGAAAATCTGACAAGAGCCCGAAATATCCATCAGCTTCCCCCCTTTAAATAGTCAGCACAGAACTGCTATGTAAATATTTGTAAAAGGCAGCTTGCCACTCAAAGCATCTCCCCAAATGATTCTGCAATACCATATAAGACTGTACTTCCAAGAATCATTTTGAAAGTTATTATAATTATAATAACCATAAAAGATAAGATTTCAACATAGAATAATTATAGCTTCCTGTCTGAAAGACTTAATAGTGTCAGGTGAGCATCACTATTGTGGCAGAGAAGCCACCTGTGACTCAGATAAAACTAGGCAGAGATTCCTTATGGCACAGAGAAGTACAGCAACCTGAAGGATGATACTTGCTGATGTCATAACACGGAGTCTCTCTTATGACTATCTGGGAGCTCCCAGGCATTGCTGGTCCATTTTTGAAGACCATGAATCTCAGTATTATTAATTCCTCAAATTCCACAAATACACTCAGAAGTGTCAGTTAGTGTTGCTATGCCTATATGCATACACATGTATTTGTATATATATAGATACATACATACTATATACTATGTGTATATAACATATACATATACACATACATAGTGTTTTGCCTGAACTACCCACAGGAAATTGCAATGCAGAAGGCTTCAAAAAACAGGAATGGGTTATTAAAGCAAAATTAAACAAAAACAGAATGATATTTATCACCAAGTCCAGAGAATGTGATGCATGAACGGCTGTGGACACATTAGGAAAGAACTGGCTCTCACCAGGTAGCTATAGCTAAAGCCAGGCTCTGCTCTTCCTTAGCCAAGCAACCTTCAGCCTCTCTGAACATTCACGTCCATGCCAGGCCATGTCTGTTCTGAAATCTAATCTGACCTTGCCATGTGAACAAATTGCATACCAGCACGAGAAAGAAGCCAACGCCCCTTAGCATAACCACCCAAGGGCTGTTGGGTAGAATAAGGATGTAAGAACCGTGTAGAGCGAGCAAGGGGGTCAAAGGAGGCCAGAAGTGCCCATTCCACACTGCTTGTGTGACAGTGTCTGTAAGAACACAGCAAGGCACTGAAAGCTTTCTAACTGTTCCCAGCACCCCGATTCTCACCCTTTCTATCTGCTTTCTATATCTGCTTAGACATTCAACTGTCCCGAGGCGCAGCTCCGGCTGTGTGGCCTTCTTATGAATTCTCTGATGAGCCAGCTCCATGTTGCCAGGAGAGTAACATTTGAGGTTTCATCGTTGGTACCACTGGCCAGCCTTCCAAGTCCATGTTCCTTTACCTCACACTACAGTATTGAAGCATCATGTCTAGCTCTCCCATGCCTGCAGGTACTCCTCCTTCCCGGACCGTCTGTCTGTCCTCCACCTCTAAACTGATTTTACTTGACTGAGCCCTGAATATCAGTACCTCCAGAGATCTACCAGTTCATACACACTTCTGTTTGGGAACTGACACTTTCCCACTTTCATGAAAATCTTAGTTTTTAAGGTGTAAATCCTACTTCCACCCTTGTTACACAGTGTACTGAAAAGAGTGGGCCATCAATAAATAGTAAGAATTGATTAAATGTGTAATAATAATAATAATAATAATAATAATAAGAAGAAGAAGAAGAAGAAGAAGAAGAAGAAGAAGAAGAAGAAGTTACATACCTTTGTTTGTTCCAACTCTGATGACAGGCTTTCCAAACTGCTAAAACTCAGGAAGCGTTCATGGCTTGAACCTGTCTGGAAAAGATATCTGACCACTGTCTCCTTGTTTGTCTCAAACCGCTCCCATTTCCTCAAGCTGACCTAAATTAAAAATAAGTAAACAACACATCACGCCACATTGCAAATGACTTGACTGAATCCTAATACACTGCGGCCCTCTCATTCATTCACTCCCTAAACTGATGACTGTAGCCTGTGTGACATCACACAACACCACCAGTTAAAGATGATCCTCGTGTCTTTGATAGCATTTCCTTCCCATGTCTAGGTCTTCAGATGATTCCTGAGTTCCCCAGCAGATGTAAAGTCATGTGCTCCTAAAGATGCAGTGATAACATGTAGATAAGTGACCGGAGGAAATAGCTTTTCAATCATTAACAAGAAGGAAGGGTGGGGAAGCAAGAGGGAAGAGTGAGAAGCAATAAGGAGCAAAACCACAAAATCAGTTTTAGGGCAGTATTGTCAACAGTACCGCAGAGCACAGGGTGGCTTAGGTGTGGCTGCTGGATTTCCTGGGCACGAGAAACAATAAGAGCAAGTTCATGGATTCAGACTAATGTTCATCGCATCCTGGTTCCGTCATTGAACTGCCTGTGTCATAGGGACGAGTCACTAATCTCTCTTAAGCATTGCTGTGATTTAAAGATGAAATGTTTCCCACTGGCTCATATGTTTAATACGTGGTCCATAGCTGACGGGACAGACTGGGAAGGCAGTGGAAACTTTAGGGGGTGGAGCCCGGCTGGAGGAAGTGGGACACTAGGAGGCGGGCCTTGAGGTTTGATAGCCAGTCCCCAGTTTCTGTTCACTCTCTGTTTCCTGCTGGTGGATGCAACATGACCAGCAAACCCTGGCTTCTGCTTCCATGGCGCTCTCACCACGATGGAATGTATCCCCTTGAACAGAAGAAGCCCTTCTACCCTTAGACAGTTTCTTACCGGGTATTTGGTTACAGCAATGAGAAAAGCAACTAAAATACTTGTCTACATGTGCGAAATATGCTGTTTACAAGCACCGCCTCCAGAAGCTTCTGCTATGACTAAAAATAATGCAAGTAAAGTACTTAAGAAAATGTCACCATCAGCAGCAGAGGTGAACGCAGGCTCTTGCTGGAGACAGGAAGTCAATCCAGCTTTAGCACTGCTGAGCCACCTCCCACCAGCCCAGCCCTACCTGGATGCGTCTCTCCTGCCTCTCCCTGCTCTGCTCCAGGCCTGTAAGAGTGCTCTCCAGTTTCCGCAGCTCCTCTTGACCTGGGCCTGCCTGTCCACCCTGCTGCGCCTGCTCCATCTGTTGCTGGAGGTCTCTCTTCTTTGCTGAGATCATCTTTGTCTTTTGCTGGAAGCAGTTGTTCAATAGATGAATATAAATTTGTTTGGTTTTGTTTTTCTGTGTAGCCTGGCTGTCTTGGAACTTTCTCTCTCTGTGGACTAGGCTGGCCTTGAATTCACAGAGATTCACCAGCCTCTGCCTCCGAGTGCTGGGATTAAAGTCGTGCACCAGCACCACCAGGCTTATAAACTTTATTCTCTTTGAAGTTATGCAGGGATATAAACATGCTAATATCAGAGGTGTAGAAGGCAAAGCCTTACAAGGTATAGACTTAAACAGTTGAAACGTTAATATCAGGAACCATGAATTAGTCAAAGATGGGTGTTACTTAAACATAGCTTATGTTCCGAATGGTTGAGGTGTAAATAATTTGGCTTTAATATTTTAATTGTGTGTGGAGTTGGAGAACATTGAACATATGCAACACTTCAAAAATATTTTGGTAAAACAATTGATTTGATGGTCCTAAAATGATTGTTTTCTGTCTTTAAAAAGTCCTACTCCATTTTATCATCTGTGATGTACAAATGCAAATATTAAGAATTTTTCAGCCAGGCAGTGATGGCACACGCCTTTAACTCCAGCACTTGGGAGGCAGAGGCAGGTAGATTTCTGAGTTCGAGGCCAGCCTGGTCTACAGAGTGAGTTCCAGGACAGCCAGGGCTACACAGAGAAACCCTGTCTCAAAAAAAACTAAAAAAAAAAAAAAAGAATTTTTCTGGGCTGGAGAGATGGCCCAGCAGTTAAGAGCACATGTTACTTTTCCAGAGGTCCTGAGTTCGGTTCCCAGCAACCACATGGTGGCTCACAACCATCTGTAATGGGATCCGATGCCCTCTTCTGGTGTGTCTGAAGACAGCTACAGTATACTCATATAAATAAATCTTTAAAAAAATTTTTTTCTTCCTGGGTATATATTTGAATGGTTAATCTAATGATAATTATGCATATGTATATGCATACATATGTACATATAATTCCTTTGTTTTTAGTTGTAACCTTTTGCAAGAGCAAACTCAACTGAAACATCTGGTGTTTCGAGTTATAATTTTTCAAACTAAACTGTCTAGGATTTTGCCCTCCAGGGTACTCAGAAACATGTAATGTTTATCAGAGAGAGCAGAGCACAGAATTGCCAAGTGCTTGGAGCCATCAGACCAGTTCCTCCTCCTTTCCCCTTCTCTCAATCCCCCAGCCTTAGAACCTATTCTTTATCTCTCATCCACAGTTGCATGTGGTGAACAAAGAGGTCTCTACCTGGTGGTGCAGGAGCAGCTGTTGCGCCTCAAACAGATTTTCTGTGTCCAGGATTGTCTCAGCCTCTTCCTTGCTTTCTTGGGAGCCCGACATCAACCCCTCAAGGGAACTTTGCACGATTTCTTTGTACTGAACGCATTCTCCGAAGCTGCTTAGCATCTTTTCAACCTACATTGTTATAGAAGAAAAGGAGTAAGTCATATGCTATTTAGTAAAGTTTGTGGAATAATTTTAAATGGAGATGAGACAGACAGATCAACATTGCACACAGCTAAGCTACACAGTGAGGTGCTTTTTAGTATACATTGTGAAAAGGCTTAAAGTTTTGATATATTCATTTTTATTTTATGTGAATAAGTGTTTTGCCTGAATGTATTTCTGCATTACACGCATGCCTCGTGCCTGCAGAGGCCAGAAGAGGACATTAGGTTCCCTGGAACTGGAGTTATAGATGGTTGTGTGCTGCCACATGGGTGCTTAGAACCAAACTCAGCCCTCTGCAAGAGCAACCAGTGTGTTTAACTGCTGCACCAGGCTCTAGTTCTCAGAAATAACTTCTCTAATTAAGCTAATTAGATCTTCAATTACTTCACACATGCAAATGTTGTGTTTGTGAGAGACTCAGAGTCTATTGTCTCAGACAGTTTCAAATATATGAAATAGCTCTGCTTATCACACCGTACATTCCATCTCAAGAACTCATAACTTCACAGTTTATGCCTTCAATTAAATTACTCCATTCGAGGTGATTACATATTTACATATAAACATAAACTATGTCTCAACAGCTAAAACCAGATTCATATAGATCTAATTTCTATGATTTCGCACAGTTTTGAATCTTATTTAATGGTTGTTTGACAGCACAGCCACTTGGAGGGGTGGAAAGACTCATTTCATTGGACAATATTCTGCACCCTATTAAGAAGTTATTCTAAAATTAAGAACAGAAAAATGTGCATGACTTGATAGCAAAGGAAGGATAATAAAGTTGTATCTAATTTATACTTCATATCTCAAAGTCCTTTGATTATATCTCATAAATACTACCCAGCTGTGATAATACCTCATAAAAATGTTAAGCCCATACTATTTAAAACCAATAGGGGAGAAAAATCACACAGAAAATGACAGAACACTTGTTGAAAATGTCCCTCCAAAACTACTTTATCGTTCTATACTACCTTCCCTCTCCCAAGCCCTTGGCCCTTAGATTTGTTCCTTCTTGCCTTCTGAAGCTTCCTACTTGCCCACCGACTGAGTGGAAGCAGCCCTAACGACATAAAGTCTAAATATTTCATCCTAGAATGGAATATAGCTCACTCCATTGAGATGCATATTACATTTACAATGAGTTATTATTACTGGTTAGCAGCTAATGAAGATTTATCTGTCTCAGTACACTTCCAAGTTCTTTACCTCAAGTACTGAATTTAGTCTTTGTTACTGCCTTATTGATGTATTTTAAATTCTGCTTTAAAAGGAAGGAAATTGGGGCCTAGAGACATTGAATAAAAACCTTAAGATCATATGAAAGATTATATATAAAGTTTAAACTCTATTGCTGGGTTTCTCTGGCTTCTAAGCATATTTCTTTTTTACTTTCTTCCCTCCCTCCCTCCCTCCCTCCCTCCCTCCCTTCTTTCCTTTCTTTCTTTCTTTCTTTCTTTCTTTCTTTCTTTCTTTCTTTCTTTCTTTCTTTCTTTCTTTCTTTCTTTCTTTCTTTCTTTCTTTCCTCCTTTCCAGAGAGGATCTTACTATGTCACATAGACTAGTTTTGAACTTGTTATATTCAGCCCAGGTTATCCTTGAACTTCCTATCCTCCTGCCTCAGCTAGGATTACAGGCACGCATCATTATACCAGGCTTCTCAAACTCTTTCCTCTAAACTTGGAAATATGTCTTTAAGTGATCATGAAATAACGATGCTTCCGGTAAGAGCAGAAAACCTACGAGCACAGGCCTTGAGCTTGAACTTCCCAGCCAAGAACATTGCCCTTAACTCAAGCATCCTGCCCATCTTTCTGAAAGATCTTCATATAAATAACGACTGTTTCTTTATAAAACTACTTGCTAAGCTACAACCAAACCAGAGATGGCCCTTCCTCCTTCTTCCCCAGAATGCTGTTTAGCACTGTAAATGACACACCTCTGACAATAAAGCCACAAGAGCCTTGAAAGAGCCCGATAATTCTGCCAGCTCATCTCCTCGCTTTTGGGCTTCATTCTCTGAAGAAACGTCAATCAAATGCTTAAGCCTGGATTTCAGCCAGCTAAGAATCTCTCCTTTCTTGGTAATGTCACTTCTGATCTCCTGGAATGAAAGGACACTTTTTAACAACAAAGAGTTAGCACAAATCATGACTTCCTAGCAGGAAAGAACTCCACCCAAGAAGGTTTGTAAAGTGACTGTGATAGTGTGAGCTAGCCCTTCTATCCCAATGGACTGAGGAAAACAAGAGAGCTCATGGTGCTCTTCCTATTCATGGTGAGAAAGAACCAAAGGAAAGGCTTCCCAATGCCTGTACCTAATGTGCAAAGCCAACATTGTGCATACTTTTAAAAAAATCACCTTCAGAATTAGATTTGATGCTTATAAATATTTCCTTGTACATAGCAAACTTGCGTTAACCTAAACCTAGCAGTCAAAGATGCACAAGGAGAGCTGAGCTCCAATTAGCAAGGAGGGATCACTAGCCATGATGGTGGTAGGAAGATCCCAAAGCCTTACATCTCCAGGACTAGTGGTAGAGTACACAGTGCCTGGGTCGGCCACCTATACCAGCCACGGTTGGCCTAGGACAGGGGAAAATACATGCCAGACAGGAAGCAACTGGCTTCAAAATTGATCTGTGCATTCTAAGATAAGACTAAGAAAAACTAAACCAGCCACAAGCGGGGGGGGGGGGTTGTACATAAACCTATTTTTATGTATGTATTCAGTAATGTTACTGAGTTCTCTACTAGTACCTGAGGCAACTATATGGTTTAATCAGAGAAAAAAAAGGAAGCCAGAAGTCAGCGGCAGAAAGACCAAGCTCTTTCATAGTAGGCATGTGACTTTCAAGGACTGGAATTACTGAAGGAGAATTGCACTCTAGTCTGTACACCAGGGGAAGGCTGAGAGAGGGGGCTGCTGTGTGTTAGTCACAGAATAAACACAGTGCTCAGATCTGGAGCTCTAGTACCTTGGCTGGGTTGGTGGCCTCTAAAGCAACTGCCTCAGCCAGTCCAGCCTGATAATAGCAGGATACTCAGGGAATTCCCTAAGACCTCCGTGTCCTCAAGTTGCCTAGATAAAACTGTATTGTACAGAAACACACAGCATTCTTGTTTCCTGTGGCAATTCTTAAATCTCTGCTGTATTATACAGTCATGCTTGCTGTTTCCTTCGACAGCATTCTCCATGAGGTAAAACTACATTAGAGCTATCACTAAGAGTGCTTAAATCTTAAAGCTATCAACAGCTTTAAAGATGAGGAAAACCTACCCTTTACCACATTAATATGAAGAGATGTCTTTAAAGAAATATAGAAACCTTTTTTTTTTTTAATAGAATGGGCCTGTGTGTGTACACACAAACCAACTAACCAACCAACCAAACCAACCAGTTACACTATGAATATTTAGTTACTGGAAAATTTCCTTTAGCAAGGACCAGCTCAGAACTTACATCTACCACACGCTTAACCTCATCATGGTTGCCGGTGTCAATGGGCTCATCTTTGATTTTCTTCAACCATGCCTCCTTTGCAGACACCCAAGAGGAGAACTCAGAAAACCTGAAACCACACAAGCATTTTATTACGAAAGGGGCAAAGCCTCGGGACGATGAGATACATTTTCTATTTTGAATCCATGGAGGCAAAACAAATGACAACCATATAGATGGCCTTTTCTGGGAACTTTAACATGAAGCCCAAGGCAAGAGTGTTAATATCTAAAGCCAGTAACTTAAAGGGAGCTTAACTGAGGCCAAACATGTTTCGTAGGGCCTGAGGAGGAAGGAAGCACTTGAGGTCTGGCTTCATATGTCTCAATAGAGTGCCATTAACCAACAGAGGCTGGCACCTTCCTGTGAGAAAGGAATACGATAAAACCAAGAAGAATGGGGTTGTTTGACCTCAAGGACAGATAGGTTATTTTAAAATGAAATATAGACCCTGCTTTGGATGGAAACCCGTTTTTTAAAATTTAAATAGGTAGGTATGTAGATAGATAGAGAGAGAGAGAGAGAGAGAGAGAGAGAGAGAGAGAGAGATAGATAGACAGATAGACAGACCAACCTTAAAAAATGAAGTACATTTCTATAAAAATATGGGCAAGATTAAAGCAATCTGATTTTCTTATTGCCTGAAACAAGATATACACCATTCCCTGTTTTATAATAATCTCGGATGGAAACAATTAAAGATAGACTGGAGCCTTTTCTGAGATGCCCCAGTACCTGCTGGTATAGTCCTTCCACTTGTCTGGGTCATCCACGAGCATCATGTAAGTGTTGTCAATGGAAGCTTTGAGCTCTTTGAGAGCTGTGTGACAGGCTCCAGATGTGTCCCTTACTGGGTCCCGTACTGGGAGTTTCACACACAGTTCCTCTATAAGCTGTAGCCTCTTGTCACAGAGATGGTGAGGACCCTTGTCACTGAAGAAAACCTAAGACATGATAAACAGTTTCACCACTCTGGTGAGAAGCCTTGAAACATGTCTATATTCTCACAGAAAAACCAAAGGCAGATTCATAGAGAGAACTAACATGATATAACCATTTTCCTCAGACCGCCATATCTTTATGTAGTTATGCACTTTATATGGTGTGGCACATACCCTGTGTTCCTTGATGATCTTCTCGCTGCCTTCTTGAGGAGCTAGCCTGGTCTCTCGCTCCAGCTCAGCTCTGCACTCTTCCACAGCAGCTGAGAATCTGTCCTTCTCCACAGCAATTTTCAGATGGAGCAAATGAAAAGGCGCTTCTCCCTGGAGATCCTGTACCCACAGAAAGATCCAGAGCACAACAATGGGTCTTCTAACTAGGTAGGTGTCCTGTTGAGATGCCAAAATGTCCTAAACTAGTCCTCTCTTACTCCCAGCTCTCTGAACTACAGACCAGATTCTAGGACGCGCCTTTCTCCCGTTCCCACAATTCCACACTCACCTTCCACTGTTTGTGCAGCTTTCGAACAGCCTCCTGCAGGCCTTGCTGCTCCTGTTCTGGGAGGATATCAGTTAGCTCGTCACAGGCTTTTAGGAAAGCGTTGAGGACCCTTTGGTCCAGCTGGCTGAAGAATTCCTATCACAGAGAGGGGAAGCAGAGTTACCATGCTGTGCAGAGTAACGACATCAGAAGACTTCTCTGGAAGCCTAGCAGCCAGCAGCTGCCTTCATCCAAACCTTAGGCAACTTTATCCTACTTTGGGGTACAAACTATAACCAGCCATGGTTTTGAGTTAGAAGTCATCATGTCTGACAGTTCACTGTTACTCTCTACATTTGAAGAAAAAAAAAATACCTTCTTTGCAGTTCTTAAATTAATCTGAACAGCCACCTTGATTCCAAGGTGATAGTGATACACATCTCCGTTGGTAAATGAAGAATTTCAGTACAGGATCTCCTTAACTCCCTTCCTTCCCTGTAACAGGTGTCAAGGCATGGCGGCCATTATTAGTCATCCCACATGACCTAGGTGTGCACTCTAATGCAGATGAAACCGTGTCCCCATGGAGTTGAATGTCAGAACCGTAAGCCTAAGGATGGCTGGATTTGGAGCCAGGGCCTCAGGGGTATTAGATTTAGGTAAACTCACAAAGGTGGGACCTTCATAGAATTACAGGCAAAGTCTCTTTCTGACCTAGGACAACATGGAAGTGGTCATCTGTAAGCCAGAACGAGTCCTCATGGGAATTCTTCTATCAGAGCAGGCTGAGCTCAGACTACAGTCTTCCATAACTGCAAGAAAATGGCTTTCTCCCTTCAAGGCCAGCTAACTGCTATTTTTCTTACAATAGCACAATCTAAACAAGCAGGAGAAGCATGAAGGCGGCCTCTCAATCTTACTTAACTGTGTGACATGTCACCTATACTATATTACAGTGTGCCATGGTGGCTTATTAACCTATACTATGTTATAATGTGTCATGGTGGATTATTAAATGAGCATGAACTAGTCACTCAGCATATGCTATTGACAAATATCTTTAGCTGTGTAAATCTTTCTGAGCTATGTAATGGACTTAAAGTCTGAGAGCCTAAATTATCTGTACTCTCTGCTATCCCAGGAGCTCAAGGATGGTCTCCAAAAACCCGGCAAGGATGTTTCTCTTGCAAATTGTTTTGCTGCTGTTTCTGGGGTCTGATACCCTTACAGTTCATGCCATCCTGGCTCCCCCAACTCTCCTACTTTAGGTCAGAATAGTCTTTTTATTTTCCTAAGAAAGGTTGGCCACGCACATGGGTCAGTTGTAGCACACCAAGCAGACTCACTGTGTGTTTCCGAAGGAGTTCTTCAGGGTCCCCCTTCTCCTCTAGGCCCTCCTGGGCAACCCTGAGCACCTTCTCCAACTCTGCCCGAGATTCCTCAAACTTCTTCATCAAACGGCTGTTGGCTTCCACGTGCTTCTTCCAGTCTCCAGTTTTCTTGATCATATTCTTCATGCAAAAAATAGGATCACTTCTTGGCACCCTGGCATTCACTCCAGGAGCTCGACGCACAAAGTTCAGAGTTTCATTCATAAAGTGAGGTAGGGGTTACGTGTAACCTAGGCACATCATTCTGCATACTCTTAAAGTAAATTACCTTGGGATGACTTTTAATAATATGTCAGAAATGTTATGTAAGTACTTGTATTATTTAAAATATATATTATATTAATATATATCTATGTATTTTATATAATAATGATATATTATTATTTATTACACATAACTTCTTATATATTATATATACAACAGCTATATATAATTATAAATATATTATATATAATATATATTACATATTGTTATATAAAAATAATTATATTACATATATTATATAAATATAAACATTATATTTATATATTTTTAAAGTATATATTATATATAAACATAAAATATATAATATAGTAATATATAATTTACATAATAAAATATATAGTATGTATTATATGAATATAAATAGCAATATATAAAATTATTATATGTAATAACTATATATAATATATAATTATAAATATATAATATATTTGTATATTAATATAATATATAATTATATGTATGTATAAAACATAATAGGAAGCTGTTTTCTCAGTGTTGAGGCTTCCTTTGGTCAGGTGGTATTATGATATCACAACTAATTATTAATATTATTATTTGTTTGGAAAGGACTTGGAGGGAAGATATCTCATTATAAGGATAATTAACTGTTTTGAATATTAACATTAGAAAGGAAGTAATAAAATGTTTGGTCTTCAAGTACCAGAGAGGGAGGTGTTTGAGCCACTAGTGCTTTGTCTGTCGTCATTCTCTGTTTTCTAGGGCGTATGTGCCCAACGCAGGGAGAAAAACTGACCTGGAATGCATGATGAACATCTGCTATCTGCTTCTGCAGTTTTGTGTGATTCCAGTGCTTTAAGGCCTGGCTCAAGGTCACGAGCTTCTGAACACCTTGGCTGCCCTTCTCAATGAGTGTCAAGGATTTCTTACAGTTCTCTTGACAAGCCAACAGTTCCTACAAGGGAGGGAAAGACACAGTGATCTTAGTTACATGCCAGAATGAAAGAGGAAGGAGGGGAGATGAAAGGGAAGGAGGGAGGGAGGGAGGGAGGGAGGGAGGGAGGGAGGGAGGGAGGGAGGGAGGGAGGATGGCAGAGAGAGAAGCACTGTTAGAAGTACCAGCATTTACAGTTCCTAGGCTTTTGATGAACAGCCAGTGAAATCAAAAGTACAGAGAAACAGTTCTTTTCAAAAGAACTTGATTTAAGCAATCACCAAAGTCAATGCTTTCTCGACAAGGCGTTTAAATGTCACAGTGAGGTTTTAGACTTTACGTCTCATGCACATCTTGTTAACATTAAGAAAATGGCAGAGCATAAAAAGTGGCTTCTGCATTGCCCCAACTGGTTGACAGGCAGTCCAGCGGCTTTTCAAAAGAACAATTGAAGCTAATGAGGTTATTGGGTTTTAATTACACTAAGTAAATTTAGCACAGCGCCTACCTCCTTGAGTGAATCCACCACAGATTTTCCATCACTTGTATGCACTAGATTTGATAGTTCCCAAGCTATCCACCTTCCTACTGAGAGGTAATCAATGCAGGAAGGAGATGAGTGGGCCTGGGGAACTGCTTGCTCTTGCACACCCTTCCAAGAGGGATGTAGTAGTGATGGACAGGGTCCTCCCTTCTGCCTGTCCACCTTGGAACCTACCAATGTGGCAGCCCAGAGGGTAGACGTGGTCTTAGTGCACTTGGAGACAGAAGATCATTTCTGTTTTGAATGCACACCCCTTCCTTGCATTTCTGCATTTTATAATGTCTTGAAAAGAATATTCAAACTCTTCATTTGTATGCCATTTTGGTCACTACCATGCAAATATTTAAAATAGGCCTTTGGTTTTGGCAAAACAGAATTAGGGCATATCTTTTTCCTTTGAACAACTAGAAGTTCAAAAGGTTGAGATTGAAAATATTTTATAAAATATTTCTTGTCAGCACTATATGATGAAAAGAATTGGAACATAGGGTATGTTAACATTCCTCAAAATAAATGAATTTTCATCCACTGTCATGATATCCTTAGAATAAGGTTTCCTAATAATGGTTGTGGGTATATTATCCATAGTAATAATAATTTCATGAATTATTGAATATTACTTATTAGGTGTGATCACTATTGGCTTAACATGATGCAAGTAAAGTTGATAAATATTTTGCTATTTGCTACATCAGACCTAAACTGTGACTGTCCTATAGCTCATTTCAGACACTCCGCTCATCCTATTAGCTAAGGCTGTCCTTTCCATGAATTTATCTCAGTTACTGTGGTGTGGTGTGGTGTGGTGTGGTGGTAAAGGTTTCCTACAGTTACCCTCTCATCTGCAGGACAGGTCTATTCATAATAAACCAGGTAAACAGGTGAATTCACTGCCCTTCTCGCTAGGGGATTCTGAGCCCACAGATCTGCTTACTAAATCCAAATATAAAAATTCGCACCAAGCACATTTCCATAATGGTTCATCAAACAGGCTTGTTTCCACAGTCAAAGAAAAGAGATCATGTGACATACATTGTAGATATGTGGCTGAAATGGACGTTAACTTCCTAATTAATGTATACATTCAAAAAGCATATGCGCAAGGGATCAAGGCATTAATACAAGGGATTAATCATTCTATCAGCTAATGAGCTAACAGGTAAGGCCCAAAGACATGTGTACAGAGTATCACCAAGTGAATTCCTAAAAGAAAGTCAACAGAAAGATGGAAAACCTGAACACGTTCATATTTTCTATTCTTCTAAAAGTACAAATGAAAAAATAAAACCTTTAAACTCTTCTGGAATTTTATTCATGAAATATGATGCGCAGGTTTGCTGGAGGAAATACAGGGCTAGCTAATTTCGTAGCCCCTGATAGAAGATCAACAGAGGCCCTTCTACTGTGCAGGCCCTTCTTGTTTTGAGACAGAGCAGCAGGTTTGGCTCTTCTAGATATATCATTTATTCTAGAGAGCCATCAGAGATTCAAGCCCCAGCAGCTGGTGTTCAGAATGCCCTCCTAAGTGTATGCAGAGACAATTAGAAATGAGTTGAGTATCGTCAGCTCACTTGGCCATTTCAATGACACAGAGGCAGGTGCTCAAAACAAATTAGTTTTCCTAATTGTACTTAACTCAGAACTTTTCTCCCAATGAGAAACATAGAGTAAGAAGCCTCTATATGTCATTTTCAGACACGCGTAGTTTTGATGACTCCACCTCTCTGCCAGGCTCTTCCTTCCCGCATCTTCCAGGAACCTTCTCAACCCAGAGCCTGCTTTTGGCCAGCTCAGCCTGATCCAAGTATCCAACCTGACTTTACCCTGTGAATGGTTCAAGTTCCCATTCCTTCCACTAAGCACAGAGCAGGGTATCTTCTCTAGAAAAGACATACACTTTGGTTTGAGTGACTAGTATCCTACAATACTGGGAAAATACCTTTTATACTAACTGAACATCTATTGCAGGAAAACATGCCCCAACCTTAATAAATATACTTTAAAATGAGGATATCTCTGAAAGGGATTTTTCTTACCTGGTGTTTTTGCTTAAAAAGAGCACTAGATTGTGCTTCTTGCTCAAGAACTGATAGAATCTCGTTGATTTTTCTGAGGGAGTCATAGAAGGATGTGATTTGCATCTCCAGTTCTTCCAAAGGAACAGACAGTTGCTGGGCCTCATACAGCAGTGAGGAGTGACATTCTTTGACCTTTGAAAGTGCAAAGAACAGAACAAATCCCATGAGAGGCCATTAAGTCCTCAAAGCGCCAGTACTGTACTTAGTTCTAAAGAACTTGCTTCTAGTGAGATGCTCACTTGGTACTCAGACATCTCTGAAGATGGCTCTCTTTTTACTTTGTGCTATGTGATTAAGCTTTGCTGTTAAAAAAAAAATTACAAAAGTACTATACCACTGAGACAAATGAAGGGCTAACCGAGTTTTCTCCCGAAAATTCATCTAAGTTGTCCATCTGGATGGTACTTCCCCCATAAAAATTATACAGTCAGAGAGGCAGATGGCATCAGATCCCTCTTTAAACACCACTACTACTCACTTTCACGTTGACACTGAAATCTGAGACATTCACGAGTTATTACCACATTGTCTAGAGGACATAATGCTTCTAGTTGATGTTCGTGAGCTTTTGCACATGGACTATGAGCCTAGGTGAACCTGTTAAGCAGTTCTTCCGAGATGCCCATTTTCCTTACTCTCACCAGCTCTAGGCTTTGCCTTCTCTGTTTGTCAGTGTCCTACTCATCCCAAGGACATGCAATTCATCAATTTATTCATGAAAGTTCTCACATCGGAGGATGTCGACTCAGTTTAAACTGCCCAGTTCTCACCTGTCTTTGTTTTTAATACCCCTATCTATATGATCTTCATGGTGAGGTCCTAGTTCTTGGGACTCCCGAGCTCTAAAAGATCTCTGCCTGCCTGCCTGCCTGCCTTTGTGCTGAACTCTAGGACCTTATAATTGTCAAGGAAATCTTCTCTCTCCTTGTTATCTTAAGGCTCCATCCAAAAGATTATTAATACTTTCAGAAAACCAAGAACATTAACAATAAAACCAACGATGCGCTAGCTATATCAGCAATAGTCCACAAACAATAACGGAAGTAAATGCTGCCTTTTGTTCCACTGTGGCAGAGGTGCATATGCAGAAATACATTCATATTCTAGAATACACTGTTGAAAGAAAAGCATATCGACTCAAAGTTACCATCTTTCTACCACAATGAGACTCTTCAACCATTCTCTTGAAGAAGTCCAAGATATGTTGAACTCCTGTTACATTGCTCTTTGCTGGGCTGGAGAGAAAGGATGTCATGACAGCATGCTGCATCCCAAGCAGCAGGAAGAGAGTACAGCTTAGGCCAGCCTGGGTAGACAATCCTATCATTCTAACACCCGGGAAACAGAGGCAGGAGGATGGACAGAAGTGTGAGTCCAGCTTCACCCTAACGAACTCCAGGCCAGCCAGGGACACATAGGGATGTCATGTCTCTAAGAATAGTAACAGTATTGACAACAAGAGAGAGAAAGAGAGAGAGAGAATGAGAGAGAGGGAGAGGAGAAGAGAGGGAGAGAGGGAGAAAAGGAGAGAGGGAGAAAAGGAGAGGGGGAGAGAGGGAGAGAGGGGAAGGGAGAGAGATCTAGCTTAGATGAGCACAAGAAATCAGCTTTCTCATGTGTGGTTCCAAACTCATGCACCTGGACCAGCATGAGAAGTGCAAACCACAAAGCCACAGATATACATACAGCCCAGCATGTTGTTGGAAAGTTGAAAACAGTGGCTTCTTTTATTGTATCTTAGTTCTAGCAAATTTTGCTGGTATAGAAGATTAAATTTGTTCAGTACCTTTAAGTTAAAACTACTTCCAACTAGAATGTCAGAATAAGTTGGATTGAAGTTTTTGCAATGAATGCCGGGCTGACATTTTTGTCTTTTAAGCCTATTATTCACCTATTTTCACTCTTCTCTGCCTTTGTTCACCTTTTCCATTAATCCTTCAATACTGATTTCGCCCTGTATGCTGGCTCTTCTCTCTTACTTCAAAGACACTTCAGTCCTCATTTATCCTCTGACTCTTCCTCACACAACACCACGATTCATGTGCTTATTCCTCACCCCTCTTATTTGCTGGAAGGTAATTGCCTGCACTTAGTGGGGAATTTTGAAAGCAATGAAATTGTCTTAAAACTCACATTTAGATAAAAGTTTCTAATGGAACACTCAAAGCTCTTAATAAACAGGTCTCTCAACAAGAGGGGTCCATGTTAATAGAAGAAAACATGAGTAGATAGATTGGATTTATATTAAGTAAATCTTAACAAAAATCTCAGTGCAATAGTACAGTCTTCTCTTCTTCTTCCTCTTCTTCTCCTTCCTCCTCCTCCTCTGCTTTGTCCTACATCTATCTCCAGCTCTCCTTCTACACCCTCTGTTTTATAACATTTAATGGCTCTCTCCCAAAAAACCCTGACTTTTCTACAGAAGCAGAGCTTAGAGCTCTCCTAAATTAGGAAAAATGTCAAAAAGCATCAGTGCCCTATTTTGTTTTTCAAATACATATCAAAGTTTCTATATCAAGAACCTCAGGGTGGCTCAAAGGTGGACCAGTCAAGGATGTACTCATGGGTAACCATGGAGACCACTCAAAGGCAATATGGTGGCTCCACAGCATGTGGTAGCATGAAGTATTTTCCTACCTTGGATAGCTGTTCTTTGAGTCTGGACATGGTTGTAAGCATTTCATTTGCTTCTTCTTGGGGACTTTCTTTGGCAATGAGATGAGCTTTCTTGGCAACCATCTTGTACTGAGCATCCATCACAGGCATCCTCTTCTCAATATCCTGTGCGAGTCATTGAAGAAACTAAATTAGTGCATAACACACTTCCTTTCTATTGTAGAATACCACAGAAGGTGGGACAAAAATTTGTATGCGCTTTGTGAAATTCTATCCTCGCTATCAACTCCTTTAGGAAAGCCATGCTTTTGTTCTTAACTGACACACAGGTAACACTAAACTATATGCATACATTAAAATTTCTTTTTAAAATGATCAAATATTCTTAAGTCAATGCCAAGATTGTCTGATGTAATCCGTATACTTTCTAAAATATGTTAATGTAATATTAAAATACTCATACATGCAATGTATGTAAATGCATGTAAATAACATGGGGGAGGAGAATCCTGACTTTAAGAATTACACTGGTGCTTGCCTGGGCAGTACACATTCTAAAATTGGAATGATACAGAGAAGAAGACTAGCATGGCCCCTGTGCAAGGATGACATACAAATCCGTCAAGAGTTCCATATGTTTTATTTTTATGGAAGATTGAAGATCCTGAAAGAGGTAGGAACTCCACAGGAAGACCAACAGTCAACTAACCAGACACTGAACCACCAGCCAAAGAGCGTACATGGGCTGGACCTAGCTCCCCACCCCCACCTCCACCCCCAGCCTCCAACCCCCATACCTATGTAGCAGATGTACAGCTTGCTTCTGTGGGATATTCTCTTCTAGCTGGGCTGCCTTGTCTGGCCTCAGTGGGAGAGGATGTGCTTAGCCCCACAGAGATTTGATATACTAGGGTAGGGGGATACATAGAGGAGCTCCACCCTCTCAGGGAAAGGGAGGGCAGAAGGGGGGGCAATTGTAAACTGAACAAATAAAAATGAAAAAAGGAATCAAACTGACATTTACTTTATAAAACACACACACACACACACACACACACATTGCTGCTGGGGAAATTTAGACATTTAGCATGGTGGGAATTTTGTTTGTTTGTTTTTGTTTTTTTGTTTTGGTTTGTTTTGGTTTTTCGAAACAGGGTTTCTCTGTGTAGCCCTGGCTGTCCTGGAACTCAGGCTGGCCTTGAACTCAGAAATCCACCTGCCTCTGCCTCCCAAGTTCTGGGATTAAAGGCGTGTGCCACCACTGCCTGGCACATGGTGGAAATTTTAATTTATCATCTCCCATGGTGGCAGCTAAAGTCAACTTACCATGGTTGCTACTCTTTTTTCTTATGTGTATTGCTTTTTAAGGTTTTAAACTTTTTACAGAAATTAAAAAGACAACATTCTGGTCTATTTTTTGTCATTCAAGTAATTGTTCAAACTTCTCCTGTCAGTAAATAACTTCATTATTTCACTTTTGAAACTTACAGGCTCTTAAGAAAATGCCAATGCAAAATTCATGCAGCAAACCTTTTATTGTTTGGGGCATTTATTTGGAAGTTCTGTCTAAAGGGTTTTTGTTTGTTTGTTTGTTTTCCTATGTTCTGTAATTTGTATGTAGGAAAAGAATCCCATGTTGACAAATTATTTTGAAGTTACTTCATCTTTTCAAAAGATACCTTCCAAAAATTCAAGTTTACTTTCTGCACAAGCCAATAAATATGTAGACCTATAAAAATGATCTCTAGGCTACAAAAACAGTTTCCTGAGCAGCCTGGCTAGTTTTTATTTTTACAGTATGTGTTTCATTTCTTTGATCCAGAAAGTCCTTACCTCTAAGTCTTGAATTAATAACTTGATATTAATAAAAGAGACTTCTAAGGGCTCAGAGAGTTTCCTGTGGGCTTCGGTTGCAAAACCAGAGAGGGTGGTAGTGATGTCTGTATATTCTTTCTTCATTCGGTCCATCTCGTCTGCTCGTGCATACTGTGAAGAGTTGGGCAAGAAGTATTTGAGAGTCACGAAAGCTGTGATTCTGAAGCCCCCAGCCTTCGCTGGGAGATAGATTCATATACGGTAAGACAAATTCTAATTCCTTATTCTTATTTTAGATAAGTTTGAAATAAATCCAGAGAAAATAAAAGGAACAAGCAAGCAATAAGGAGCCAGGATTTGAAAAGCAAATCTCTTTGCCTATGCAGGCGCCATATGTTAACATAATCCTTAAACCAAACGCTATGTTCTGTTCATGTTCCTCCACCATAAACAGACAAGAATGAATAATTAGCCATAAAACACAGGCAGCTTTAAACACTTCTAAATTCTACACTAATAATCCCAGTAAAATTGGCTGTCAGCAAGCTGCTTCGCACACTGGTGACACACGCATCGCAAGTGAGTGGTGGTTTGAAGGACATACTTGCTTGACTTCCATAAATAGCTCCCTCCACCGACCATTCAGCAAGAGCAATTGCTGTTTAAGGTCGCGGGAAACGATCTCATCGCAGGTCTCAATCAGGAAGTTCCCGGCGTCGTTCATGGCTGTGTGCTGCTGAATCCAGTGAGGCAGATTTCGAAAAAAATCCTGAGCAAGGAAGGACACGCACTCATGAGTCACATATGAAATGCTAATAGTGGGATATAACAAGAAGCAAACCAAGGAGAAGGTCTGCTCAAAAGCGTGAGCAAGCTTTAAGACAGATGTCAAACAGCTTCTAAAGCTCAGATTTTAAATAAAACTCCAAAATATGAGCTAGAAAGGCCAGATGTCTTTGTTTTTCATTTTTTCTTTCATCACGTGTACACGTACATGTGTACGTGTAGGCACATTCGTAGTTTTCTGGCTACACATATGTGCACACACATGTACATGTGAAGACCAGAGCACAGCATTGGACTTCAGGAATTTTCCTTCGGGCATCGAGGATTCCATTATTTATCTATTTTTTTCTGTTTTCTTTTGAGCTGGGGTCTCCCACTGGCCTGGAACTTGCCAAGTGTGTTAGGCTGGCCGGCCAGCGAGTCATAGAAATCCATCTGTCTTTGCCTCCCCAGCCCTGGAACTGCAATAATGTGCCACCACACCTACATATCTCCACATGGATTCCAGGGACTCAGAGCAAGTCCTTACCAAGCACTTTACTGCCTAGGCTCTCTCCCAAGCCCATCTTTTGCTTTTAACAATCTGGCTCCAGACTGCTGCCCAGCCTAGTCCCAAACTTGCAGGCTCAAGCAATTCTTCCATCCTGAGTCAAATAAACAGCTGGGACCCCAGGCACACGACAGTGCACCTGGCTGCTTGTGTTATCATATAAGCACATCAATGGCGTATTTTGGTAAAGAAAACAAAGCAAGAGGCCATTTTCTTATTCTCATTTTATATAAGAAGCAGCAGTCAATTATTCAAATGTCAGAGGCTTTTTCTTGTTCAGATCTGTTAAAATGACTGCAAGCAGTCTAAAATTTGACTATATATATGTATGTATGTGTGTATGTGTGTGTGTGTATGTGTGTATGTATTACATTAAGATATCAAAGGAAATATTTTTCAGGTTGGACAATGAGGTCAAGGACAGAGAACACAGTAACGTCCTTTCTTATTTATGTAAGGGAGTAAATGGCTTCTATTCATTCTAGATTATGAACCCAAAAGAAAATATCTAAAGAAATCAAGGCTATGGGTATACTGCTACACAGATTCAGTCCCCCCACCCCCGTGTGTGTGTGTGTGTGTGTGTGTGTGTGTGTGTGTGTGTGTGTGTGTGCGCGCACACACACGAGCACACACAGATGTAGGCCTTGTATAGGTAACCACAGCTGTCAATAAGAAACCTAGACAGGCCTGTCTATACAGACCTCAGTGTACATATAGCAATGTCTGCTGCCCATTAGATTTAGCTACCCCTTTATGAATAGTTGATTACCACTACTTGCTGGCCTTCTGAATGAAAATGTTAGATCCCTGTAAAACAGAGAACTCTCTTTACAGAGCTTTTACTAGCCAGTATTTACAGATCTAATCCCATTTAACTTAGCGGGGGGGTAAATCTCTTAAGAAGGGTTCTTGAGTGACACTTGTAAATGTCCAGCACCCCCAGTGAACTCTACTGTGAGCGTCCCTCATTCATGAATCCAGAACATGCCTTTTCTTCTCCGGTGAACAGTCTTACCTTCTTAGCATTTTCTGATTGACTTAGCATTTTCTCTGCGTCTTCTAGCCAGGCTTGGAGACTAGCCACGGTATCACCATAGCGATCCCAGTTGGAGATCACTTCCTCCAGCATGCTCCGCACACTCCGGACTTCCACAGAGAGATTCCTCCACTGGGCAGTGGTTTCATTCATGAATTTCATCACGTTTTCAGCCTCTTCCACTGAATCAGAAACAGCCAATCACAGACTCCACTCTGTACATAAACCCTCTCTGTTTTTCCCTGTGTTCTTATGCGCCGGAGACAAGGGCACCGATCAGAAGTACAAGAGTCTATTCCCAACAATTATAGCAACATCTACAAGCTGTAAGCAAACATATCTTCCAAAGTTTATCTCCACAGTAACTTAAGCTCTCCTATCTATATTCAAATTATTCCACTTTTTCCCCCCTCTTTAATCCCCTTGGGATTGCAGCTAGGCTGAAAAACTGCAACTTAGAAAAAGCAATGCTTATTTTTTGTTTTATCTTAGAAGATTACACACAGGGAAAAAAGAGTGTCATTATGTAAGACAGACACTTCACAGGATTACTCTAAAGGCATAGTCACAAAGAGTCTACACAGTTAAAAAGAATTGATCTGACCCCACAGAAACCTGTTGATTTTAAGTGCTACTTAAGTTGGCATCACAAGTTATATTTCATTAGGGCATTTTCATAATGCTATAAAAATCCTGGACCATATTCTCCCCAAATCATCCTCACTTTCTCCTCTCTCTCCCTCCTACCCCAGGCCCCTCTGCAAATCCCAAGTGTGCTGTGTGCTTCACCTGAGCCGTCTGCTTTGACGTACATCTCAGCGGTCTGTTTCAGGATTTGGTATGTCACTTCATACTGTTCAAAGAACTTGCTGTTTTCTATAAAAGACTAGAGAGGGGTGCACACTTGGTCAGCAGATAGCGAACGTTAGGCTTGTCCACAAATGACAAGGTTTAGTTTGCATCATTAGCTTATGGGTGTTTTATCTAAGTCTGCCAACTGCAATCTATTGGTAAATGCAAAATAAATTTCACTGTCACAAATTACTCTGGTTATATGCAGCCCGTATACCATGCCTATATTCTCAATACCAACTCAGCACTAGACTGAGAAAACATTCTATTTCTTTACTGTGCAAAGGTTCCCCCCCCCCCCAAAGAACAGAATTTTCTCCAGAGGATCTGGGCCTAGCATTTAGAAAGTGCTAAATGTGGGGGAACATTTTAATGTCCCACTGTGTTGGAGCTATAGAAGTCTGCTGTTCTTTGAACATGAGCCCTGGGGGATGACTGACTGCTTTGAGGAACTTCCAGTTAAAAATAAACGACAGTGAAAAAACACTTTCATTAAAAATAAAAAAGTAGGAAGTTCAAAAATAATTGTATATGCTGCCTATATTATGGATGGTTTCATATTCCAAATACCGAGCACAAAGAAGTACAGACTAAAATACAGCTACATGTAAATCTGTACAGAATCTACACACATAATAAAAGTCAGGGTTAGTGAACAGAGACAATAAAAGTGAGAATTCAAAAAAAAAATCTTAGGTAAATTTTGTTTTTATTTAACGCTCAGCTCCCTCCCCACCTATGCCATTCTAAAGATTGTACTTATTACTCCAAGTAGAAAATTAAGACAATTACAGCTGGCAATGTGTCTCCAAAACCTCTTTCAATTCTCCTACTAGCAGAATGAATTTTTAAAAGTTTAATTGATTAAAATAGTTACGAGGGATCAGAACTATGCTAAAATGCAGAGTTATTCTTTACAACCTGGAGTCGTGCGCAGTGTGCTGGCAACCTTGTGTAACACGCTAATTGCTGCTTCATGGAGAGGCAAAACAGAACAGAAAACAGTATCAAGGACATTCCTAGGTCTTTACCACTCTTTACCGTGTTTCAATATAAAACCTTATATTATATATTATATGCAATATATTATTATAATAATTATATATTATCTGTACACATTATATTATATATATGTTGAGAATATTAAGAATATATACTATATATTATATATACTTCTATATTATATATGCATACTTAAAATGAAAATGATGTAATTTAGTTTATTAAAATGTGGCTAAAACTGGGTTATAGAATCAAATGTACCATTAGCATGGATGATAAGAAAAGTTAAGGCCTTACTTATGATAAGTGAAACAAAAATATTAAAAGAACATTTCTACCTTTAATTTGTAGATAGATATGATAAATGAAAACACATTAATTTCACTGAGAGAACTAAACCAGACAATTATATATAAATCTTTTAAAATTTTATCAGGGTTGTCTATTTACATCAAATATTATATATATACACATGCCCTATATGTATAATTATATGTAATATATAATTATATACATTATATAAGATGTAATTATATATTATATCAAATATTAACTATAGTAAGGATTGGATCATATTTATAAAACATTTATATACATTATTCTCTAGAAATAAAGTGAATACAGAAAGCTATGAATTTCATGGTCTGAGAGGCTTCTGTGATTATTTTATTGAATGACCTTTAATAGGGTTTCTGGTTTGGCTGAGAATAGAGTATGACAATCATAGGCCAGAAAATTCCTTAGTTAGTCTTAAGTCCTACTCTTATTCCCAAATTAGGGGGAAAATAATTTACTAGACCTTAAGTTGCAAACCATTCTAATGAAACAAGCAAGTCATTTTGGTTTAAACGTGAATATTATACTTAATACTCAAAATGGTGTTTCAGTAATTGAAGGAACAACAGCACTTGACAGAGCAAAATATTGTCTCTGTGGAGTTAATGCAAACTGCAAGAAGCCATGAGTAGCAAAGAATAGAGAGTGGCAGCCACAGTGCCTCAGTTGCTTAAAATATCCTTTGCCTGACTAATTTGCAAATTAATTACAAGTGAATAAAATAATGCTTATTTCTAGCTTTGTCTTGGGCCTAAAATTAGGAGGCAAGATAAGAATAAAACTAAAGAGTCCATTATCATTGAGCTTTCCTATTAGAACAGTGAGACAATTAATTTTTAAAAATCCCATTTGTTATTTTAAACTTTTACTGGCCCTAGTGATTTGGGCTTTTTTTTTTTTTTTTTTTTTTTTGCTAACTTTGGAGAAGCCATTGAACAATGAAGTTTGTCTAGGATAGCCACTTTCATGAAGTTTGTCTAGGATAGCCACTTTCATGAAGTTTGTCTAGGATAGCCACTTTCACCAGAGCTTGCTAAGCCTCCCTTTTTCTGTGCTAGACATGTCTCTCAGGAAAATGCACATTTTAAATTAAAATGACATGACTAATTTACTTTATTAATAATGTGGCTAAAACTGGGTTACAGAATCAAATGGACTCTTAGCGTGGATGATAAGGTAAGAAAAATTAAGTTACCACTTATGACGTTGAACCCAAAATATTGAGAACATTTCTGCCTTTAATGTACAGACAGAATAAATAAAAACTCATTCATTTCACCAAGAGAGCTAAACCAGTTAATTATAAATTTAAATTTTATTAGGGCTGTCAATTTACATTAAAAATTGTTGTGAATGGTAAGGTAAATATTTCTGTTATTTATGTTGGTCTTGAAATCCCCACAATTTCAAGAAACTGTGTTTCTTTCATTTGAAAAATAGAAATGTTAAATTACTGTTTACAGAGCAAAAATGGGCATTCCGTGTTTACTAGCAAGATCACTGTAAACAATTCTGACATCAAGGGCCTAATCAATGCCTTCTGTAATCACTGATCAATAGCATACTGTCTAACATTTAAATATTTTTTTAAAAAATTTAGATTTATTTATTAGTGCTTGTGCTTTTTACATCAGCGTATATGTGTCCGGGTATATGTGTACAAGTCAGAGGGCAGTTTGTGGGAGTTGCTCTCCACGTCAGCCACGTGGGATTGTACTCACGTGATTGAGCTGGCCGGCAGGAGCTTACCTGCTGAGCTGTTTCAGTGACCCATGGGTGGTCTAATTGTTCTCCTAACAATCATAAAGACATTTGCTTTTCAAAAACTTAAAGTCCTCATCGACTCAGAGCTGAGTTAGGAAGTATATTCCGAAATTCTCCAACCCCTAAAATGTGTACTACCTTTTTCTCTGCATGTGATTAATGTCAAGTTAATCACTGACTCCAATCTTGGAGTCTTCATAGCCTCAATGTTATCTCATTTATTATAAAATTCAGTAACGTGCCATGTTTATATTTTTAAGTGAGGTAGAAAAGAATTAAACTTAAATAACTGATTTCATAGTTGTATTGAAAAATCTTCACACTTTTTGAAACGGTCTGTTCTGGAATGAATGAGTTTTCTCTGAAGGCACCAGAAGGACGAGAGACACTCATGTGGTGTGACGCAGAAGGAAGGCAGTACACAAAGTCTGGGCTTTAGAAGAGTCTGTATTAGTCTACTACTACAAGCATCATGATAGAAAGGGGAAATTCAGGAAAGGTGCACCTCGGAAACGTCAGTCATTCACAAAGGTTGTGTGGGTAGTGAATCGCTGACATGTGATGAGAATACACTTCCCTGTGGCAGTGCTTCAGTTCCCCCAGCTTTCTACCATGTTGCCGAGCCCACAAATGAGTGTCAGTGGCGACCGAACTACTGCAGTGCAAAAGGGTAAAACATTATTCCGTTTCAAACATAGTAAGAGGAACTAATATTTATGAGAACAACATTCTTTCATTCACTACAATTCAATAGACACCAATATTTTTGTTTGATGTCTATTGGTCAATTATGGTATTTTGGTTAATTATTTTTACAAGTTATGTATTTAGAGAGTAACAGTGGTGCACGCCTATGAGGGTTTTTGATTTGGAAATTCAAAAAATAAATCAGCTTTTTTCCTTTTTCCAGCCCCTGCTCCCGGAATGAAGACTCCGAGACTATTTATTTATAAATGTCTAGACCACAAGCTTTGGTCCATCCTGTAACTAGCTGTTTAACCCATTCAAACTATTCTATGTCTTCCACACAGTTAGTTACGTCTTCTCAGCTTCATACATCCAAGTCTGGTTCAAATCTCCTTTTTATTCTATCCTGGGTTCATCTACGTGTCTGGTTACCTCTGCTCAGCTCCCATGCTTCTGACCTCCTCTATGTCTCTGAGCGAATAGTCACACCTTTTTCTGTTTCCCAGAATCCTCTCTCTTCCTCCCAGTGTCCCAGCTTTTTGCTACCTCAGCTCATTGACCGTAGGCCTTTTTATTGACAAATGTTGCTTGTAAGAGATTCTTTTTTACATGGAAATGTAAAATTTCTAGACTCAAATTCTGACGTCATTTCTTGCCCCTTGTGTCACCTGGAGCATGGGGTTGGGACATTTAAACTCCAGAGCCAGCTCCACACTGTTTCATCTATGTTTACTGCATTGTGAGTCTTCACTGAGGTGAAAAGCAAAGTAATAAGAGACCCACAGTCATTGAAATTATTCACCAAAACAGGCCTTAAAGCCACTTATAGAAGCTTTAGCTAGGTCCACTTCACTAGTAGAGTACATGCACATTGAATCTTGTTGGCAATGTAGGATGATGGTCCATTTTAACTCGTACCTGAAATTTGCAGAGCAGTATGAAATTAGCATCTCAATGAACTCTTTAACTTTATGGAGTGGGCAGGGAGTACTGCCATTAACATCAACTCTCTATTTATATATCTTTTGAGAAGTTCGAAGAGAATTATTAATACCTTTGTTTTGGAACATCAACTTGGTAAAGCAGTCCTATTAGGTACTTAATTCTGATTGGCTGTTCCTAAATCGCTAGAACAAAGGATGAAGCCTACATAATCAAGTCCTGCACTGAGTGCATCATTTGCTATTACTAAAACTGAAGGTATAAATCCATTCCTCCATGTAATATTTTTGAAACTGAAGCAATTACTAGAATCTTAAAAATGGATTTCTTTTGCTTACCAAAATAGCTACAAATGAATAAAGGAACACATTCGAACAGAGTTCACAGCTTTTGAAACAAATGTTTCCTAAACTACTTTAGTGAGTCTAGAGACAAGATATGCTAACCACAGGGTAAATGTTTGTATTTTTTAAATTCGTGTAGCTCACATATCAGTAATGGACAAAATTAAGATGTAAAAAAGCTGATTATGGGTCCAAAATGGGTGCTTGCAAAAAAAGGTGAAGATTTAATATGAATTCAAGCACATACTCTGTAAGTTACTGTGACTTGTCAGATTCAAATAAGCTAGTATGTTCACAGTTTAGTTTTATAGCTTAGAACTCACGTTTAAACATATGTCAGAGGACAGAGATGCCCTGAATTTGAATATTTTCAATCAAATGTTGCAAAAAATTTATGTGGGGGCATGATTAGTTGACTAAGAGGAAATAAATTGATTTTATTAAACACACGGTATTGACTGTATGTAAATGGGACAGCCACATTCTTTAATTAACTCAGGGCTACTCTTCTAGATAGAATTAGGATTGTCTAGACCAATACCCTCAGAACATGAGATAATATTTAAAGATTAAGTTGGCACAGAGGTTTGTAGACAAAATTGCCCAGTACCTGGGCATGCACAGGCATAGCAAAGTCCAGGAAGGAGGTTCCTGTAGCAAATCTAACCCATTGACGGTCCCCACGTGCAAAAACGAAAAACAGTTCCCTATTTATTCACACTGGGAGCTTCGAGGATGGGAGGGTAGCCTCTGAGTACAATAGTTCAGTTTTAAAGGACTAATGGACTTGCAACTAAAGGGGAATATACAAAAAAAAATTGTAATTAATAAGCCCCTTTCACTAGAGTCCGATGAAATAGTAATGGGGACCCTCCCAAAGTCAGGATTTGCAACAACAAATTCCAAAGAATCTAAGCTGATATTTTAGGGGCTTGGGAAAGCTCCACACCTCAGATCCAATCTGTTTCACAAAGCGGTATTGCTGCGCTTAAATTTAAGGTGGACCTGTGTCAGAGCACTAGAGACTCACGATATAGCTTTGAAGCAGCAGCTCCACGGACTCTCTCCTCCCATACTTGATGATCCAAGACTTCAGCTTTGACTCAGCGAGGACCAGCAGGGACAGCAGACGGTACTTCAGTTCCAGAAACTCCATTTTCATTAAGTGCAGCTCGGATGTGGAGGACACAAAATGAAACCTAGGAAGAGACAGGGAGAATTCACAGGATGTAACTAATAGTAACAGAGGAGGCTGGCCGAACCTGTTACACAGCAGCCTTCTAAACTCCCTCTGCTTGCTGTTGGTCAGGGGAACCGATTCTTTTCTTAGCTCAAGGTTCCGAGAGAGAACAGGACCGATTGAAGCCTTTGATTTAGTTCTCTTCCCTGCTAACACATCTCTCATCTGTTTCTCTTATAAGCTGTTTTTGCAATGTTACATAATGTTCCTTACAGTATTGAATAAAAATACAGCCTATGATGAGGAGAGCGTTTCTGTGATCTGCAGGCTGTGGGAACGTTCCCAGCTCACTCTCCAGTTAATAATATATTAGAATGTTGGCACTCTTCGAGTCTGTGTGGGAACCCACTTTGCATTTACCAAATGCAAGCATTCCTGTTAAAATTGTTACAATTCATTTTGGAAAAGAAAAATGTGAAAAAGAATACAAAAGCATCCATCTAACATATTTTAAAAAGAGCCTTCTTAAAAAAAAAAAAAAATCAGACATTCTCTTACCTCTCAGCCATGTCTTCTAGCTGATCAGGAGGCATTGGAATCCCATTGACAGACCTGGTCCGGTAGATTTCATGGAATGCTCTTTTGTGGGCATCTGTATTTTGAAGCAGATCCTAATATGCAATTTTAAAAAAAAAAAACATTTTTTAAATGAGGAAACATGTTACCAAGAGGCTGAGAAGCATAATTTTCCGGCTGTACTGATGAGTCAATGTATTCAACAATTTGTCCCTGCTGCCACCTTCCCATGCAGCCAGCGCCTGTCACAGGCTTTTACCTAGAACAGCAATCCGTGACTGTGGAGAAGCCGCTCTGCTGGAGCGTCTAACGATCACACATCTTTAAACATACATGACACCTGCCCGGCAACGCATTCAGACCTTTTCAAAGTGTAAGGTCTAAGGACTGTATAGTCACTGCTAGAAACAACCACGGGATTCATTTTCTTTTCTTTTCTTTTCTTTTTTTTCTTTCTTTCTTTTTATTTTTCTGAGAACTGAACACAACAAACTTAACCCCTTAGCTATGGTAACAGGGATTAGCTTCTCTGCTGTTATTTCCAAGTGGAATGCATGAGGGCTACTTTAAATGCTATTTGCCAATTACAATATACTTTGAAAATACAGTTCCGGTAGAAAATTTCCCCAGATTGCAGGAAACAAGCCCTAGCTAAGAGAGAGGAGACCAAAGGTGATGTTTATCAGTGTTGTTTCTCAGCAGCTTTCCGTGTCCTTGGTGAATCTTTCTTTGTGTATTATGTATTTTACCAGCCACACGCTTATTTGTAAAAAGAATACATCTTTGCCACCACCCAAAGCCCATTTCTCACGCACACAAAAGGAAAGAGTGGGTGAATGAAACTTATGTCAACTGGCTCACACTGAGCAAATTTCCATATACCAGAATAAGTAATAGTGTATAAGTCACTGATAGATGAACCCAACAAGGTGATCAATTCAAGTTCACATTACTTCTATTTAGTATTATTGACTGGTACAAGGGAAAAAGAAGCAGAAATACAAGAGACACATATTTACATTAGTAGACTCATAAAAGCATTTAGGATATGAATTAAAATTAAAAGAATTTACGATATAAATTAAAAATAATAGAATATAAATTAGCAAGATGGCTCAGCAGGTAAGGGCCCTTCACTTGCCACAAACCCTAACAATTTGAATTTGATAGTTGAAACCCGTGTGGCAGAGGAAAAGGAAAGAGGACTCTGGCAAGTCATCCCCTGATCTCCACATGTGCACAAGTGTGTACGTGCACACAAATAAATAAATAATGAACAAACAAAGCAATAAAAGGCCTTAAGGCTTATAGATACTTGACTACATAAGAGGCATACTAATTTTGTCCCAAACCTTAATCTAATCTATTTGTTCTGATATATTTTTTCTACATTTATATTTTGAAGTCTTTAGGTAAATACACACACACACACACACACACACACACACACACACACGCACACACACACACACATTCACAAGTCATTCACACCAGACGGAAGGATCTTTGACCCCATGAGGAAAGAGGAGACAGGGCTGTTCTCAGGACAGCTGTTGGTGGTGAGCAATCTAGTCACTCTCCAGCTTTTCAACATGCCGACACCTCCATGGCATATGGGCTTGGCTGAAACTGCCCTCAAGCGAATTCCAAGGAATCTGGGCCTTCACGCCTACCTCTCCTTTGTTATATCTGATAGTTTTAAATCCAGTGCACTGGGGAAATTCTTTATATTCCACACGTATGTGAAGGAGCTAGCATGCATTGCTTCTTCCTAGGAAGTACCCTATGACTGTAAAACCGCTGGGATACTGAGCAAAACTGTTCCGCTTTCCCAATGCTTAGCAAAATACGATCCAAAATAGATCACAAGCTGTAAGCAAGAACAAAATAAAATATCCAGACTACCCAAGGCAGACATTAATTTAGTGCTTTTCAACATCGAGTTTTGGAATGTGAATAAGATGAGACACTGGTAATGGTTCTCCTTGACGAAGGCAGAATCCCTTAAGGAGGGCTGAGAGCAGCTTGTAACAAATACCCTAGGGGGAAAGGGGAGTAAAGGTCACCTATGTAAAGGACTAGCTGTCAAGAGTGAATAGCCAGTAAAACACAGAGCCGAGATAATGCCGGCCATTCAATAGCAAACAGTAGCATGTGGTCAAGAAGGAGACATGTTTCTTACAGTGATCAGACATGGTTAAAACACTGATTTCCAATATTGTTAAACGTCTATGGTTGAGCTTCACGGATGACCACAACGTACCTGTAATCCATCATTTCGACTTAGTAGAGGAAAAGTAGAGGAATTGAAACAAACTATGCTGGGGGCAATGGTGGCTACTACCTAGGCCAGGACCTGGGGTTGCTGTGAGTTTGAGACTGAGCTGCAGAATGAGACTTTGTCTCAAGAAAGCTAAAGGAATAGAAGGGAGGGAGGAGGAGGGGAGGGAGGGAGGGGGAGTGGGAAGGGAGGGGAGG
>CM052717.1:25038888-25125730 GCA_028551405.1 Uromys caudimaculatus | reverse complement strand
GACAAAATGAAAAGGGGAGGAGTTTTACAAGGGATACATCTAATCATTAGGGAAATAGAGAGGCTGGAAGTTGTAGCGTGTAAAATGAATCAGGAGACACTAACTGAAAAATTCCGGAAGTACCATAGGTACTCATGATACTTACTAATGATCAGAGTCCCGTCTTAGTAGAAGACATGTTAATCCAGAGATTGAACATACATAGTAACCTTCAGAATACATAAGAACTGATAAAACAGCATAAGAGCAGACACACCTACATTGCTGTGGGAATTATCAACATGCCTCCTTCAGTTACCAAGATGGCTCATCAGGAACAGTGGGGTTCCACATTGTGGAGAGGGGAGGTCTAGTGAAGGCCCAGAGAAGAAGAGGAGGATGGAAATAGGACTGTCACCTGGGAGAGAATGTCCTTATGGAGAGCTAGAGCAAAGCCCTCACAGGGGCATACACTTGCCTCTTTGGGGTCATCATTACAGTGAGTTTTCACTGACCTCTTATTTAAAGTTAAAATATCAACATTCCCTGTCCGTTTTGCCACTCCACAAGTTTATTTACTTACTTACTACTTGTAGTGAGAATTTTGGTTTCTTTTTAAAAAACCAGTATATTATATGAATATGTTTTTGTTTTAACCCCTGGTGTGGGATATGGGGCTGCTTTAGATTGTCCATAGCAGCTGACTGTGATGTGTCTTGTACTCTGGCAGGAGCATGAATCTGCCAGCTGAATTCTGGGTACTCTTGAGAGGGCATAAAAATGCCAGAGCCGAGAGAAGCTGCTGCTTCTGCTCCTAATTCCTTTTACTGTGGTTTTTCCAGTGGTTGTGAACAAAGAGACTAGAGAAAGAAATTGGATATCCTGAATGCAAAGATTGGACTTGCCCCAAGGAATTCAATACTCCTAATGAACAGGAAGTGGTCTAACCAGATCAATACCCACTTTGTCCTCTAAACTTGCCTAACTAGGGTTAGGGGTTGGAAGGAACTGAAGCAGACAAGGGTGGAGAAAAAGAACTCAATAAAATAGCCAAAAAATAATGGATATAAGTACTTTATCCTCTCAAGACAAGCCATATAATGAACATCAGGGAACTGTGTCTGTCATCATGCAAATGGACATATCACAGATGCTCTGAATACTACTTGGTACAATGCAGGTGCTCAATAAAGTTTTACTGAAAACCAAGAAAGACTACAGAGAGAGAGCTAGGAGTATAGGAAGAAAAGCAGAAAACCAAATGAACGAAGAGTTTTGTGGACACAGGAGTGCTTTGTTAAAAGTGTCTGATGGGGCTGGAGAGATGACTAAGCAGTTAAGAACACTGACTGCTCTTTCCAAAGGTCCTGAGTTCAATTCCCAGCAACCACATGGTGGCTCACAACCATCTGTAATGGAATCTGATGCCCTCTTCTGGTGTGTCTGAAGACAGCAATACTGGGCTTACATACATAAAATAAATAAATCTTTTTAAAAAATAATGTCTGATGGGTGAGGGATGAGCGGGATTAATATCTGGCCAATAGATAAGAAGGTCAACTTTTTTCAACCTGGCCCGGAACAGGTTGGTGGTGGTGCATTACAATAGTTTCCAGAGAGAACTTAGAAATTAAAGAGACTCTTATCAGCTTGTTTGTATAAATGGAAGAAGAGCACTTGGACGGTAGCTGGGAAGGCAATCAGGGTGAAAAGAAAGACTTTGAAAATGTGTGCATGTGTATGTGTGTGCATGCATGTATGTGCATGAACACGTGTGTGCACACTCACGTGCATGCGTGTCTGTGATAAGGAGGGAACCCAATGGAAAGGGTTGTGGAAGACCATGGAACAAAAGACATATCTGCAACTCTTTCAGAGAAGGGTAAGGATAGTATCTAAGGCTCATAGGAGTGGCCGGCCTTGGTTGGGAGCACAGATGGTTTATCCGCAGCGACAGAAGTGAGGATCGAGTATTCGGGCACAGATGTAAGTGTGTGGGTTGGTGTATTTGTGGGAGTCTGCGGATATTCTTTTCTGATTGCTTCTATTTTTCTTGGAGAAAGAGGAAGCGGTGTCGTCAGCTAAGAGTGAAGACAGGGAGGAGGTGTGGAAAGCTGAGGAGACAAGGTATGAAATAGATGTCCCAGAAATGGAGAGGGCTTGGGGTTGGGAATGCCTTATGACTGCTTACAGCATTGGGAGCCCAGTTGGGTTAGTCACTGTCAGTTTAATCAGGTTTTATATTTATATATAAATATATAAATATAAATATATATAAATATATATATAAATATATATATAAATATATATATAAATATATATATATATATATATAGAGAGAGAGAGAGAGAAAGAGAGAGAGAGAGAGAGAGAGAGAGAGAGAGAGAGAGAGAGAGCGCCAGGCTAGTAAGTAAAAGAAAGATGTGGACAATGGGATTGAGGATGTGTCCAGTGGGTGAGTTTCACGAACACTCGATTGAAACCGTATGAAGGGAAAGGATGAGAGAAAACTGAAGGAAAACAGCATTACAGAGTCATGGGGTCCAAATGGATGGAGAAGCCTTGCTTGACTGGAAAGTAGGATGCTTGACAAAACAGTCATGGATGGTTTCAGTTCCTGATGATGGATGATGATAAGAGAGGAGGAAGGAGAGAGGGTGAGGTAAGGACATGGCACAGGGTTACCACAGAAGAGAAGGTGAAGGTCTTGCAAGACCACGGGAGGATGAGGATCGTCTATGGGTTGTTGCACTTTCTGATCACCATGCCAGGCACCACCATCAGGAAATGAAACTCTCAAGAAGGAGAGAAAATGACTTGGGTAGGGTTGACAGTCCAAGGAGGATCAGGAGGTGGTGGAGACTGCAAACCATTCTCCTGGTTCCTTAAGACTTGAAAGCCTTGCTTTGCCAGCACAATGTGACTCCTGCTGAGCTATACATGTGCAACAACTTTATGGGTACATTGCAAGTTTGGAACTTAAGACGATGTTGTGTTGAGTAAGGCACTTCCATTCTCCCTGCCTGTAGTACATCCATCTACAAAAGACGATGGTAATAGCTATGTCATATTCTTAGGTTAAATGTTCAGCAAAATTAATTGCTTAGACTGAACCATGGCTAAATCCTCCATAATCACCAAGAAGAGATAGTCTCTCTATATAATGAAACATTAAGTTGAATAGAAAGGATAGCAGCTACACTTTGTATATATTTTGTATAATTAATATAATCTAATATACACACTAGTTAACTTTAAAAATATAATTTAAAACAAAAAAGTAGATTCAAGGGATTCACTGCGCTCTTCTGGCCTTCGCAGGCACCATGCACACATTCACACAGACACAGACACGTGCACACAAACAAATTACCTGTCTTAGCAGCTTAGTTTATTGTTAAGTACCTAACACATATATTCTGAATAAATCTAAATTGATCTCATAACTGTAATTACACTGCTTTATGACTATGCTACTCTAAACACCTGTAGAAATTAAACAAAATAATCTCTAAAACCTAGACTGAAAATAGAAAGCGCCACAGAACAGTTTATAAGTATAAAATTTTATGTTAAATAATTAATTAAAAATTGCCTCTTATAAAATGAATTATCTGCAGAATATATTTTTTTACAGAATAACCTAACTCCAACGTGTAAACAATGGTTATGTAGTAAGTGAGAAAAATGGTTTTTTCATGTGTGGTGAGTTCAGAAAAACATTCTAGGTTTACATATTGTAAGTTTTCTGAAATCAGAATTCCTTTTTATATCGGAAAGGTAAGATAATACTTTCAAACATCCCTACATATGTTTGCAGAATCCCCCTGGTGTTCTCAGATTACTGAATCTCGTGTAAGTCTGGTATGTCAGCCCAGGCTAGTTACATCACTTTGAGGGACTGATTTTGTGCTACCAAAAAAACTTAGAATTTTAATTAACAATGATCCATATTTCTTGTCTTTCAGCTTAGCTTATTGTTAAGTCCCTAACACATATATTTTGAATAACTTAACCTTGATCTCATGATTGCAAGTACACTACTCTATGACTTTGTTACTCTAAACATCTGCAACAAGGTCTAATGAAATGTCCCAATAAACTGACCCTTGTGTGATCGCCCTGACCTTGGCCTTGGGGCCCACATGCCTGCTTTGGCTTGTTTCCTGTTGTCTCATTAGTGAGTGCTTTAGTTTGCTCACTGCTTTCCCCTACAGTTTAGACCCTCATCTTCTCATCAGCCACTCCTACACATCCTCGTCCCCTCATTTCTAGGTATTATGTCTTATTTATCATACGCAGGTAGGTAGTTGGGTAGCTGGCACAGGCCCATGTGGACTCTGTCTGTCGCTCTGTGTGTCTCCCTGTGTGTCTGTCTGTCTGTCTGTCTCTTTCTGTCTCTCTGTCTTGCTCTATCTTCCTCCCATCAAAGTGGCTTATGTGGTCATGATCCACACAGAGAAGTCCGTGATTCATCCAACTGAATGCTCACCCTGTGAGGAGATTAATAGCTTCTACAAAACATCCTATAATACTCTAGCAAAAGGCACGCTTGCATTTAATCTATCCTGCAACATTTGAATCTATTTTCAGTACATAAACAACAGTCACTTGGGTGTGTGTCATACCTCTAGTTTGGAGGCACCACCTTTTCTACAATCTGTTTCTGTTTCCCCAGGGCTGGAAAACTACCATGGAAGAGATCTTTCATGGACTCTTCCCCAGTTAACACACACCCCCATAACTCATGTACATTCAACATCACATTTAAAATTCTAAGGCAACTTCTTTTGTGTCAGACGGTCACATTAAATTCAAGTACTTTCATTTGTTCCATATTTTACATGAAATTACTATAGAACACATATTTGATTACTAATTTGTGAGGGCGGTAATATTTGTGTTTAGAACTTTTTTCTTCCTTAGAGGTAATTTGAATCTCATGATGCAATGAGCCCAGTGTTTCTGATTTTGAATTTGTGATGTGTCTTGAACTCATCTGAGGTTTGAACTGTAGCTCCTTTCCAGTCTGGCCCCACAACTACAGAGAACAGAGTCATAGACAGGAAGGTCCAGACCTCATATGCATATTCATACAGATGGAGCAGACCTCAGAGTTACACTGTCATGTGAGAAAGCAAATGACAGGAAATTCTGCATGTCTGTTTGTGTATATGGATGGTGGCAGCAAAGAGAGGTGGAAAGAGATGATTAGCAAATCAAAAGTTGTCTGAGCATAGTCACTCATGAAATAGGACAGGGAACCCAGTGACAAACTCACATATCTATGGTCAATTGATTTTGGGCAAAAGTGGCCAAAACCAACCAATCAAACATACCAGAGAGAAGCTTAGAGTGGTACAAGTCTTTAATCCCAGAACTTGGGAGGCAGAGGCAGGCAGAGCGCTGTCTCTGTAAATTTGAGGTTAGCCTGATCTACATATCAAGTTCTAGGCTATCCAGGGTCTTATAGTGAGACCCTGTCTAAAACAGAAAGAGAAAAGGAAGGAAGAAAGGAAGGAAGGAAGGAAAGAAGGAAGGAAGGAAGGAAGGAAGGAAGGAAGGAAGGAAGGAAGGAAGGAAGGAAGGAGGACAGGCAGGCCTGTGACATTAGGCAGAGATTACTAGGACCCCAAAATCACAGACTACAAATGCAAAAAAGAGGTAATGGGATTGTGTCAAGCTAAAGGTCACCGTCAGAAAAGGCAAATAGCCAACAAAGTGAAGGGAGTATCAGAAGCAACTCATTCACAGAGTTAAGGAGAATTAGCAGATGCGTGTCCCTGTGACAAATTATCTGATGTAAACTAGTTGAGGAGAAAAGGTTTCTTTAGCTTGCAGTTTCAGGGGCTCCCATCTCTTATCTTGGGAGGTTGTGGCAGGTAGCTCATAGCATGTTAGTTATCAAGGAATGAGGAAAAGGTAGGAGACTATGTTTTGCTTTTTCTTCTACCTGGCTGCAAGCCTGCAGGGAAGGGAGCTGCCCACAGTCAGCGAGTGTCTTCTCCCTTAGTTAATACTTCATTGACTTGTGTTCGCAGACCCCACCCAAGATATCCTTTACTAACATCTTAGGTATTTTTCAAATCAATCAAGTTGATGATCAAGATCACTCATCACAAGGGGCTAATATAAAAAAGTACCAAAAAACTCAATCTTAAAAAAAAAAAGAAAACAATAACTCTATTAAAAATAGTCAAAAGACTTGAACATTTATCAAAGAGAACAAAGAAATAGGCCGTAGATGCCTGAAATAGAGGCTCAACATAGCAAGTGATATAACAGAACTCTAAATCCAAACTACAATGAGAGATGACTGCATGCCTGCTTGTGGAGCTGTTATCCTAAACATGAAGCATACTAAGTGCCGGTGAGGATGTGGAGAAGGGAACGCCTTATACAGTGTTGACTGTAATAGAAATTAGTGCAGCCAGTTTTGGAAAACAGGAGTTTTCTAGAAAAAATATTGAAAATAGGAATTCCAAAATGAGATGGAGGAAGAGAAACTGGTGGAGATCCAAGAAAGAGAAGAGTCAGGACAACACGGTGTTCCAAACAGTACCGTGGAGAAAGAACAATAGGGATCAAAAAAGCGGTTGGTTGATGGGACAGCAAAAAGCAGAGAAGAAGGAGAAGACAACGGAAGGAAGCAGTTCTCACCACGAACCCCAGCTGTGTAGGTTGGGGTAGCTGGCAAAGCCACAGCTACAAAGTACACCTGGCAGGATTGCCAGTCCTAGATGTAGGAGAAACCTGCAGTTATTTCAAGCCTTAAAGTCACTGTGGGGTTTGGTATGACTGTGAGTGTGCCTGCATATAGGCCAGCATGGGTGGGGGGAGCCGGGGTGGGGGGAAACCATGTCGCCACTCCCTATATCTGGAGACATGATGAAACCGAGTTACCCTCTCAGACCTGAAAACAAGGAACAACCATAACTGAGGGAGGTTGGGGGGACATCCTGTTACTGTGGCTGGGTACAGGATGTCAAAATAGGTTTTCATAGAGAGAAATGCAGGTGGGCAGAGTGAGGGAGAGGTGTGGGTTGCAGGGAGCTTGGAATGGCAAGTGCTCTGTGGTCAGGGTGTTGCCTGTTCTGTCCCCTGACTGCTGTGAAGGCTGAGGGCTCCAAGCTGAAGCAGGCCGACTGTCACTGTCACATGTCAACACTGACATGGATTATTTAGCGTTTAGCAGGACCGCGTTCTGAATAATTGCTTAATTTTCTTAGTAGGTGGTTACAGGGCCTATCTCAAAGTCCTAAAACCCGAAGACAAAATACTACATCCTTCTCATGGCAGACTTGTATCCTGTTTAGCCTTGGATGTTTGCCGTTTGCATGTTTAACCTCACAGCCTTCTGGAATGAGTGGAACGCTGCCCAAGACACAGGCCGTGACGGTCATTTGGGCCAACAGCAGTTCCCGGTACACAAAGAAAGAAAGCTTCTGAAGAAAATGCAGCTTGGGGTGTCAGCTGACCTTTGCTAGGTTACAAACCAGCCTAAACATTGTGGACTATTGCTCAAGGTATGACGCACAGCGCCTCTGCCTAAACATAGCGCATTGCAAGATTACAGGAGCTGGAAAATAGCTTCTTTAATCCTGTCTTTGAAAACAAACAAAAAAATAAAACAAACAAAACCAGGCTTTCTTTCTGTTCTGTTCTTTTCGGTATTTTATATCATTTTGTCAGCTTTATTTCTGCACTTTCCTATTTGCAACATTCTTCTTTCATATTATTTTCTTTTCCCTCAGATACTTTTCTGCTTTCCTTGACCCCTCTCCTTTTTCCTTTCCTTGTCTCAAAGTTTTTTTGTCACTTTTGCTTTTACACACATTTAACTCCATTCATATATATCCTCCAATACCTCCGCCATTTTCTTCTCTGTAGTTATCATGAATGGACACTCCCAGAAAGAAACTGTGTCTGCAAAGACTGCTGAGCTGGTTAGAACTGCAATGGGGTGAAAGGGTGGAGTGCAGCAGGTCCAGGACTTAATTATACCTTATCTCAGACTAGCCTCGACCCCCTTTTAGCTCCCTGGATGGCCATTTCTTGCCACCTCTTTATAGGACAGTCTGTGATTCACAGATAAAAAACATCTCTGACAACTTGCAGGTCCAAAAGCTGGAGAATGTCATCAGATAGCGTCTGGAGCCATAGGACAATTTCCGCATCTTGCCGGAACTCGCTTCTCTGATCTTTTCATCAATGTATTTTATACATGCTTATATTTATAACTCTCTTTGTTCTGTTACTATATAAACGCCATGAAACTGGGATACAGAACCTGGGGTAACCTAGATTCGTATGTCCCAGGCCACGGTCACTCAAATATGGCTCCAGACCATATCTTTTATCCTCTTTGAGGTGAGAACTCTGTATTTTGTGTTGATAGTGGTATACTGTTTACCTAATCTATTTTTACTATATTTCTTTTGTTGTTTTCCTTCCCCCCACTTGGTCAAGGGAGAGCCACAGATGGAGCCCAGAACCCCACATTTGGGGAAACAATGCTTTCAAGCCTGATTTCAGTTGTGTTTTCATATTTAGTTTAGTTTGGTGATGTTGCTTTCATGGTATTTATTTTTTTCTCTGGGTGGTACTGGATCCTGGGTTTCCAGGGAGAAGCATCTCACTGATAAGACCCACATATAGAAATATTCTCCACAATAAGTGTGTATAAACTGCAACATAGAAACATAAGAAATATAAAAGAGCAAAGCAACATGATTCCTTCAAAAGTTAATAACTCTACAAAAATAGAATCCAAAGATGTTAAAATGGCAGCAATGTCAGATAAAGAATACGAAAATCTAGCTTAAAATGAGCAAAGACCACAAAAGGGATCCAAATTTTAAAACTCTTTTTAAATGGTTAAGAAATTCAACAAAGGGGCACATATTCTTTAAAAATAAAAGAAAACATAGGACATAAAAAGGTCAGTTAATCAACTAAGAAGAGCACCACCAATAACAGTAAGACCAGATAAAAGAAAGGGTATTAGTAATGAGAATAAAGTTGAGGAATTCTCAACTCAGATAACAATGAAAACAAAACCACAAAACAGAAATCACATGTTGTCCTCTGAGAGGCTCCACCCAGTAGCTGACTGAGACAGATGCAGACACCCACAGCCAAACAGTGGATGGAGCTTGGGGATCTTACAGAAGAATAGGAGGAAGGATTGTAGGCCCCCAAGGGGAAGGAACTCCATAGGAAGACCAACAGAGTCAACTAACCTGGACCCTTGGGGCTCTCAGAGTCTTAACCACCAACCAAAGAACATACATGGGCTGGACCTAGGCCTCCCTGAACATGTGTAGCAGATATGCAGCTTGACCTTCATGTGGATCGTGAACAAATGGTACAGGGATTATCCCAAAAGCTTTTCCCTGTATGTGGGATATGTTCCAGTAGCTGAGCTGCCTTGCCTGGCCTCAGTGGGAGAGGAAGTGCCTAGACTTGCAGAGACTTGAAGTGCCAAGGTGGGTTGGGAATACCCAAGGGGCCCCACCCATCCAGAGGAGAAGGGGAGGGGAGAAGGATTGTGGGTAGAGGTGACTGGGAAGGGGCAGTGAACAGATGTAAAGTGAATAAATAAAAATTAAATTAAATTAAAAACAATCACAGCAACAACATTCAAGATTGGGGACACAACTAAAAGACCAAGCCCGCTAATGTGTGGTATTTAAAAGAAAAACCAAGCTATAGATAAAGACATGTAGAACTTATTCAATGAAACAGTAGCAGAAAATGTCCTCTATCTGGGGGATGAAGGTGGGAGGGATGAACATCTGAGTATATAAAGCCTTGAGATCCTAGATAGACAGAACCAGAAAAAGAATCTAAGTTTTATTATAAAAGCATATGACTCTGAAACTTATAAGGAATTCTGAAAACTGAAAGAAAAACCCCAAGTGACTTATAATCTACCAGAATGAAACAGATCTCGCACCAGAAACCTTAAATGCCAGGAAAACCTGGATTGAGAAAGTTCAAACCTTAAGGCAAATAACTGCCAAGCAAGACTATTATAGCCAGCAAAACTATCCTGCAAAATCAAAATAGAAATAAAGATCTTTCATGATGCATAAAGCATATTGTGACTACTAGGTCAAATTTGCATAAGATATTTAAGGGAACAATACATGGGAAAAGAAAAATATATATACACACCAATAAAAAAAAGATTAAAAATGATAAATAAGGGTCATAATATGGAAAAATCAAATGTAATTAACTCATTAGCCTGCAAACCTCCAAGACAAAGAAAGAAATTTAGCACATATCTTTCAATCATTGTCCTAAAAATAGATGGTCTTAACTCTCCATTTAAAAGATTCTGTCTTGGTTCTTGGATTTTTAATTCTATGTATTAAAAAAATAAGTATCAACTATTTACTATCTTCACACTGTCAAAGAAATACACGGACTGAATTTTAGCTAACAATGCTTCCCAAAAGAGCCATAGAATAACTAACAAAGATTCCAGCACTAGGCATGAGAAGGCCTCTTCTGAGTCCCTTGGTCAGAGTTGTCCAAAAGACTCCTAAAATATTAAATTCTACTGATATTGCCCTAGTTGCTCCTCACTGGTAGAAGATGAGTCCCTATTGGTGAAGACACCATGCCCTTCAGACACAGGGTCCAGAGGCCCCTGAGCTGTAACTGACTTGAATAACTCCTCCCTGAGGAATAGCTTTGATGGTACCAGATGCCACCATGCAAACTTCCAAAAGAGAGAATCAACAGTCCTATCCAGCATGATACCTACGAACCATAACAATGACTAGCATGTCACTATCACCCTAAGAGTGCAGTAGTGGCACACACATCTTGGTGGTAACTGACAACTCTGTAATTGGATTTAAAACATTGCTGAATAAAAGGGGTTCTTTACCTGGTACTGGAAACCTAGCCAACTATCTGGGGTGAGTAAACTCAAAGGACTTGGAAGAGAACCAACAAATGAACATAATCCCTAACTACATTCTAAAAAATTTATCCTTGTACCACAGATAAGTGTAGCTCCCTGCCCTCATTAAGGACACTTCTCTTTGCAACAAATGGAGACCACTACAGAAAACCACAACCAATCAAAGTGCAGACTTGTGGATTCCAGTCCTAACTATATGGCTACGATGCAACTCCCACATCTTAGACTCAGGGATCATTAAAAAAAGAGGAGCACAGAGATTTTTAAGATCCAGAAGAACCAGAAATCTTCTGTGAGATTGTGTCTGCTATAAATGCCGGAGAAACTATGTCCATGAAGTCTCACCAGCATGATCTGAACAAGGCCAACACCAACAGGCATCTTAGTGCAGAAGGGAAAACTTACAAGGCCTCAACCCTAGACAAAGATCTATAGGCCATTGAGGGATGCTGAGCACCAGAGAAATAGTCTTCACCAGGAAAGAGCTTGCCAAGAAGTTATCCAGTGCCAGGTGGTCAGCTCTGAAGACACACACATACAATTAGCATTATAAGAACTGAGCAGGATCTACTCATATATTTAGGAACATATACACTCACACATAAAATAACATCTAAGGAAAAATGGCACGGATTTGAAAGAGAGCGAGGGAAATATATGTGAGAAGGTTTGGAGGAAGGAAAGGGAAGCAGGAAATGATGTCATTATAATCTCCAGACACAAAGAATATTAAAAAAACATAGACTGAAAGTGAAAGGGTAGAAAATGTTCCAGACAAATCGAATCTGAATATCTGACAAATCAATATGATATAACTCAATGATTTATCGATTCTAAAATGTTAAAGTCACAGGAACAGAGAGGAGCATGTTGGTTACCAGGAATGACCAGGACCAGAGGCAGAGAATGGGTAGGGACAGGAACGCTGTATCAAAAGGGCAAAGAAGGGACAAGCTCAGGTTGTTCCCATCTCAACGCTGTGACACACTTTCAATAATGCATGCTCATAATCTCTGAGAGCAATAGAAAATATTCACAAAGAAATTTGTAAGGCGATGGATACACGAAGCTTGCGTTGACTGTTTCATATTGCTACATCACAACAAGACATATACAATTGTACATTCATCAATATACAATCATCACGTCAATTAAAGTAAACCTTAAGAAAATTTAAAAACTTGTAATGCTGCAGGTGCTGAGCTTATCTCAGGAAAGCTTAAGTGTAAACGGAGACAAGCGATGGTGACATTTGTGACTGGCTGTGCAATGTGGCAATGTCAGACTGCTTGATGAGCTAGCCTTGGACTGTGTTTACTGAGTTCAAATGTCATGGGATTTATCTATGCATCAAGAATTCCAAAACCAAGGTCTCAGAGGCATGGGAACAACATACCATGAATTTGTTTTTTGATTTTTCTAAAACAGATATGAGTATTTACCTTCAGGTAACTAAAAATACATCAAACATTTGGCAGAAAATATATCTTTTGACAACATATAGAAATCTCTATGTATCAGCTTGTTTTCATATATATGTTTAAACAAAAGCACCATTACCTCAATGTTCTGTCAATCAAAAATGGCATGTTTAATGAGTTAAGCCTGTATCATTACAAAATGTTTCACAACAGTCACACACCAATTACACACATGACTTGTAGGTCATTGAAGTCCTTAATTGTATCTCGAGCCTCTATTCCCCATGCACAACTAAAGTACCAGGACTGGAATCTTTTGTTTCACATCCTTTGAGAAAGAATACAGATGTGAAGTATAGAATCTATGGTCAACCCTATTATTATATCAATTCATATCATCTGTAAACTTATCTTTTTTTATAAGAACAGAACCTATAGCAACAGGAATAGTGACGGCTGCGGATACAAAAATCTATCCTAGAGTTATTGGAAAATATCCTATGAAACTAATGTACTGAAATTGTTGGGATGAGTATAGGTCAGGAAAATGCAGATTAGAGTACCTCCAAAAGAGGAGGTGTGGGAACCACGTAGGATGGATGCTTAGGGGGGCACACGGGTGCAGGTTCTGATGAGGATGCATCTCCAGGGACTCCAGGACTGTCATGCTGGAAAAGTTTCTATGGTGGCTTGAATGAGTATGGTCCCTATAGGTTCATGTATATTTAAATACTTGGTCCCTGGTTAGTGGAACTGTTTGGGAAGGATTAGGATTATGACCTCATTGGAGGAGGTGTGTCATTGATTGGACTTTGAAATTTCAAAAGCTCATCCCTCTCCATTAGTTCTCCCTCTCCTTCCTGCTGTGGATCAGATGGAAGCTGTCAGCTATTGCTCCAGCACCATCCCTGTCTCCTGTTGCCATCTTCCCCCTTGTGTGGATGCTAAACATCTGGAACAGTGAGCGCCAAATTAAACGCTTTCTTTTGTAATTCGCCTTATTCCTGATTTTTTTGGTCAGGATAACAGAAAGGTAATTAAGAGTCTCTGAACATAGTTTTACCTTGTGTTGCTCAAGTTTCCTTTGGATTGTGTTTGCTGTTTCCTCGTGGACCTGTTGAATGGTGATCTCTTCTCTCAGGGCCACCTCTGCCCTATATAGCCAAGCACCTATAGTGCTCAGAGGTGCGGGAAGAGATTTATCCAGTTGTATACGCCAATCGAAGAGCTAAAACAGAAGAATAGAATATCTCTGGTATAGAAGACAATTTCTAAAACTTCCTCTAAGTGAACTTAAAAAATAAATCTATAAAATCTATAAAAGAAGGTCTGGGAAAACAGCTCAGAGGCAAGTGCTCACCACATAAGCTCAAGGACCCAAATCAGTTCACACAAGAACCTGGGCTGGGTGGCATCTGCTTGCAATCAGTCCCAGCTCTGAGAGAGTAAAGATAGGTATATCCCTGTGCTCCATGCGAGCCACTGCCCAGACAAGTACCATTTCCCACATTCTCAAGTACCATTTCCTGGTCTATAGAAATTCCAGCTTAGAAACCATCCTATTTCTTGATAAAGTTTGTAGGAAATGTGACATTATCAAATTAAATAGCATGGTAAATTCAAGTAAACTATTTCTGTTAATGCTAGAAGATGGTCACAGCTTGGAAATCGTAATGGTTACAGTCTGGGGAGGGATGTTAATATTAACTCGATAAGCAGCTTTTCCTTCACATCTAGGAATGACCAGACAACCAGAAATGCCCCAGTGCCAGAACATGAACTTGCCTCTTGGCACAGGAAGGTCCTGAGCTGCTCACAAAACAAGATTACAGATTATAAAAAGTGTTGACATTCTAGGAAGTCTCTCAGGCAAAAGTCAGCTTTTCTAAACAACTGGGAAGTAAGGTCTGGAGGGAGCCAGGAGCCAGAAGGTCTTTCAGTTCTGACACCCAGCTCAGGGCAGTTGCGTTTGGGACGGGAAAGCAAGAGGGAACTGCCAGAGCAAGCACACCCAGCAATGCTCAGGAAAACCTAACTAGAGGCAGATGTGCTCCCTCCATTAATCCTTCCCAGCCTCAGCCAGAGGCCACAGCATCTTGTGCAATAACACTATGTGAAAGATGATGAAATGCAGCTTGGTGAAGACACACAATCTAAATGAAACTAACTTACCCTGGACCACACTCTCTCCCAGCATTGCTTCACCAAGGCTTGGTCGAGCGTCAGTTTGCCGTCTCTTTGCATTGGCTGTATGATCTGTTCCACCTGTTTCCTTTTCATTTCATATTGAACTCTGAAGTGCTTAAATGACTAAAAGAGGAAACAGAAACAGTACAGCAGTGAGTCCCCAAAAGCAAAAGCAAAGGAACCCGTAGCTCCTAGGGAACAGTCTTTTATCTTTGGAGAGCACTCCACTATGTTGTTGGTAATGTTACCAGCAGCAGTTATGACATTGACCCTGCCTAAGACCTTGATGGTGTTAGGTGCTATCTATATATCCCTCTGGTTCTATCTACACACACACACACACACACACACACACACACACACACACTATTAGGCATCCCAGACGTGATTTGACAGAGACAAATAGCAAAAGCAGAACTAATGCCTAGAAATTATGAGGTCTGCATAGAAATAGATGGAACTGGAAAAAATAAATTAATACTAACTGAGCTCACCAGATCCAGAAAGACAAACATGGGGAATTCTCTTGCATATGTGAATCTTCCCTTTGAATAATTGGTGTTGTATATTTAACCTGGAGTCCATGTGGAAGCCAGGAACCTAGACATCAGCCATGGAAGGCAGACACTTAATGGGTATGTGTAGTGCAGCATGGGTAGAATGAACCTAGAGAAAATATTGGGGGTGTTCAAGCATGGAAGAGAGTGGGGAACAAGACAGTGAGGTACTAGGGGAAGACTTAACTAACATGAAGGGTATATGCAAAACGTATATGGAAGCCTACGATCTTCCACACATGTCCAATTCAATTACAGAGACAGTACTCTCTATCTGAATATATTCAGGGTTAAAGGGCTATGTTGGGATAGAAGTTTTGGGGAGAGGGGAAAGTAGGGGGTGATTTAGCCAAACTATAGATATATGATGAAGTCTTATGAAAATCAGTTAATTTGAAATATTATATACAAACATATATACATATATATTATATACTATATATTATATTATATTATATTCACACATATTAAAGGGAGTTTGATCAGAAGTACCATACATAGGTAGACAATGCTGTACCAGGAAGGCATGAGTTGTGAAATGAAGGTCTAAGTTGTCATGCATAAGCTACCTCCCATGAGTTATAGCTCCCAAAACAATACAGGCTATACCCACTGCTTTGTTTGTCCGCCATAACTAGTTGGTGAGACCCTATTGCTGAAGACACCACTAACTTTGACTACAGGACATACAGAAATCAACCTAACATTGATCAGGAAACTCTACTGGCTCACGTACACAGTGCTAACAGGTACGATGAAGGCTGCTGAGAGAAAAGACATCACTGGCCTTATCCAGTGCTGAATGCTGCAATACTGACCCACCGATGTGCCCACTGGTGTGGCAGTGTCATGCTGTGGTGCTGAAGGTTAACTAAGTGCTTCCTGATTGTGTCCACTCTACAGGAGGGATCTCCTGTCTGTTACTATATAAATAGTCAAAATTGTATGACTGTGGAGATCATGACCCTAGCTGGGGAGACTAGGATTATTTCTGCTAAATGGACATGCTGTCAGACTGCATTCTAAATATCCTATGCTTTTGCCTGTAGTTCTGGGCTGCTCTCAATTTTATAGAGAAATTTCTTTTTCCAGTGGGTTGAGGCTAATGGAGAGATTCTTTACTAGTCACAGTGAAGGGTATAAGCAATTCTGTTGTGCATGGGTCATCCACTTGAGCGTCCTTAACATCTATGTCAGCCATCCAAGGACCAGGAAACCTCACCCAAGAAGGCAGGACCATGTAATAACTGGTGGATGTGAAAAGAAGCCTGTAGAGCGCTCGTGTCTGAACATGGCATGCTGTTGTAATTACTGACTCGCTGTAGCTATGGTTACCTACACAACATCAAGCCAGTCACACTTCCAGCAGGGATGGGAGATGGGTGCCTGAGCCCCACCCTTAGCTGAAGAGCTAGTGGCTAGCAATAGCTCCTAGGGGAGGGAGAGCCATCTTACTTGTGGCTGGCAGCCAGTAGTTGCTTTTGCTCTAGCTTGTGGTCACACACACATAGAAGTAGCACTAACTGGAGTCAAGGGATTAACAGTAATAAACGGTAACAGTAATGAATAAAAAGGACATGAAGGTGGGGTGCAATGGGGTGCAGAGCACTAGGAAAAGTTGAGGGAAGGTAGTGATGGATGGATATATATTGTGTGATGCACAAAACTTTTAAAGAGTAAAACTGTTACTTAAAAGTAAATTTAAAACATTAAAAAGAACTAATTCTAGTAGAGTAATTTATGAACTAGTTAATGTTTGTCAGGAGAGCATAGTCAAATACAAGTATGAGTTTATATACACTAATAATCAAAATAGTTGGTTTTTCAATAAATGTTATTATTTATAACACATCATGTTATATATTATAATGTTATCATATATATTACATGTCAAATAATGCTGAATTAAACATATCTAGATTTACATTTAAGCAAGCACATGTAAAGAGGCTTACTTTGGGGCCTTATTATTTATATAATAATCACTTAATTTTATGCCATGAAATTCTTAAGTATGCCACAGAATATTTAAAACTAATCATTTAGACCTAAACATAGGTTTGACACAAACATAAAAATAATCACTTTGAAGTTGCACTTTTTCTTATAATAAACTAGCATATCTACAAAGTGATTCTATTCCTATGTATGAATTGAAAATAACCATTCACCATAAACTTGCACATCTCAAACATGACTCCACATCCAGTTTTGAATTGGAAATGTCATTAAGATGTACATTTAGATTAAAGAGCAGGGGAAAAGTCATACAGAGTTCAGCAGATTCTAGAAAGAATTTCAGTTATAAACATGCAAATTCCCTTGAGGAACACTGGGGGGAGTTGAACTCCTCTTTGACCATAAAATGCTCATGAAATGCTAAGGTACCAAAATATACAAGTGATCTTTCATTTTGTCCAGCAGAATTCTGTGTGTGGAAAAACTGGAGTTGTGTTGCCTCTGATGAACCAAATGAAGAAAATACAGATTACATCATGTGGAAGCAAAAGAGAGATTTCCCTAGATGCTGCTGCTCGTGTGTACAGGACACTTTGTCTTCGTGTTTTGTTGTTTTATTTTGTTTGGTTTTTCTGATTCACTCTTTTCCTCTCATAGAATGACACCTGGTCCGGTAGGGAGCTTTATTTCTCGGAAGTTAGCTTTAATGGCTTGTGCTACAGCTAAAACTTACCAACAAACAAAACAAACACATCTCTTCAGGCTTTGTACATTGTTCTCAGTTTCCCGGCTTAATTGTTTTACCATAAAGCTCATCACTGTAAATTTTATTTGGAAGAAAATAAGATTATACTGAATTTGAAAGCAAAAGAATCCATGGAAACTAGTCACAAATTTATTGTTTTTCCAAGGTAAAAAAAAAAAAAAAAAAAAAAAGACGGCGTGGCCATCTGAATTTAGGTATATTTACATGAGTTTATAACATTTCACATTCACATCCTTAAGTGCTTTATCAACTACCATGTTGAATGGCTCACGTCACTGTAACACTGTAACTTTTTGGTAGGAAAATGGGGGGGGGGTAAGGGGGAGAAAAGAAAAATGACTGAAATGTAACCCGGTGGAGTATGTGAGACAATGTTGCTGAAAATGTGTTACATTTACCTTGCCCACTAAAATGAAGTAGAATTTGAAACCGGAGGAAGATGGCAACTCGGCAGGAAAGAAGTCACAACTTTTTAATGGGAAAAGCCCGTTGTTATAAAATCTTCTGGGAAGTGTAAATTGAAAGCAGAAAGTCATCTCATGGCGTTATAAGGAGATTGGACACAGCTCTCTGACCTCAGCTCAACAGCAACCGTCTTAAGTAGGACAGGTCACAGTCAATCTCCTTCCCTCCAGGGACCCTTGGCACATGTTGTAATTCCTTCTTGAATTCCATTTATTTCAGTAGTACTCTTTAGTGTCAAGTCAGTTACTTATTCTACTGGATTGTTATGTCAGCTGACATCTGTAAGCCCAAAAGGTCTTTGTAAACAATGGCTCCGTGTTTTTGGGTCTGTGCTGAGGATAAATTGAGCTGTCAAAAACGATGACACCCCAGTCTTCTGTACTGAGGGCATAATGTAACTTAAGACTACCTGCTGCCATAGTACTGTTCTTTGTAAACCTAAATAATGTGTGTTACTTATTTAAAGATTTTTCTCATTAATATAATTTGGAAGATTAGGCATATAGTATATGACATCTCTTCATCTCATCCATGAAAAGCTTTAGAAAAATCTCTCTTTTCCACACTTACCTGATATTTGTCCTGCAGATTTGACTCGGTCATCTGTGCCCTCATCAAATCTCTCTCAAATTGTTCTATCCAAACTTTTGTTTCCTTCAAAATTAGTCTGTCATCCCTCTGGAAGCCAAGAAGCGATGGAATGGTATTAGTAACTGTAAAATGAATCCCTGCTTATAATTAGTATTTAGTGCAACCAGGTGTTTCAGGAACGTTTCTTCTCTTTATTGTCCATCTTTCTTCAGTATAAGAAACAAAACTGATTCTAGATAAAACCTTTTTAAACACTAAAATTATCTTCCTTCTGTTTTGCCCTCACCATTAAGGAAAGTTAGTGTTGGTTTAAGGTACTGCACTAACTTATTAATAAGGGAAAACATGCTCAAAACAGAACACCCTGCATCCAAACTATACTAAAAAGCGCTGATATCTGGAGCAGCAGAAACATAAGCATGAGGATTGCTTCCCAAAACTTGAGTGTTGGGCTAGAGAGATGGCTCAGCAGTTAAGAGCACTGACTGCTCTTCCAGAGGTCCTGAGTTCAATTCCCAGCAACCACATGGTGGCTCACAATTATCTGTAATGAGATCTGATGTTCTCTTTTGGTGTGTCTGAAGACAGCTAGAGTGTACATAAAATAAATAAATGATTCTTAAAAGAAAAAAACAAAGCATGGGTGTTGATAACCCAAGGTACTGCTGTGGATGAGGTAAGTTTTGGTTGTCAAGGGTTGTCTGTCATCATGGTAACATTAGACTAATCACACATACTGCTACTTTAAGTATGCCATTACTGCACTTACTGTATACAGAGGAAACACACTTAGACTGTTCGATATTGTTTTCCTTGCTTCCTGACTCCCACTATAGCTTTACCAACTCATCTTCAGAACTAAATGTCCAGTTTTCATTTACTTACTCATATCTAAAAATAAAAGCAGGGACATCCCAGTACCTATGAAGTGACAGTTGTAATTTTTCCTAGGGTTTCATTTTTTATCTGAATACCAAGGTAAACAGAAACAGATTTCACATGATTTTTTTCTATTCACTTGTACATGGCTTTCAGCTACAACATCGCCTTGGCTTGACTGATCGATCATACACCCTTTCTATGGCTTGGGCAATAATTTGAGGTCACCTACTATTATACACCCAGGGCAGAAATAGACACACAGCATTGGTACATGATCCATGACTGGTTCATCATCAGGACTTGTAGATGAGGCTATCTTTTTCCTGTACATTTATTTCCCCCTTTCCTGAGATCTTCTCTGACAAGTTTTTCCTGACAGACAAGTCTGAGCTAGGAGTTGCCTATGCTGGCTCATCTCAACATGTAAAAGGCCTTAGACTCTTATGGAGAAAGTGGGGCCACCTGGATCATGAGCACATACCCACTGGCTCGGTACTCAATACACACTTCTTGGCTCAAGAGATGTAGGAAAGACACAAGAATTTTTTATCACAAACGAATGTTCAGGTGGGCCTGATGCTGCTGGTTAGCAACCTGAAAAGCCACACAGAGGACTCTCCTCTATAAACCTGGAGCAACCTCAGCCCCTATATCCATCCAGCCCGAAGTCGGACAATGTTTTTTATCTCCAGCAGCTACTGTGTGGCTTGGCACCCAGTATCTTTCAACAGCTGAGTATGGAATAATGATTACTTGGCAGTAGTCTATTTATTATGAAAAGACTGAAACAGGGGCCAGACGGCAAAGCCTCATCTCTCCCCCATGATGTCCTCTTGAAGGAGCAGGTGAATGTAATCAAAGGTCACCTTTTCTTATTGGATAGCTTTCATGCTCACAAATGAACTAGTAATGACTGCACAGTTGTGGCCTCACAGGGAAAGTGCCCCGAGTCTCTCTCCTGGGAAGGAGAGATCAGAGTGGCCACTCATCTTCCCTGGCCTTTGACACAGTGAGCTGTGAATGTCACTGACAGCCTCCTATAGCAGGTATCTTGTCAATCTCTGCTTCTGACACACAGAACTGGGAACTGGGCCTAAGAGCAGCTGCAGGTTACTAATTGAAATACTTCACAAATCATCTGAGGACTGTGCTCAGAAATAATGGCTCTAGAGGCTCTCCAGCAGCCCCCTGATGGTGGTAGGGAAGAGAAAAACCACCTGAAAAAAGAGATGCAGATCTGTTAACACTCAACATCTCTCTTTGTAAAAGCTTAATAAAATACTGGGCGTCTCAGAAACTATTGGCTGGGTGGCTTTTCTTCAAATGGTCATTTTCACATGCATTTAAAAGACATGGAGGTCTGTCTGCCTACAGAGGGTGGTACTTCATGCCCAACACATCATGCCAAGAAGCTAAACTGTGAGAATTCTCTTCATCTCTCTATCGTTCAAACACAAAGGCACGTTTATATTTTTGTGTCATGTTTACATAGGCAAAACGTTGTGTTGCATGAATCAGGCATTTAAAGTAATTTAATGGTTGACATAAAATTTACTTATAGCTTTCTAATGTGTGTTGGCATAAGTATGGGGCCTAGGAGTTATCTAAAGAAATGTGGAAGGTTAAAGGGTGGGCTAAGCACTCAACAGCGTGCACATAAGCAAGAATTTAAATCATTCATTCTGCAAATACTTCTAAGCAGTTACTACATATATGGACTTTGCTGAGCCCCATGACCCAATATTTGTCCCAGGTCAAATGAGGAAATGCAGACCAAGGACAAACTGGATCTTTCCCTTTTCAGTGGTTCTCTGCCTAATAGTTTAAGATACCGAAATAGTCATCTCACTTGACTTCTACTTGTCTACATCACATTGCGAAAACCCCAACATAGTCATTATACATCTCTCTCTAGTGATGCTGTTAAGTCCGGCATTCGAGACCATGTTGTAATTAACAGTTAGTGGGCTTAGGTTGGCACTAATATTTATTTTTTTATTTTTATTTTTATTTTTTTTTATTTAATACTTTATTTACATTTCAAATGTTTTCCCCTTTCCAGGTCTCCCCTTTGGAAACCCCCTATCCCATCCCCCCTTCCCCTGCCTCTATGAGGGTGCTCCCACACCCACCCACCCACCCACTCCCCTCTTTCCTCCCTGGCATTCCCCTATACTGGGGCATCTAACACTCTCAGACCTAAGGGCCTCTCTTCCCACTGATGGTCAACAAGGCCCTCCTTAGCCACATATGTGGCCAGCACCATGGGCCCCTCCATATGCATTCTTTGGTTGCTGGTCCAGTCTCTGAGAGCACAGGGGGGGCCTGACCAGTTGACACTGTTGCTCCCTCCCCATGGGGCTGCAAACTCCCTCAGTCCCTTCTCCAACTCCTTCATCTGGGACCCCAGGCTCAGTCCAACAGTTGCTGTGAATTGAATCATGGGTGTTCTGAACTTTTGGGCTAATATCCACTTATCAGTGAGTAAATACCATGTTTGTTCTTTTGTGACTGAGTTACCTCACTCAGGATGGTATTTTCAAGTTCCATCCATTTGCCTGCGAATTTCATGAAGTCACTGCTTCTAATAGCTGAGTAGTATTCCACTGTGTAAATGTACTACATTTTCTGTGTCCATTCCTCTGTTGAGAGACATCTGGGTTTTTTCCAGTTTCTGGCCATTATAAACATGGTTGCTATGAACATAGTGGAGCATGTGTCCTTATTACATGTTGGAGCATCTTCTGGGTATACGCCCAGGAGTGGTATAGCTGGATCCTCAGGAAGTATTATGTCCAATTTTCTGAGGGTCCATCAAACTGATTTCCAGAGTGGTTGTACCAGCTTGCAATCCCACCAGCAATGGAGGAGTGTTCCTCTTTCTCCACATTCTCGCCAGCATCTGCTATCACCTGAGTTTTTGATCTGACTGGTGTGAGGTGGAATTTCAGGGTTGTTTTGATTTGCATTTCCCTGATGACTAGGGCTGTTGAACATTTCTTTAGGTGCTTCTCAGTCCTATGAGTTTCCTCAGTTGAGAATTCTCTGTTTAGCTCTGTTCCCTATTTTTCGATAGGGTTATTTGGTTCTCTGGAGTCTAACTTCTTGAGTTCTTTGTATATATTGGATATTAGCCCTCTATTGGACATAGGATTGCTAAAGATCTTTTCCCAATCTGTTGGTTGCCGTTTTGTCCTATTGACCGTGTCCTTTGCCTTACAGAAGCTTTGCAATTTTATGAGGTCCCATTTGTCGATTCTTGATCTTAGAACATAAGCCCCTGGAGTTCTGTTCAGGAACTTTTCCCCCGTACCCAGGTGTTCGAGAGTTTTTCCCACTTTCTCTTCTATTAGATTCAGTGTATCTGGTTTTATGTGGAGGTCCTTGATCCACTTGGACTTGAGCTTTGTACCGGGAGATAGGAATGGATCAATTTGCAGTCTTCTACATGTTGACCACCAGTTGAGCCAGCACCATTTGTTGAAAATGCTGTCTTTTTTCCACTGGATGGATTTAGCTCCTTTGTCAAAGATCAAGTGAACGTAGGTGTGTGGGTTCATTTCTGGATCTTCAATTCTATGGCACTAATATTTAGTTGCACAGACAATATTATTTGCCTTGTCAGACAGTAAAGGAGCTGACATGACGAAGACGTTAAAAAGAATATGTGTGTGAAAACATACATGCAGAGGAATGACGCAGAATCTCAGGAGCGAGGAGTATTTACGACTCCTTAAGTCTTACCTTAGAATTTGGTATATAATTTGGAAAATTTGGGTAAACTGGAAATATTTCCTAACAATATGAAAATATATAGTCACATAATATAAATCGGGAGCAAAATTATATAAGAAAAGATGAAAATCACTGGACAGGCATCTGTTCCATTGGTACACAATAATAAGACATAAAATCATTTATTATGCTTATATAGCTTCCACCAAGCCACTGAAAGTAGCTGGCCAGTGTTGTTTTATTTGGAACTGAAATATTCAAGTGTGGCAATACATACAATTTGTAAACTTGCTTTAAAATAATTTCAAATACTATAGATGAAATATGTAAGGAAAGATTCTATAGACATTTATTTTCCCCTATAAATACACCAACAGAATGTGCATCTCTCTGTCAGGACTACAGTTAGGACTGTGCTTACCTTCTGAGGGAAGTCAGTATTATTCTGAGTGGAAAAAAAATGACTGAAAGTTTATTAGGCAGTTGCCTCAGTCAACAGGTCTATTTTACTCATTTATGACTGAGTACAAATTGCCCAAGAAATATCTTAAGTGGAAAAGTTTCTTCATTGGTGTGATTGACCAAAGAATGGCATAGTAAAAAATACTTCCAATAAATTAATTATATTTATATAGTATATATTAATATTACATATTGTATCTATGTACGTGAGCACATGTGTATACTTCTACATTTACATTTTACCTGCTTAGTGCCTGTGTAAGGATTAGGTGGGGAGCCATGCTTCCTCGGCTGTGTGGACATCAGAGGACAATTTGCAGGAGTCAGTTCTCTCCTACCATGTGGGTCCAGGGATTTGACCTCAGATTGACAGGCTTGGCAGACATCTTTACCCACTGTGCCAACCCGCTGGACCAAAAAATCATATTTTAAAGGCATCCATAACGTATTTCATTTAAATAGCATCATAGAGGAGACACAGAAATCAAATATACAAAAATGAGCTGACATTGTTTAAAAACAGACGAAGAAATTTACGCACACCCAAGTGAACTAATACCGAAGGCTGTGAAGGGGCTGCATGTGTTACTCTAATACAGACACCAGTAAAAATCCGCAAACTTCATTCACACCATTATACACCTCCACGTCATTGACAAATACAAGCTCTAAAATATATTTCAATTATTAAACATATTCAGCTTTTTATGTTTATTTTCTACATATAAAATCCCACAGCAAAGGGCAAAGTTTATAAAATATTTTCTAAAATATTTATAAAACATTTTCTTAAAATTAATTTAAAGATAGCCGGGCGTGGCGCACACCTTTAATCCCAGCACTTAGGAGGCAGAGGCAGGTGGATTTCTGACTTCAAGGCCATCCTGGTCTACAGAGTGAGTTCCAGGACATCCAGGGCTACACAGAGAAATTCTGTCTTGAAAAAACAAACAAACAAAAAAATTAATTTAAAGATGACCTGGAAGATGTCATCCAAGTCTTCCTATCATAAAAACAATGAAAAAGTATTTTTAACTAATCAAAATTTATTTGCTACATTATTATTAATCTCTTAATATTGAGGTCTCTTTAGTGAAGTGTACTAAAAAAGTGTGTATCCTCTGTATGTGTGTCCTCTTTGTGTAATTTCTGTGTTTATGTGTTCTTTGTGTATGTTTCTATGTGTGTATGTCCTGTATACATGTGTGTGTGTTTCTGGTCTCTAAGAATTTATGCCTTACACTCTTGGTCGGGGCATCATCTTTTGATCATAAGATGTCTCTAGCCCATGGAATGCCATGAAATAGGTAAAATATAAACATATGCATAAGCATACCCATATACATACATGCTCACACACATATAATATACACAACATATATGATATTAATATATATTATGTAAATACAATTTATTTATAAATTTTCTAACTGGAAATATGCATTTACCTTGCCATTCTGTTTAAAAAGACAGTTTTTAAAAATTGATTATTTTATTTATTTACATTTCAAATGTCTTCCTTTCCAATTTCCCCTCCACAAACCCCTATCACATCCCCTCTTTCCCCTGCCTCTATGAGGGTGCTCCCCTACTCACCCACCCACTCCTATCTCACCACCCTAGCATCCCCTTATTCTGGGGCAATCGAGCCTCCACAGGACCAAGGGCCTCTCCTCCCATTGATGCTAGATAAGGCTATCCTCTGCTACATATGCAGCTGGAGCCATGGGTCCCTCCATGTGTACTCCTTGGTTGGTAGTTTAGTCCCTGGGAGCTCTGGGGGGGTCCGGTTAGTTGATATTGTTGCTCTTCCTATGGGGTTGCAATCCCTTTCAGCTCACAACCAAAAGGACAGTTCTTATCAGAGACATCCCCACTGGAAAAACCAAAAACCCAGATTATTCATAAATGCCCCTGGGGAACATACAAAAGCAAGTCAGAAACATGTTTTGTGGGAATCCAGTACTTTAAATAAAATTCCTCACTCACATAGCAACTTGCAAGTCCAGGTTTACCACCAAAATCTAGAGGAGCTACCCTAGCAAATGGATGGCCTTCATTTGAGTCTTTCCTGTGCTTCTCAGGAACATTTGCTTATGGTGCTGGCCTCATATGTGGCAGAGTAGGGCCTTGTTGGCCATCAGTGGGAAGAGAGGCCCTTGGGTCTGAGAATGTTAGATGACCCAGTGTAGGGGAATGCCAGGGAGGGAAGACCCTGGTGGGTGGGGGAGCACCCTCATAGAGGCAGAGGGAGGGGGATGGGATAAGGGGTTTCTAAAGGGGAGACCTGGAAGGTTCCCTATCTATAGTTTTAGAAGGCACAATTCTACCATCCAGTCTACTAACTTGGCCCAAGAGCATCCTGAAACAAACTGCAGCTTCTCTCCGTCCTATCCTGAACCACTGACTTGATCTTTTAGCATAATCTCTGTCGTTGTTGCAAACTTAACTTCTTAACTTCCTTAGTGTGTCTTTCTTGGACCTGTTTATAAGTTTGTATTGTTTATTTATTTATAAGTAATGAAAAATATATTTATTATTTATTCCCTTAAAAACAGTTGCTTTATATACATTCTCTTGATATTCTCCAACAACTCCCAAACTGCCATTGAGATCTGGGAAACCGAGACCAAGGCATCTTGGAAACCCATTCATCGTTTGCTCTGCAGCATTTAGCCTTAAAATAAAGTTGAAACTTTGTGGCAAATCCATTATGCTGTAGTTTAAAAGAATGCAATGGAAGTTTCAAGTATCAGAACATTGGAACACTGTGTCCATCACTGTTTAGATCCTCAGAAATGAGGCATCTGGTGTGTCAGTTAGAATGCCAACTGAAACAGGCGTTCTTCCCGGAAGCTTGAACAAGACTTCAAACACCATTGATGATTTAAAATTCAAATGAGAGTAGGAATTCCACTCCTAAGAAATAATCTTATAAGAAACTTTCATCCTATTATTTGTCATAGATAATTGGAAATTTACAATGTTTAAGTTTATACAATTAGATTATTGCCCATGCACGCAGTGATTTGCACAGATTTGTTTTTTCATATTAACAGAAAAATAACTAAAGTTGTATGGGTACTGTGAATTTTTTTCTGAAATGCTATGACATAAATATGTCAGGAATTAATAACAACATATTCTTCTGGTTTGCATTTCCTAGAACAGATTCTATCTAGAAGGTCAAATACATTTTTTTATCCCAGGTTTTAAATTGTATGACGATGACCATAGGTCATCCGAGCATGCTGAGAAGTGAAAATGTCATTTAAACTACTGAAAGCTGAAAAATCTAATCACAATGAGTAACTAGGATTTGAGTGAATTAAACTTTGCTTCCATGTTTGCTGTGACATAAACTTAGAAATTCTAAATTAAATTGCAGCAGATTAAGCAGATTATAATATTTATGACTGGCAATGTTCTCTTTGATGCACCTGTCATAAGAACATGAGAAATATTTGCCGATATCATCCTGTATACAATATGTATTCCTTACTCAGTTGCACCTATCTTTACAGCCTTGCTCTCACATTACAGTTCAGTCTGCTAAGCTTCTGAAAACAGTATGCATGCATAAATGTGTGCTCTCATCATGGAGGGACCCTCAGGCCAGAGACAACAAATACCTACATCATCCTCTTGCACGTCGCAGCCTGCACCATGGATATCAGGGTATTGTGTTAGGAACTGGGCCACATAAGTCATAATAGACTTCTCATCTGGCTTGTCCACATCCACATCTGTAAAAATAAAACCCAAATGTAAGTTAATTTACCCTTCGGGTGTTTATTAATATACGTTTTGAAATGTAGCTGCTGTACCTCCAACTCCCATCCTCAGCCAGGCAGAAAACAAAACTAGTAAGGACAATTTAGTCTCGATGATACTGAGTGGAAATGTCATCACACCTACAAGTGACATTTTTTGGAGAGAGAGCTTTTGGGAAAGTAGCACATGCTCCTTGTAGGTCATTTCAAGACAAATTAGTCATCCATCAAAGATGCTGCATGGTTACTTAGGCACCCTGTCAGTTAATAAACATGTAAATAACATTTCATGTAATAACATGTCAAACTGAGAACCTGAGTGAGCATGTGGGATCACAATGCCCACATGTGTAACACTCGTGATGGCTTGCATAGTCATGAATGTTCTTGCCCATCACAAATAACCTGTCCTGATACATTTTGCTGTACCTGGTTTCTCAGACAGCTTCTTCACTGGAGGGTGCTCCAAATTACCGTGACTTAGATAGACACTCTCCAAGCGACAGCCTTAAAGCATTTCAATCATCGTGGTTGTTGAAGTTGCTGATTGATATTTATGCAAAACCAGCCCAAGTCAGGCAAGAATGTTTACATATTCAATAATTATAAATGGGGTAGAGGAGCTACATAAACCGTTCACATGTAAGTAGGTTAGTATTGCGGAGCAATGTACGCAGCCAGAAGCAAACAGAACAGACCCCAAATGCCACAATCAAATACGAAACTAACTCATCCTTTACAAAGACTCCTTTCAACTTGAGATATCATCCCTAGCGACCATTGATGTAGGACCTAAAAGTGACATGACTCCCAAGAGTTACTAAGGGAACAAAGGATCTGGAATCCCTGAGATACCTTAAATGTAAATTTTGCAATGTCAAGATCCCTGATGCAGAAGATACAATGTGAAGAGGGAGTAAAATCACTCCAAGAAATGTGAAAAGGCAACGAAAATCTATATCTGGGCTGGAGAGATGGCTTAGAGGTTGAAAACTGCTCTTCCAGAGGTCCCGAGTTCAATTCCCAGCAACCACATGGTGGCTCACAACCATCTGTAATGGGATCTGGCGCCCTCTTCTGACATGAAGGCATATATGCAGGCAGAACACTGTGCATACAATAAATAAATAAATTTTTTAAAAAGAAAATTGATTCTTGGTACTTTGATCAGCTGTGCTTCTGCATTAACACCTTCCACTTCTCAAAGAAACATTGATGAGGCCTCAGAGCTGCCTGATCTTTGGGTATTTGAGAAATGTGAATTTAGAGTCATCAACAGGATATTTTAAGTTCTGTTCAGGAGGCTGCTATACCAATGGCAAAGAGGTGTTCGGATTATTGACCTCAGAGTCTGTTCCCCAAAAGAGTGACAAATAGACCTTGGGAACGTATCATTCCATTGTGCACCCTTCCGTGCCCTGTTTCCTATTGGAATCTCAAAAGTCATGAAACGTGTGGGTCAGGTACATGCAAACATGCTACGGCCTACGTATGTCAGTTGAGGATCTTTCTGTGTACCTTCGGGGTCAAGCAGTCTGGGGATGCCCAGTTGTGTTTCAGCGATCGTGAAGGCGTCCTCCAGGTTTTCTCTGTTAGATCTACTCTTCACCTTCTCCAGGTCCACCAGTTCAGGCCGGATAGCATGGATGACCGAATGAAAGGCCAACCCAGTTCTCCAACTCTTCCCGAAGTCTTTCACTTCTATCCCCATCTGCCTTATTGTGGTAAACACAGAAAACAATGTCACCGTCTGAACTGATAACCGCAGCACTTCATGGTTTCAAACAAAACCCGGTCATTGTAACCACAGATGTACTATGTCTATCAAAGGCATGGTATATCAATCAAAATTTTTATAGGTTATTAAGATGAACAAATTTTAATGATATATTTTTCTTTCTTTTCCTCCCCTCTTTTCCTTTCTTCTTTTCTTAGTTTTTCTTGAGAGAGTCTTAGTTAGTAGTCCAGTTTGAACCTGCCAATTCTCTTGACTCGCACTTCTGAAAGACTGGATTGGAGCTGAATATTACCATGAGGTATTTTCTAAGCAATGTATTTCCATTACTGTTATAGACATTTCAAACACATTTTATGCTTGCTTTTGTAATGCAAATAGAATTATATTAAAATGTGTGAAAAATGTCTAAAAGGGAAAAATATTAAGATGTAAAATAGAATTTCACTTTGTCCTGTGAGCACAGGTTTTAAGGGATTGCGATGATGTGTCTAAGTACATTATAGAATGTACAGACAAATCAATGCAGTCACATACGCAAATCGATGTGGCACACATGCAAATCGATGCAGCACATATGCAAATCAATACAGCACATATACAAATTGATGCCGTTGCATATGCAAATCAATGCAATTACACTGACTACATTATATAGCACTTACTCCACTAATCAAATGGTTTGCAGACTTTTTTAAAATTTTTCTTGAGAGAAATATCCTAGTGGTGAATCTTTTTTCTTTGGCGGTAAATTGGATCGATGTAAAACCAGTTCTAATTAATGCAGTCATTCAAGCTGGTGATACCGTTTTCTTATTGAATATAGAAGCAGCACAAGCTTGCAACGAGAACCTCCTCCTGTGTGTAACTTACCAAGTGTAACAGTTCAGAAAGAGAACGGCAGAGGTGATACCGAGCATGCGCAGAACCTCGTGGCTCAGGGTAAAAGCTACAGACACCAGGGCTTAGGTCACACTTGGCAAATAAAAGGGAGATTCACATCCCGAGGGTTGGCCTCAGGTTTCCACATGCATGCAGTGCCATAACCAACTCCTCTCTGTCTCAAACACACACACACACACACACACACACACACACTCAATCAATCAATAAATTTGAATTTTTTTAAAAAATTGTCCTGTTAACTTTATAGATGTTTCTAAATGAAACAGAAACATCATTTAGTTTTTAGCAGGTTCTCGGGGTTTCCATGAAAGATAGACTCTGAAACACTCATGGATAACTTGATAAAGTTGGTAGGTGCCCTCCAGTCATAGCATGAAAAATATGAACTTGGTTCTCAAACATACTGCATCAGTGTACACTGTAAAATGTAAGTGCTAGGGGCAGGAGAGATGGCTCAGCGGTTAAGAGCACTGACTGCTCTTCCAGAGGTCCTGAGTTCAATTCCCAGCAACCACACGGTGGCTCACAACCATCTGTAATGGGATCAGATGCCCTCTGCTGGTGTGTCTGAAGAGAACGACAGAGCACTCATATATAATAAATAAATAAATCTTTAAAAAAGTAAGTGCTAAAAGCAGCACCATGAACAACTTTTTACTATAAAATAAATATGGTAAAACTATCTGCCAAGGCTTTTGTGACTATAAAGCAGATTTAAATAGTCTCTTAACTAATTAGGAGTGTCTACCTTCCCAGTATATATGTGATTTTTTTTTTAGCAGCTATCTGATGCCCCCTACACTCCATCCTTTTTTGTTGTTGCTGTTCATTTGAATATTACCTCTCCGTTTTTTCTACCTCCTTATATTCTGCCTTTGCTCATATTTCTAATGTGAAGTGTTTGTCTCTTTGGGCGACTACAAATTAGTCTTTAATAGGATAAGTTTGCAATAACAGAGTATGTAAGCAAGCTAATGAATATTCACCATATAATTAACTTTTTCTGACTTTCTTGGACTTACATTATTCAAATGAAACATGTATGATTTCTTAAATATTTACTATCTTAGAGTAATTAAAAGTATCAGTGTGTTTTCTTCCATTTATTGAAAAATATATGGAAAATGCATGTGTTCATAAAAAGGCACATGCATCATTTCATCTCTCTAAAATAATTTTGGTTTCACCTCAACTTTAACATTTAGGAATTTAATACAGAAACACAAAGAAAACTTAGATACACACTCAAAGAAGTGACAAATATGTCCAGTTTGTAGTTTTTTTTAAACTATACTATAAATTTATTTGGAACTACTTTGTGTTAATCTGGACGTACACATCTCGATTTGTTTGATTATATTATTAATTTCTGCCCCAAAATATAACGGTTCTTAGTTGGCAATAACACACCAATGCTATGACTCAATACTTTTATTTGTGAAACTTGTTTTAAAAAACTTGAAGGGCTTAGTTATCTCACATTCTCAAAGACATTTGTCACTTACTTTTTTGTAATTTTAAAATTTGTATGAAGACAGTGATCACAATTAGACCAGCGATTACTGACTAGAGTCCCACACAAGATGATTTTAGGGACATTATCATTCATGCACTGAAATGGAGGTGGAATGATCTAAAGTCACCAGTCTATGTCGTCTGAGAAATTCAGAAGCACATGCTGGGATAGCATACAAGAAATTATTAAAAACTATTGGCAACTGGACAGTCCATTAATATCACACGTTCTTAAAGAATTTCCACAGCACAGAAGAGCCACTTCCAACCCCATACAGTTCATGCAGATACATGAGATAAATCTTGGTAATGCATTAATGAGTAGAGACATCTCAGGCCCCCAATTTCATATGTATATTGCTTATATTTACATGTATGTGCATATGTGTATGTGTGTGTGTGTGTGTGTGTATATATATATATATATATATATATATATATATATATATGGCAAGATAAATAAAATTTTCATTGATATCAGTATACAAGTTACAGGCATAGCCTTGAGGTACAGCGACATCCACACTCTTGCCAGCACCCACCATACAAACAGATCATGATGAATACAAGCAGGGGACCATCAGCCTACCTAGGCTGTGTCTGCTCCCTGTCCAGTAAGACTGCATACAGGGGTGCCCAATACAGTTCCGATTACGTAATGCATAAGCCATGTAGGAGAGCTTCCAGATTTAAGTTCTACTATAGACTATAAACAGAAGCAAAACTTTGCTTTTGGACACATTTCTGACGACATCTTGAGTCATAGACTCCCAAATTAGAAAACCACCAACACAGTTTAAAAGCTAATCAAACCCACGTACATTACTAATATTAATTACATCCTCTCTGTTCACTCTCTCCCTGATGAATTTTGCTCTTTGAACATTTAAAAAAAAATGAGCTCCTTATATTTAGTGCCTCAATATTTCAGAGTAAGGTCTTGTTTATAACTGTGTTCCAGAAGTTCCATTGGATTCAGACTGGGCTTTATGCAAGCAAACCTGGGAGAAAACAATTTAGTTTTCTGTGTCACTGAGGAAGAAGAAGTGAAAATATCACTTTTATGTGAAGAAACTTATCCCCAATATCGGCAGACCACAAAACAGTCATGACCGTCAAACCCCACGAAATCTGCTAAAAGAAGATACTGAGATTACTTAACTTATATCCATGCTAATAAAAATGTGGACCTATGTGAATTTAGATTGCATATAATAATACTAGAGTAGATAGAGAATTCCATGTTCCAGAGAAACACCAAAGTAGCAAAATGGGGGTGGGGGGGAGGTGTCTAGGAAGTTTCAGAAAATGCTAAGTTTTCCCCCCAGAATCTGACTCTAAGCTTACATTGCCATTAGCTAGAACACAGAGATTTAATGAAGGGGCAACCACATATGAACTTTTCATAATCTTTTAAATGCGAGCAGAAATTCAAAACAATGGTCTAATTAGAATTAGCCTTCATGCTATAAATCAAAGCTGGATGATAAATCAATTTTATGAATCAGGCTTAATCACATAAATGAAGAAGGAACTAATTTTATTACAGTGTTTTCCTGGAGTATGAGAGGTGATTTTATACTTATATTCGGTTTTTACTACCCTCGGAGTGCACCCTGGTATGCATGTGGAGGTCCGAAGACAATTTGGAGTGTTTCTCTTGTTCTTATTCTCCCGGGATCTAACTCATGTTGTCAGGCTTGCAAGCAAGAGATTTTACTGGTTGAGCCATCTGGGCAGCACATGTGTATTTTTGGTTAATTGGAGGAGAATGTAGCAATGCTTGCATGAAGCAATGCGTGAAGCAAGGATGCTCATACAAATGTCTTCCAATTTTACAACCATGGGATGTGATGAGATCATTAAACTGGCATCGAGACCATTACTGGGTTTCAGGTTAAGCAAACTGTTGGCACTTACTTGCCTGCTGTGTGCTGGACCCACTTTAACAGAGTCTTCTTGGCATTTCCCTGGATCTTGCTGGCCACCTTGCGTTTGCTGGGTGGGCTGGCAGTCTCGGTGCTGACCATGCTGTCCACAGAGGAAGCACTGCTGGACAGAGACTGCAGCTGTGGTAGGTTGCTGGTCAGCTCTTCTATCTGTGTTTGTGAGCAAGCAGAAAACAGTTTAAGTGATCCTTGCTCAGAGCTTACGTTCCAATAGAGAACGATCAATCTTAGCATCCTATATACTCCAGAAAAAAATATTAGTTCTTATAAGCTATGGTTGTTATCTTAGCCTTCTTAAAAAAAAAAAAAAAAAAAAAAAAAAAAAAAAAAAAAAAAAAAAAAAAAAAAAAAAAAAAAACCTTTTAAAGGGTTATTTAATTTATTTTGGGTGTATGAGTGTTTTGTCTGCGTGTATGTAGATGCATCATGTGTGCCTGTGGAGGCCAGAGGAGGCCATCAGATCTCCTGAAATTGAAGTTACAGAAGGTTGTGAACAGCCACGTGGGTGCTGGGAACTGAATCCTGCTCTTTTAGATGAGCAGCCAGTTGTCTTAACCACTGAGCCATCTCTCCAACCATTCTACTCTTTCTTGTCCCTCCTATTACCTCGCTGGATGTATCTTACACACTTCTCTGTGTAGGATACTTATTTTTCTATATTTATTCAATGTTTATTTCTATAAATGTTGACTACCTGCGTGGATACATTGTTGCTATAGCTTGAGCTGTTTCCTTACGGTTAGGAGATTTGTCCCCTGTGTGGTGATATTGAGACTGATGGACTCAAAGGTAGATCCCTGAAGGAACTGCTGGGGGAGCCACATTGGGAAGAAGCTGGTGCATCTTAGGGTTAGTTCTCAGGAGTGCAAGCCTTGTGCGTCTCTTGTCTCTGTGGCTTCTCTCATCATGTCACTTCTCTTTCCTGTACATGACCCTGCCATGATGTCACTGACCATGGTGTAATGAAGCCAAGAATCCCTTCCCAAAACTGCAACATCCTGTTCTGTTCTTTGTAAATAGAGTCTCGGTTGTTTTAGCATACCAATGAAAATGAGACAAAATCTCGTGATTACTTACTCTAAAGACAAAGGCAGTTTAATTTCCCCCAACCATGCTTAATAGGTCTTAGAACTGTTTCCTCCACAGGTAAATATAAAACAACATCTTTCTGAGCTCCTTGTATGCCTCTCATATCTCCACTATGGCACATCTACTTTTGGCTGCCTCTGCTTTTCTAAGGGTAGAGGGTTCACACACGACACACTTGAGTGGGAGAAACAGAAATTTTTCTCTTAAAATATGAATGTGGGGGTCATACCTCTGCTGGGCCAAGATTCAACCAAAGGGTTTGGAAAAGGGGACATTATGAACTTCTGCCCCCCTCTCTTTGATGTTGTATCAGGCAAAAGAGTAAATGTAACACAATACCTGGAAATACAGGATAATGGTCCACATTAGTCCAAGAACGATTGACGGTCGGCCATCAGCGATGTCAGTAGCATTAATGTTGACTAATTTAATCTGTTTAAAAAGAAAATCTGTGCTCATAATTTACCAGAATATTGCGACTCATTTAATGGTGTAATAATTAAAATGTTGTTAGATAACTATAACATTTGGTCATGCCTATCTATTGGCACACAAAAATAAAAAGACAAGCCATAAAGAGAAATGGGCACATAAGTTTATGAAAATTTCAGGGGCATTTGTTAAACTTACAAACTGAAAACAAATATAAAATAGATGTCAATTTTTTATTTCGTTGAAAGTTAGAAAACACAACAACATAGCGTCATGCAGGGAGTTGCCAACAAAAAAGTCAAACAGAAAAAAACACTTATTCTTTATATATTTAGAAGTTGACTAAAGCAAAATAAATCATGGTAGGTAGCATTAAAAGATACATTTACTTTGATGCTTTTTACCAAATAGCATAGACGTTTAGGTTCTCCTTTACCTATAAAAGTCAGCAGTTGAAAATTCTAAAATGTGTACTAACCGGTGATCCTCTGTATATGGACTGACATGAAAAACAAAAAGAGAAGATAATGTGTGCACGTAAACAAACTATAACAGCGTTCCATTGTCAGTGGGGACAAAGGATAGACCAGTTAGCTTGTCTCCAGGGGCTGGGATTTAAGGAGGAACAAAGAAAAACCAGGCAGCTGCAGGACAGAGATCATTAGCTCCCTAGAGTGAAAATATAGAGCTTTGAGAGTAAAGTTGTCTGCCCATAATCTTTCCCGATTGATTGTCCACTGGGAAGCTTTCCTAACTTTTAAAAGTTATTTCCTAAGGAGTGCTATGAGCTTAGAGGGCAAGTCGCTCTGTCAGTCACCCAGCATGCAAAGGGTGTTGCTCACTACTTCCCATAAACCCTAGCGAAGACAGGAAAAGGCTATCTACCGCAACTCGGACTCCTTGCTCAGTAACTCTCAGCCAGGTTTTCAAAGAATGTATCACTGACAGTGTTCAGAAGTTTGTAAATGATTTTCTTCAATAAAAGTTTGACAGAAACTGAATTGCATTACTTTCTACGCTTAGTCAATTCAATATTTAATACATGATTCCTGTAATTCTTTTTTTAAAGTGATGTAGGGTTGGTCTATGAAGTCAGACACTGGCAAAGGAAGCCTTCTCTTTATAAATGATACCTTTTATAATGTGTCATTAAGGTTTTCACTCAGAAATTATTAACAAGAGGAACTTCGTTCTTACATTGATAACTCAGTATTCCTCAGAATGAAATACAGCACTACTGCCAGACAGCTAAATAGGGCATGCAATAGCCTAAAAGCTTCTGACATCCTGTCCACTCTGCTTTCTGTGGAAACCCCACTGAGGGTGAGCGAGAACAGATTCACAGTGACAGAGAAGCTATAGTTGTCTGTGTACATATAGCCCTGTGCCTGGGGCTTTCCCAGGCATCAAACTCATAAGATCCATTGTATCATCAACTCTCCAAAATGGAAACTGTCTAAAGAACACAAGCTAATTTTGCTTCAAGTTTGCAAGTTCAAGAAAATGTTCAATTACACGTTTGTGGAGCATTGAATTTATTCAGAGAATATGGATTGGGGAGGAAATAATTCAAGCGCCCTGACATCTGGAAGTCTGTGGGGGTGCATTTATAAGGCTGGTTGGATACTGCTCCATGCCAACGTTCTCTGCCCCCACAAATGAGACAGGGCTAAATCTGAGAGATACGGCCTGGTGCAAAGGAAATGTGTCACTATCTAATGCATGCATATGTTACTTCAGACCTCGTAGCCACAGCTAGAGAACTACCTGGATATACACCTTCATTGCTGTGCAGGCATTTTTACTCACTGTTATAAACTGCATTATTATTTCTAATTGAAAATGAATCAGGACTGGGAATGGTTCTCAAACTCTGTCATGCCCAGGCAGAGGAATGCAATGCAACTGTAAGAAATGAACAAGGGAAACTATATAAATTGATTTAGGATGATTTCTTAAATACACCTCTAAATAGAAAAGCAAAGTATTATCGACAGTATTCTAACGTCATGTAAGAAAGGAGGAGGTGAACAAAACACATCTTACTTGTGAAAAGAGATACAGAAAGGAAGTCAGAGACTGGAGACTGGATACATGAAGGTTGGGAATCAGGGAAATGGGCACGGAAGAGTGATGTGGGGTGCAGAAAGAACATACACCCTTTACACACTTGCTACCACCTTAGGTGGAGTCATGATCTCTTCAAGTCTCTTCAGTATATATGTTAACACATACGAGTGAATTTTGAAGTCTTTAAATAGTCATACTTGTCCTCACCACTATGCATTTCTTTCCCCAGCCTTGTGAACAAGGACGGGTAAGCTTTTACTCTGAGAGCAATGATGATGGCTAACTTTTCCCAAGAAGCAAAGGCTGTGTGTGTGTGTGTGTGTGTGTGTGTGTGTGTGCATGTGTGTGTGTGTATGTGTGTGTGTGTGTGTGTGTATTGCAGAATGAAATATAAGCAGTAAAAAATGAGCATGAGTCTTTTACATATAGAAATTTAAATATATTTCAGCAGATAGGTAAGAACAAAGCTAACCTAGGCCACAAGGAAAATGTTTTTTTGATAGATACCAACTGTAGCGTTAAACACGGGAAGACGTGTGCAGAGAGACCTTTCTCCAGTTGTTCAATATAGTTCCCACTGGTGCGTGGATTAGCAATTCTGAAACTAGTTTGCATTTAGATTAGAGTTGAGAGAAGAGAATATGTTGCTTGTGAAATCTAGGTTTCTCTCTATTAGATAAAGCCAAAACAAAAAGGCCAGAAGAAACAGTTTGGTGCTGGCTTGGAATCAGAAGTATCAGTGTGAATTAACGTTTTATATACACACAGACGAACAAACACACATATATGTAGGAAAAGCTCTCCCCCCCCACTGTGTGTGGGGGGGGGTAGGGGAGGGGGGAGGGAGAAAGGGTGGGAGAAGTTTACATAGGTTTGCACACATGGATTAGAAAAAACACATATTTTCTAGATCTGTTTTCTAAAAGAGCCTAGCTGCCATGGTATTCCAGCAGCCACACACACATCCAGCTCACAGATCTGGCTCATAGATACTATTCACAAATAAGAACAAGAACACCTCCTTGGGAAAAGGGTCAATTCCATACCTGTGGAAGGGAAAATATGAAATAATACAGATCATATGTGGCCATTTGATACAAGAGAGATGAGGCCAGGTCTATAGGATGCAAACACCAGCTGAAGGACTCTTAACAGCCAAAGCTACAGTAACAGAGCAACACAGCACACAAGCATAATAAACTATGACCAGAAAATAAAACAAACATATCGAGTTAATACCAAAAGAAATAAGTAGTTAATGGGTAGTTTTTTTCCTTTTAGAATACTTTTAGTATACACATATGCAATGAGATGAACATAAGGTCACCAGTGGGCAAGTAGAACAATAACTATTTGAAGGCAGTGGGTGTTAAAATTTGAGAATTAAATAATAGCACGGCCTCAATTATCTCCCTACTAAGTGGGAAAGTAGCAACATTATCATATGAAACCATTCAGATGCAGCCTACCTCATCTGAAAACATTCAGACACAACCTGCGATTGAAATCTGTGATTTCAATGTGTCACTGGCTTTTCATGTGAAAATACAATCCTTAAATTTATGTCAATAGTATTTGTTGACTCTGCCTCAGATAGGTTACTAGGGTCAGATTAGGGTGTTAACTGGGACTTCCCAGGGCAGGAAGAATAGACCTGGGCTGACACAGAGTTACTTTGTCTCACTATGCAATGTTCAACAATGCATTGTGATACAGCCAGAAGGTGGGCACTCACATCAGGCTCTTAGATGCACCAGCTTCTGGAACCATGAGAAAGTGATGTTTCAGTCTTTATAAGTCATCCAGTATTAAGTATATTGTGATAACTATGGAAAACAGTCTAGAAGACTAACTTATCAAGTAATAGTTGTCCACACCATGAGAACTAAAACAGAAGCCTAGATGCATCTACAAAATGTACTGGGAAGAATGTAACATGGCTTACCTGGAATTCTTGCGAACAATGTGGAACTACAATCTAATCAGAAGGACACAACACAGAAACCCAAACTGAGAGTTCCTAAAAATGACTAACAAGCAGTATTAAAAGTGTCAAAGGTCTTGAAAGACCAGGAGCCCATGGAGACTTGGTGTAGAGTGAGGGGCAGCGAGATGCCTGGTGTGGTGTTGGATTGAATCCTGGGACAATGGTACATAGATCATGGTCTATACTTCCATTAATGATGCTGCACTAGTTTAAATTTTCTTATTTTGATAACAGTTCCATCATTACATATGTTCTTTATGTTTGTTTGTTATTGTGTTTTTGAGACAGGGTTTCTCTGTGTAGCCCTGGCTTCTGGAACTCACTATGTAGAACAGGCTGGCATTGAACTCAGAGAACTGCCTGCCTCTGTCTCCTGAGTGCTGGGATTAAAGGCATGTGCCACCACTGCCAGGCTCATTTCATATGTTCTTAACCTGGAGGGAGTTGAGTAAACTGAGCTGTGGTCTCCTTTTTGCAACATTTCTGTAAATCTAAATTATTTTTCTCCACTGCCACATGTCTATGTAGTACAGACTGCATGAAATTATGGCCCACAGACAACAGTGTGAAGAGCAGTAGATCCAAGCTTTCTCTCCAGCATTTCCATTTCGTTTCTTACCTTCCTTCCTTCAAGGAACTTGAGTGCGATGCCAATGTTAGCCACAGCATGAACGCGTTTCACCCGGCGTCCTTGTTCACAAGGCTGGGGAAAGAAACGCATAGTGGTGAGGACAAGTATGACTATTTAAAGGCTTCAAAATTCACTCAGATGTGTTAACATATATACTGAAGAGACTTGAAGAGACCATGACTCCACCTAAGGTGGTAGCAAGTATGTAAAGGCGTGCCATCCCAGAAGTACTTTGAGCTATCTGATTCTTAGTAGAAGTTCAAGCTCAGTAGACTATATCCCTGCAGTGTGCTTTCCTCATTGACTTCTAAGAGTTAAAGTTCAACAAATTCTCATGCTGTCTATAGAGACAGTCACTCTTTCATGGCAAGACATATTTCTATGAAAAGTACTTTTGGTTAGTCATACCTTTTCTTTTAGCTATGAGGACATGCAAGGATATTGACCATTACTAGTGTCTTTTCTTGATTTGAATGACCAAAAATTTGAGCAAATGAACCAAGAGTAAAACTTAGATTGGGAGAATGTTTTTTACTTCTTGTTTCTTTTCTTCTCATTTCTTTTCTTTTTTTCTTTCCTTTCTTTTTGCATGTGTTTGTTCAATGCTATATTTACATGATTAAATTCATTGTGTTTATTGTCTATCACACTTAGCATGAAAATCCAAAGGAATTTCAATGAAGTAAGTATTTTTCTTTCCTGGAGCAACCAGCATTAATGAGATGAGGTCAGTTTTCCTCAAGGCTCTCATCTAGTAGAGTGGCTCTCTTCCGTGTTAACCTAGAACTCTAAATAAAATACCAGGAATTTCAAAACCAAGCTTTATATTTTCACTGGGTGATAATTTTAGACTGTAATTTTTTAAAAAAAAAAATTTAATAGGAGATATTTTATATTGTTACTGCTCTTTCCTAGGAACTTATTTGTATCAGTGTAGGACTGTCTCATTACTGCTCCATGCATAGAACACCAGTTAGCTTATATAATTAACTATGCTTTACCATGGCAAAAGCACTGTGAATCTATCACTTAAGAGAGTCAAGACGTCTAAGTACCAACATCATGTTCTTTCATCCCACCCAGATGCATTCTTACTTTCTGTCTTCCTACACCCTTGGCAAACATTTTAAATCCAGCCCAACACTTGTCTTTCTAGATAGATTCAATTCAAAGTTAGCTAATACAGGAGACTTACCATGAACTCAAGGCCAGCCTGGGTTAAAGACTGAGACCATATCTCAAGAAAAAGAAACACACTAAATTTTGTTGAGCTGTTGTCTTTACTTAAAGGGCATCTCTGTACTCATTCCTTGAGTCTTTCCTACACACCATTTCATTGACAATATTCATTTCCCTGTTTCCTCAAAAGTTCCTCATTCACAGTCAGCCATGTATGCATGGCCGTGTCTACACTCTCCTGATGGGAGCTGGATTCTTTCCAGGACGTTACTTCTCAGCTGGGATAGAAGCACCATTCCTCTGAGGCTTACTTCCCCTAGAACTGCCGAGTCAGGAGCAATGTTTGCTGCCACACTCTCCCAGTGAGCTGTGCTACGTTCCCTTTTGCAAGCATTGAAAAGAAACATTGGAAATGTAAATAAAGCATCAAAAATAATAATAATGAAAAAACAAAACAAATGATCAGTATCAAAAGTTAAAGTAATAAACTATTACAAAAATACAAAAAAAAAGAAAAAAAAAAGAAAAGAAAAGGTAATTGGTATCCACCCCCTTCAGCACTTGATTTGACAAATGATTTTTCCAAATTTCAATCCAGCTTATGTACTGTATGCACTCCAGTGTTCATTCAAACGCCCCTGATCAGCCTCTTCCTCTGACCTGAGGACTTCTTTTGTCAAATTCATTTCCACATCTCCTGTCCAAGTTTCCTTTGGATCATTGCTATCTTATTGATTAATAAATGAACTTTATATATCCTTGCTACAATCCTGTTTTAAGCCTGCCCTAGGCAAATGGGCAGCTTTTTATGTCACTGTCTTTTCTTTTTCTTTTAAAATGTTCTTAATTTAATTTTAATCACTTTAAATGAAAAAATTCACTCCCAGAACTTATTTTTAATTTACACTATGTTTTATTTAAACTCCGTTATCTAAAAGATATTCACCTATCTTCTCTAAGTATGGCAAAACCTTGTACCATTAGGTTTTGAAAGCACACAGATATGAATTGTGCCTGTTTAGGCTCTGTTTTTTTTAATTTAAGTGTCCCTCCACTCTATTTACTAACAATCCCTGCTTTTTTCCAATATCTGACATGGACATCTGAATTATATTGTAAAATTCCACTACGCTCTTTGTATCCTCAACTCTATTAAATTTATCAATATGAATACCCCATATCAAGGGCACACACTCTAAGTACATCTACAAATAAGGTATCCTTGTATAATCTGATACCTAGTCAACAAATGCCTTTTTTTCTGCCTTTCTTCTTCAGATGTGCACCAGCTCAGCAAGGAAGAGATAAATATCTGTTGTATTATCCCAGCTCATATTTGCATCTGATTTTCAGACAATAACCAATCCTAGCGGGTAGCTCTTCTCAGTACTGGGTTGTAAGCTCTTTGGGAGTGCCAGCCATATTTGACTCACCCATGTTTCTCCAGAGACATAAGGTAGTGTCATATTCAGAGTGCAGATCTGAGAAATGTTAGCTTGCCAGTAAGCAATACACAGGCAGCATCGAGGTCTCCTTAGTGAACCTGAAGGGTTGTTGACGCTCAAACCCTCCAAGTATCTACTGTTCATGTTCCTATCAGAGTGGGTTGTTGACCCCACCCCCAATTTGGCAAACGCTCATTCTGTAAATGTCACGCAATCACTACTCAACCAAACAGGGAATCTAAGAAAAATAATTGAAAATGTTTAAGATGTCCTTATATAAAATCAAAGCCAAGGAAGCCACAGCTGATTATTAAATGGGACTAGAATATAGAGACCTCACCCTGGGATGCTAGCCATAGGAAGAAAGCTAAGCCATTTAGCCACATTTCCTGAATGCTTATCAGAGCCAGAAGCCTGGGCTTTGCTACTGAGATGCTCAGGGCAGTGCTCCTCACAGAGCTACCCCTTCCCCCCCACCCCCACCCCGGGACAATTACAGGAATTCCCCTGCTGTGTGATCCTCTTAAGGACAATGCTTTGTTAACAGTCTTGCTTTGAAAGGCTCTGCAAGAATGAATACCCAGGGCCTTCATTCCTTTGCACCATGCTCTCCACTTCCACAGGATGCTGGACCACAAGCAGGCACATGCAAAACTGAAATCACATATTTATAGTAACTTCAGTTTAGGTTCATGAGAATCTTAAAGGACTTAATATCAATACATAATGAAAAGGTCAGATCAGAAGTTCTCCTTACACCCTAGTTTCCCTCTCTGCCAACTGAAGCTACGAAAATGATTGAAACCTTTGTGATTCTGTAATTCTAACTATACATGAATGAGTAGGGCACATACACAGAGGAATGTTCTATCCAAAGTACAGAATAATTCAACCCAGAATTTAACTGACCATGAAACATGCTCATAGACGATTAGTCAAATACAATGACCGAGTTATATTTGACACTTAGAAAGACAAGTGTACTCTTCCAACACTCATGTGAAGGCTCCTTCAATCCACAGGTAAAGTTAGGAGGATTTGGATCAGGAAATCAGGAGAGTATGCTTTCAATGTGATATTCTCTTAGGCTAGCGCTTGTCTAATTTATTTAGCTGATTTATATAGCTACGTAGCTGTTTGCATGTGATCTGTTGGGTTCATCCCACAGTACAGCATAGACAAGCATTTGAGTGTGTGCGGCTGATTGAGGAGGCATTCCCAGGTAGTTAAGGAGGGAGAACGTATTAGGAGTAAGATTGCAAAGAAGGAAAGCTAACCAAAGGTGTGCTACTGAAACTTTCTGCTAAGGGCAACTGGAGCTGTGTCCCACGGGGACTTTACCGGCATGCTTCTGAGATACTCCTGCCTCCCCCATACATGTCTCAGAAATGTACTTTCTAAAACTTCAAAAACAAGCATCAATTCCCAGGCTCCTATAGTCACTAAATAAAAATCCTGATTTTTTTTTTTTTGTGCTGTTTTTTTGTTTGTTTGTGATCTGAATTCTCCCCCATTACAGACTGACAGATCACTTGTAGAGCTCTGCTCAAGCCTGAGGCCACAATCCTGAGCAGTGTTGTCTTAGTGTTTGTGTCTCCTATCACCAAAAGCAAAAACCAAAGGTGATCTGAGGTAATGAAAACCTGTCCCTAAGTATCTGCTGCCCGATCTGTACAACCAGAATGATTTACACAGAATTCTCACCAGTTTGTATTTTCCAACGAACTCTTACCACTTACTATGTTCAGAAAAGAAATAAATAAAAACTCAATAATCTCTATGGCAATGGTTAAAAAGATATAAGAGATAAGAAGAGGGAGCCCAAGCTCTTGGGTACCTGGAAGGTACATAACACTGCTTGTTCTAGATGCAATCTTTCTTGTCCTGGAGCAAACAGAACCCAAAGTTAGGTTTCTATGGCTGCTGTCAACCACCCGACTTTGATTGTTTTTATTGGTTGTCCCATTTCTGTTTTTCTAGAATGAACTCTGGAGCCCCCACAAAACAGAGCCCTTCATCTAGTCTTTACATTAACCAAAGGACAGAAGGCTTCAGGGGAGATTTAGAGTTCCTCATTTTGGAGGAGATTGAAGTAGTCTGAATGCCTCTGTGATGGCTCCTGCCCATACTTCAGAGTTCAGATATAGAGCTTGGATTTTTACCGCTACAAAGGATGAGCTTCATCTGAAGTGTGGCAGATCCCAAGAACTTTGATGTTCTCTGCGTTATCTGTGTGAGCAGTTGTCAACTCATGGGGATGGGGGCCAAACCAGCACATTTATCTACCAGATAGATAGCATTCACAGAGTGTTGTCATCTCAGAAACTCCTAGACGCTGAGTCTAAGGATCACTTGAACATGAGTTACAAGTCAGTCTGGTCAAAGCACGGAGTCTTTGCTGTGCTACCCTCTGCTCCAAGAAGTTACATTTACTGACATTTATTTTCTCTCACAAGTACCCAGTTTTATCAAGAAAGATCATAATAAAAGAAAGGGAAGCTCTGTCAGCTCCAGACTTCATATGTCTCTTGAACTCTGTTTCCCAATTACAACAAGTATTTATTTATAAATACTTTATGTCTACAAGCTTCTTACCCTTCTACTCTGATATGGAAAAGACATACTCTAATATTGAAAAACTACTTATTTTATACATATTTTAGTTTCAATAATCTAATGAAAATATATTTCACTGCTCTCTGGTAAGGCTGTTTGTGCTCTGTTGGTTCTCTGGGATGTAACAATGTCTCTCTGAGCACTCTGTTCTTGTTCCAAGGGATTGTTGATGGAGGACATCAGCAAGAACATGGCAAGTGCCACACTGCTTTTAAACGTAATATCCAGCAGACAGCTATAGAAATACACAGAGAGAAACCAACGGTTCTTTCAAATAGGAAACAGTCACAGTTGTGGTTTAGTTTTGTCAATTTGACACTAAGCTGGAATCATCTGGAAAGAGGGAGCCTCAACTGAGAAAATGCTCCACCAGGTCAGCCTGTGGGCAGGTCTGTAGGACGTTTTCTTGATTAATGATTGACGTGGAAGGGCCCAGCTCACTATAGGTGATGCCAACCCTGAGCAGGAGATTCTGGGTTATATAACAAAGCAGACTGAGTGAGCTATAGAAGGCAAGCCAATAAGTAACACTCCTCCATGCCCTCTGCTTCAGCTCCTGCCTCCAGGTTCCTGCCCTAAGTTCTTGCCCTGCCTTCTCTTCAGTGATGACTACGATGCCCTGACCCCCCTTTACTTCAGACTATGATCTGAGAGGTTGAAGATCAAATTAACTCTTTCCTCCCCTAAGTGGTTTTGATCAGAGTTCTATCACCGTAATAGAAAGCAAAAGATGAAAAACACTTAAAGTGAAGTCGCTGTTGATTTGTAATTTATAATCCAGGTGATCATTCCAGAAATCTTAGAGATGTGTTGCTCACCACATCAGGGTGCTGATAACTGCGTCCCTCTTACATAATGCAACTGCTGACATAGTGCTTCTTTTCACAGGGACAAGAAGGCTAATACACTCCTCATTTCTCAACGGAAGAGCTAGGCCAACGTTTCCAGGTTATTAATACTGATTGAGGCAGAAGTCTCTCTCTTGTTGGTAGTACACAACCCTTAGGTACACAATGCAGTCACTCCAGATGGACACTACTGGGTAGGTATTAGGGTCAAAAGAGATCCTTACCAGTTTCTGCCCGGACAGGACCTCCAGTAGAGCAAGCAGCTTGATGCCATCTTTCATGTCTTCAAAAAGGTCATCCACCACCATGGGAGGCTTCCGCTGTAAGACAAAATGCCACTCACTAGGGGGAAATTTGTATACCTCATCATTCATCCATTTGTCCATCCATCCATTCATTTCTTGTTTGTGTTATGAGTTGAACCAATGCCATATTTACACTAGACATATGCTTTACTACTGAACTATACTCCAGACCCTTTGATTATTTTTTTATGCATTTATCAGTTACATGGTGAAAGCTTCCAGAAGAAAATTAGACCAGTATAAAGGTGGACATCTAAAAATCTCATTATATCTTATTACTGAACGCAGAGAGTAGAACTGGTGCCTACCTAGAGCCTTCACCACTATTGACTAGTGTTCAGGGTACTGGAAAGTAATCTACAAACTACCAGAAGAAAGAGATAAACACCAAACCTGCTATAAACCCTGAGATCTACAATGGTGGTCTGCCTGTCAGGTATACTGGTGCAGTAGTGGCCGAATTGTTATGGGAGTAACCAACTGCTACCTGACAAGAATTAAAGCTTACTCCATGAGATAGAATGCATGCCTGAGAGTGACTAAGTGTCCAGGAGCCTGAAACAAGACAGACCATGTAAGCTATAGTAAACAAATACTACTGTTCTGCTAAAAGAACAAAGAAATAAAATGTATCCTAATGACATTCTGCTATACTCATACATCAGTGTGTCTTGCTCTGCCATCATCAGAGAAGCTTCTTCCTGCAGTAGATGGGATAAATACAGAGACCCACAATTAGACAGTGTGCGGAGTGTAAGAGATCTTGGAACACTCATCCATAAATGGGATGTTTCTGTCATATCCCTCCCCTCAGGACTCAGGGAACTCTGCAACTGAGGAGGCAGAAAAATCTTAAGAGCTACTGGGGATGGAAGACACCAAGGAAACAAGGTCTTCAGGACACAACAGAATTGATGCCCATATGTACTCAGAGTCTTTAGCAGCACACAGACAGCATGCACTGCTCTGGGAGAGATAGGGTCCCAGTGCTGAAAGAGGATGTAGGTACAAGCCCCCATCCCTAACCCAGAAGTTGTCTACAACTGATAACCACTCATGTGGGAAACATTAGTTTTCTCCAATAGAGTCTCCCTAGGGGTGGCCAACACAAAGCAAACTCAGTGGTGCTTCCTATGGAGCATTTTGTGTCTCACAATGATTTATCTGGACTCCCCCCCCTGCAGATCTTTTGCTTATCTACTATTGCTTGCAATTTTGTTTTTATGCACTTTCTGTGTGTGCACATTTATGTGTCTCAGTGTCAGAATGTGTTCCTTGTGTTTTTTCTGTGGATTCTTTTTGGTGTTCATTTTGTCCTATTCTGGATTGTTTGGTTTTTGTTGGTGGTTGGTGGTTTCTTTTCTCTTCTCTTATACTTATTATTATTATTTATATGTCTGCTTATATTCTAATAAGAGAGAAATAAAAAAAAAAGTGTGGATTTGAGCCAGTGGGGAAGTGTGGAGAATCTGGAAGAAGTTGGCAAAGGGAAAACTGTAATCAAAATAATTTGTATGAAAGCATGTATTTTCCATAAAGCTAAAAAAGTCAGAACTTCATTAATTTGTATACCAGCTCCTTTCTAGAAGGGTGAGATGGTGTCAGATAAGAGAGGGAAGTACAAACTAACAGAGATGAAAGCAGTTGCTGACAAAACACCCAGGCTTTCTCTGGACAGAAGGGAGCAATGCACTGCACCATGAACAAGGCAACTTATGGGACTTAAGGAGCTTCAGAGTCTGCGACATTTCCCTGAGGTTATAGGAACACACAGGATACTCCAGTAGTAAGTAGGTAGGCTGTGATTCCCAATCTAGTACCCCACTACACCTCCTCTCAGAGGAGCCTGAATCAGGAGCCATAAGCCCAGCAGTGCATACAGTCAGCAGAACCCTCACCACTCCTGTATGCAAAGAAAGGAAAGGCCAGTTTCCATCCCAATGTCTTTAATGTTATCACAAACATTAATGAGTTTATTAAAATGCTAAGTAGGCTAGAGTTCATCAGAGACCTTGGGAGAAGTCAGCAGTAGATGAAGAAGTAGTGATCCATAGAGAGGTCCCTAGAGAATGAGGGACATGCTCACGAGTCCCCAAAATAAAACTCTGTCCCTTTGTCGGAATTCAAGCTCCATGGTTTTCTGATTCCTGCTGAACTGTGTTAAAGGCCCAATGCCTCCCTTTCAAAACTGTTTTTCTTCTAACACTGTGTTCTATGCAGAGGTACTGAGGCGCACAGTCTTCTTCTAAGGTCCACTTTCTTCTCCGCCCGCTGACAGGAAGCATTTCTAGTTCTCTCACTGACTGCATGAATTATGGAAGCTGAATGCTATAGTTCTAATTTTAAGTATATTTCTCTTTCTTTACGAAGTGAATAGCTGAACACATTTTGCCCTCCTGCTGTGAAATGCATGTACAAATATAACAGTGTTTGCATTTCCAGTCACTCCTTGTAGGCTCCCACCGTTCACGCTGCTTCTTAATTATATACCATAAATTGACATTGACTTTATATCCTAAGCACATAAGGAAAATTATTTAGAATAAAAAAAGCCATCATAATAAAAACCAACATGATATAAAGCAAATTATTGCCATTACTCATTTATCATCATTATAAATGAAATACGGGCATCATTCAAGGTACCAACTTGCATCCTACTAACTTAAATAAAAAAAAAAAAACTTTAGTGAGAAGATACAAATTAAGTTTTACCTGGATACATTAGGAAAACTGGAAACTCCTACAAACTACTAAACATTACAAGAAATTTGGCAACAAGGACATCATGAGTTTTGTAGACAAATAGATTAAACTAGAAAATATCACACTGAGTGAGGTAACTCAGACCCAAAAGGACATGCATAGCATATACTCATTAATAAGTGGATATTAGCCAAAAAAGTGCAGAATACCCAGGATACAGTCCACAGAACTCAAGAAGGTTAACAGCTGAAGGACCCAAGTGAGGACACCTCAATCCCACTTGGGAGGGAGAAGAAAGCAGTGGCGGGGGGGGGGGAGGACCTAGGTGGAAGAGGGGGCAGGGAGGGAAAAGGAGGAGCATGATCGGGCATTGGACGGGGGCGGGGGGGGGGCAGGACTGAAGCCCTGAGGGCCAGCAGAAAGAATGGAAACAGGAAACCTCAGAAGGTAAGAGGTGGGAGGGTACCCTCTAGAAGATACCAGAGACCTGGGAGGTGAAAGACTCTCAGAACTCAAAGGGAGAGATCTTAGATGAAATGCCCTACAGTGGGGAGAGGGAACTTGTAGAGTCCACCTCCAGTAGAAAGACAGGGCATCAAGTGGAAGGATGGGGTTGCCATCCCACAGTCAATAACTCTGACCCAGAATTGTTCCTGTCTAAAAGAATTGCAGGGACAAAAATGGAGAAGAGCCTGAGGGAAAGGAGGTCCAGTGACAGGCCCAACTTGGGATCCAGCTCAAGGGGAGGCTCCAAGGCCTGACACTGTTACTGATGCTATGGTGTGCTTACAGACAGGAGCCTAGCATGGCTGCCCTCCGAGAGGCCTAAAAAACAGCTGAAAGAGTCAGATGCAGATATTTACACCCAACCAATGGACAGAAGCCAAGACCCCTGTGCTCTAATTAGGGAAAGACTGGAAGAAGCTGAGGAGGAGGATGACCCATAGGAAGACCAGAAGTCTCAACTAAACTGGACCCCTGAAATCTCTCAGATACTGAGACACTAACCAGGCAGCATACACCAGCTGATATGAGCCCCCGACACGTATACAGCAGAGAACTGCCTGAGCTGGCCTCCGTGAGAGAAGATGCACCTAACCCTGAGAGACACAAGGCCCTAGAGAGTGGGGAGATCTGGTGGGGTGGGAGTCGGGGGTGGGGGAATCTTCTTGGAAACAGGGGAGGAGGTATGGGATGAGGAACTGTACTGGCTGGTTTTGTGTGTCAACTTGACACATGCTGGAGTTATCACAGAGAAAGGAGCTTCAGTTGAGAAAATGCCTCTATGAGATCCAGTGCTGAGGCATTTTCTCAATTAGTGATCAAGGGGGGAGGGCCCCTTGTGGGTGGCACCATCCCTGGGCTGGTAGTCCTGGGTTCTATAAGAAAGCAAGGTGAGCAAGCCAGGGGAAGCAAGCCAGTAAGTAACATCCCTCCATGGCCTCTGCATCAGCTCCTGCTTCCAGTCCTGACTTCCTTTGGTGATGAACAGCAACATGGAAGTGTAAGCTCAATAAACCCTTTCCTCCCCAACTTGCTTCTTGGTCATGATGTTTGTGCAGGAATAGAATCCCTGACTAAGACAGGAAGAGTCAGAGGGCAGACCAGGAGAGTGATAACAACTGGACTGTTGAAAGAAAGAAAGAAAGAAAGAAAGAAAGAAAGAAAGAAAGAAAGAAAGAAAGAAAGAAAGAAAGAAAGAAAGATAGATTAAGAATAATAATTTAAAAAAAGAAAAAGAAAAAAAAACCAAGAACTTCGGCATCAAAGTTATGATACTGCATGGAAGATAACATGCATGAATGGCATGTGCATGCATGACAACATGCAAAGATGATAGTGTACATGGACAATAGCAATGTAATCAGGTGATAACATGCAAGAGTGACAACATGCATGGGTGATACCATGAATGAATGACAATATGCATGGGTGGTAACATTCCTGGGTGGTAACATTTCTGCGTGATTACATGCATGTATGATAGCATGCATGGGTGATAATATGCATGAAGGATAGATGACATGCATGGATGATACTATGTGTAGATGATAGCATACATGGGCGATAACATGCACAGATGAGAGCATACATGGCTGACAACATGCATGGATGATATCATGTGTGGATTATAGCATGCATGAACACACGCTCTGTCTCTAAACACACAGCTTCTGCTTCTTTAGAGCACAGTGCTCCATGGTGCACCTGAAACTGGCCTTTGGGGTAATTGACAGTGGCTGCTGGGCCGGTCTTCAGGCTACTGTCCTCTGCCTGGCCTTGCTGACACACCATGCTGCCCTTGACTGGCTCCCCCCAACCTCCACAGCCAGACACCCTGACTAACAACCTTCCTCTCACCTCTCCTTCCTCTCTTTTTCCTTCTTTTCTTGTCCTCCTTTCTTTTCCTCTTTTCCCTTTCCTTTCCCTCCCTTGGCTTCTCCCCATCTTTCTCTCTCTCTCTCTTCTCTCCTTTCCTTCCTAGGTGTGGTCAAACTCACCTGGGTACCTTGCTCTGCATGGATAGGACTCTTGGATCCTTCTTTGGAGGAGAGAGCGCCCTTAAGTACTATCAAGAACATGACAGACACGTCATGTATGTTTCTTGCTGCCTACTGGATGACTCAGTGAATGAAGATAAGTGTTGTGTGAAACTAATAAAATATATCTATTTATCAAAAGTTACCAAAAATTAAAAAGAAATCCCATTTTCTATCAAGTGTTATTTCCACACAGCACATGATAACTTTAATGACCACAGCACATTCATTTTTTCAGGAGACACTCAGATATGAAATCTTGTAGTTGAAGCATCTCTGCGCTTACATGTACAGATGTGGCAACAATATGACTTCTTTGGGCAGACTTGGATCCTAACCCTAACCCTAACCCTAACCCTAGGGATCCAAAAGGCAGACAGTAATGAGAATAATTGATTGGAGCCTGACTTAGTACAAAGTAAAGACTGTGGTTTTGCTCTCACTGCTTTTCAAGAACTAGATAGAATATGTCAAGCACTTTTCATGCCCATAATTATGTTAGGATGTCTCTTTTTTGTAGAAAATTTAGAAACCTTACTCATCGGAGTCCCCTTTGGTCTTAGCAATCCATATTCAGTGGAAACAGAACATTTTTCTGCCTAGTCTGAAGTGTTCAAAAATAGACCTCATCATTGCACCAAAATTGAAGGTGCTTTCCTTCTGTGCCATTTCTTCTAGACATTTCCTCAGATGAGGTCTATGTCCTATGATGTAGCCCTAAAAGGATCACCTGTCCCCTGACATTTCTAAAAACTCAGAGAACATGCTGAGATCTCTGTGGCTGAGGAGCGGGCACTCACTCAAGAGGGTGAGCCAGGGTATGGTTCTCTATTTCTACCTGTCTGCCTTTGTTTGGCCACAGTAGCCAGAAACGCTTTGTAACAAGGACCATTGCCTTTTTGTTTGGACTGCAAGGAGATCAGATATCTCCCTCCTTTTAAAAAGATTTGTTTTTATTTATACAACTGTATGTGCCATGTATATGTGCTAGTGGGAGTCTGGGAGTGTGTGGTGAGTTTTTGTATGGTGCTCTGTGTGTGTGTGTGTGTGTGTGTGTGTGTGTGTGTGTGTGTGTGTATGTGTGTCTAACTTGAATTTCTTCTAGTCTGTAGGTACCAGCATTTATTTTTATGTCCCGAAAAGAAATTCCTTTATGAGGGGAAAGGAATAAGAGAAGAATTTGAAGAAAAACATACCAAAAACAACCATTTGCATAGTATGAAAATTTAAAGAATGCTCACATTTAAAAATTATATATAAAATGAAAAATGTTGGTGCATAAAGAAAATATCACAAGGTAGCCATAGACAGTGTGACATGATACCCAGTTCTTAGCATCTACAACTCAGATGTGTATGCACTTAAACCTTCTAGAACTTTCGATAAGGAAGAGAACAAAGTATAACAGAGATGGAAGAATGAATAAGATATTGTTGGACATCCAAATATGCTCAGAACTCTGGAATGGACTCGACATGTATCTTTCTTTTGTATTTACAAACAAGGAGTCTGAGTCAGTTACCTACGTTGAGTAACTGAGCCCAGAGCCCAGATTGGTTGTCACAGGAACTGCCCTGTTAGGCTTCAAGCTTAGGAGAAAGGGCAAGGTGTTGGCATTAATTTTTCAGAGTATGTGAGTCTATAGATGTGACTTATTTAATATCACTATGAAAAATATTGACAGATGAGCGTGACTACCAGCTTATTCCACTAGAAATGATGGCTTTATTAAATAACCTCAACTGTTCCATCTGGATTTGAGAAAGAATGAAGTGTAGTAACAAGAGCATCATGTATATTTACCATGTTTGCATAGATACAAGTCAGCCCGGATCCTAGTGTGTGTCCTGACAACCACCATGCCACAGCCCATCCTGAGCACTTCACATTCTCTGCTTTAGTAGAGATAATGGCTGAGGCTAAATTGGCTCATGGTAGGCACATAAGGATCCATCACTGGGCTCTTGTTGTTGAGGCCGCAATACTACTTTACCCTGTGCCCTTCTCCATGATGGGTAAGTCACAGCATAGAGTACTCAAAACCATTCTCATGATGAGTGGGGGACTCATAAAACACTGGAAAGCTGTTCCAAGGTGACAGGTGACATGTTATGTCAACAGAAAGTATGTGAGAATTAGATCAGTGCAGGAGAAAGGCACCTGGAGAGAAATCACAGACCTGCAGAGTATGTCACTGGCCTCTTCCCAAGTGGAGTCTTGTGGGCATGTGCACACACTTCAGTATTTTACTAATGACTTGTGGCAACATACATAAGTATCTAGAACCTGGAAAAGCCACCCAAGTGTCTGGAGTCTTTCATGGGAATCTAGGTGCTCCCATGACTGACTCTACATCTTCAGAATCTATCCTTCCTTCCCTCCTCAATTTCAAGAAAAACAATGATGTTTTCCCAAACCACACTGTTTCTATCCAATGACCTGACCAAAGCAGGATAGCATGGCTAAGGTCCTGACATAGAAATAATATAAAGTGCAAGGTCTCAGCTCGCAGACTCTCATAAGGCATACAGCCTAGGTTTGCAGGACTTTTCTCCCAGAAGACAGGGAAAAGTCCCAGAAGGCTTTTTTTTTTTTTTAATCCTGAGCAGGGCTGGGGCAGTCAGCATATTTCCTTTTTAGACTGAGATACCTGGAGTCCTTTCAATGACATCTCCTTTGGGGCAAATCTTCAAAAATCAATTTTGTTCTCTTGCTAACACGTCTTGACCTTGAAGCATTGTGTTGGATGTGGCAATTTATATTTGTGACACTTCTCCCTTCCTGTTGGATGATGAAATTTGAGTAAGTGACTTCTCTAAGATGGGGCTACAAATTGTCAGAGGAACCAGATTGTGTCTTTATACTAGTTCAATTATTAAAATTATAACTATGCTAAAATACTCATAACCTAAGATTCACCAACTCAATTGTGTACTTCAGCCATTAGATACTTCCACAGGAGTGCTCTATCAGTCTCCAACTCTATCTTCATCCTGCAAAGCTGAAACTCTAAACTCTAAGCCAATTATGTAACTGCATTTTCCTTTCTTTCTCTCAGCCCCTGACAGCCACCTCCAGTTCCTTTTCAGTGGTTTTGACTCTTCTTGGTACCTCATATAAGCAGAGTGATAAAATATTTGTCACTTTGTGACTGGCATCTTTCACTTAACACACTGTCTTCAAAGCTCCCTTACTTTGCAGCAGGCAGTAGAATCCCCTCCTTTTCTTCCATTGAGTAAGATCCCATTTTAGTACCTACCAACATTTTGTAAATCTATTCTTCTGCCAGTGGTTACTGTGTTGCTTCAACCTTCTGGCCACAGTTGCAAATTGCTGCCATGAACTGGATGTAATGATACTTCTTGGTCGTTTGGCTTTCAATTCTTTAGTTATAAACCCAGCAACAGAATTGCTGCATTATGTGGTAATTCTATTACCAGCTTCCTGAGGAAGGAGACGCTCTCCTTTTTCTTAAATAGTGGTTGTCAAGTGGAAGGAAAGAAATCTACTTCAAGTGTGACTCTAGAATGCTATCAGTTCATGAGTAAAGTTTGCAGTGGTTTGGATGAGGACTATCTCCCATAGGCCCATGTATTTGAATACTTGGCTTCCTGATGGTGCTGCTGTTTGAGGAGGTTATGGAGATTTCAGGAGTGAAGGGTTCCTGGAGGACACACGCTGCTGGGGGTGGGCTTTGAGATACTCTACTTCCTGTGTGCGCCTGAGGTATGATCTCTCAGCTTCCTACTCCAGCCACCTACTCCCATGCCTCCCTGCCGTCAGGAACCATGTGCTAAAATAGTTTTCCTCCTTAAGTTGCTTCTGGTCGTGGTGTCTTATTACAGTCACAGAAAAGAAACAAATATAAATATCTGCATATCTCATAGAGTCTCGGAGTCCCTATTGATAAATGTCACACCGTTATAGAGTTTCAGCATTAGGAATTTAGATTTTTTACAATGTAAAGACCAATATACATATACGTTTGCATATATATATATATGTGCTATATATATATATCATATATATATATATATATCATATATATATGCACATACACACATTATATATATATATATATATATATATATATATATATATATATATATATATATATATCCTGTCAACTTCCAGGTCCAATCCTGGTGCCACTTACCCACTTACCGTTCTTGATTTGGTTATCAACTAAGGGCTTTGTCATTCATGGGCCAAGAGTTGATCAAATGTTTTATTATGCTATAAAATGCTATGGTCTGTCACTTTGAGATGATGAGCACATATCCTATGGTTAATATTAATGATTACTGAATATTTAGTGACATCAGTAAAGCTGGACCAGAGCATGTATAAGGGGGACATGTTACATCTCATGTTACAGATAGCCATCTTCTTTAGGTGGCACACATACTGTAAACAGAGTCAGAGGTTGCTAAGCATGACACAAGGTCATGGCCTGGTGTATTTACAGTTCTGCCTTCTGCACAGGTGTTGGAAGGTACTAAGAAAAGGGATGACTTAGTCCCATTTCGTGTATCCCTGATTCATCTGGGCAGAAGATGTTCCCTCAGTACCAGGAACAGACAGGCTACTCCGGATGACTTATACATGGCTTAGGTGGAAATATAAATTTAGGGAGCATATCAGGGCTAAGTTTCCCATCCCAGAGCCAGCATAGGGAGCTCTCGTTTCCTGATGGTTATCTGTAGGGTGGGACAACATCTAAAACAACAGGAACACAGAGAAAGAATGGAAAGGGAAGAGAGGTTGACCAGCAGATGTCGGGTGAGTTACCTCTGGAAGGGTTGGCCAAGAGCCTTCTACACTACCATTTAACAAGTCCCAAGCTAGTCTTGGCTCAGATTAATTAAGACTGTGATGATCCCCCATAGGCAATACTGACTAAAATTAACATACTATCTAAAAGACCTTGCCATTTCACTCTGAAAATAAAATAGGCATTCCCAGTAGCTCCACAAACAAGGTGAAGTAATTCAAATTCTTTGTACCATCTGTACACCTCATTTAGTGTTTGTACGGAAGGGCTCCTGCTGTTATTTCCCACCATTCTTTGGCACAAGTGGGAAGCTACTTCCATTCTTTTTCATTTCCTCTAATGGAGAGCATAACCATTTCCACTTCCTTGATTATTGCACTCAACATCAAACAAAGGTCACAACGGCAATATCCCCCTACTGCCCAGCCTCTAGTGTGCCAGAGAAAGCTCTGCTAAGTAATGATTTTATTTTGGTGCAACAAAATGTTTTCTTCCACGTGGCACAGAGCCGACACACACCCTTATTTATTTCCTCTCTAAAGTATATAGTGTTGTATTTGATACCTCTCTATTGCGCATTTCCGGTTGCTGATTCTTCTACAAGTTGTACTGGCTTAATTTCAAAAACTCACCCAGACTCCTGTTACCTATAGCTAACCACACTACGGACATAAATTATTTTTGTCTTTCATTCATGGTTTCATTTTCAGGGCCTAGAATCTCATCTAGATTGTTGATTAAAATCCCCAAATACGTGTCAGTATGTGAACATGACACCGTTTTAAAGAAGAAACTATGACAAACTTATCAAAGTATTCATTAATCTCCATAAGCCTTGTGAGCACTGCACTCTCAGTACCGAGTACCCAGCAGTTCTCAAGTTAATGAATGTGATGCAGTTTAAAATGAGCGTCTTTTGTACTCATTTAATTGCATATTAGAAAATAACTAATTTCAGTTCAACGCCCCTAGATTTATGAAGGTATAATTAACAGCTAAAGGTTGAATATATTTACAGTGCATGAGGTGATATTTTGATTTGTTCAAACATTGCAGAAGTATTAAAAACAGGCTACTTAACATATTCATGACCTCATGTAGCTACTGTAGCTTTAAGAACACAAGCGAAGAATGAGGAGGATTTTGGCACTATCTTGACCCCCTTCCTTTGTCAGCTTCTTGTATTCCTTCATGAATGGGTCCACAAGGGTATATGCAAGGAAGGGGATGAAAGCAAGACTCAATTAAGAAAGCCTTTTCAGGTAATATGCTGTTGGCACAAAGGTAACTGGGAAAATTAAAGTAGCCATTAAAGCAAATTTTCATAGAGTGAAAACATCACTTAGCTTAACTAGCATAAATCTACAGATCTTTAACCTGGAAATCCTAACTGCTTTCTTCAAAGTAATAACTGAATTGAAGTTGGTGGTAAACCAAAATGTGCTCTTAACAGATCTCCTCTGCATGACATTGCTGTCCTTTACAATGCACTTCATAACCTTAACTCCCACTACATTAGAATGAGGCTGTATTTGGAAATAGGGTCTTTAGGGAGCTCATCAATCAAAATGAAGTCATTAGCATGGGTCTTAAATCCAGTGTGACCACACACACAGTATCTTCAGATGCAGAGAGAATTGCTACATAGACCATCCTAAGCACAGAGACAACAGAGATTGCAGTGTTGCAAGTCCTGACATTTTTCATCAAAAGTTAGACAGAGGCAAGGACGATTCTTCCCAGGCTCTCAAAGGAGTGCTGGCCTTCTGGATCCAGAATGCAACATAATGCATTTCTCATTTGCTCTGTGAGCAAATGTCTGTGTGTTAGGGGTTGTAGAGGTGGTGGTGGTGTGTGTTTGCTCTGTGTGTGTGTGTGTGTGTGTGTGTGTGTGTGTGTGTGTGTCTGTGTGTCTGTGTGTCTGTGTGTCTGTGTGTCTGTGTCTGTGTGTCTGTACACTCATGCTTAGCTTGCATTGTTCACAGGTGCATGTGTGTGTGTACCAGAGATTGATACCAGTCTCTTTGCTCATTCTCCATCTTCCTAATTTTTGAGACAGATCTCTTGGTAAAACCTGAAGCTCACTGAATCAGGTAGACCGGCTAGCCAGTGAGTTCTAAGGATCTACCTGTCTCTGCCGTTAAAGTCATTTAATGTGACCAGCTTTTTAACATGGGTTCTGGGTGGGAGTCTGAACTCAGGTCTTCATATTGGTTGGCATGCACTTCACTGACTGCCCTCACATGTCCCTAGACCCCATGCACATTTGACTGCAGTTATCTGTCCATCCTGTTGTTAGGCCTATATCGCTGTATTCATAATTCTTAGTCTAAGTTGATGCCTAATGCACATCAGATGGAAGGTAACTAGAGAAAGTGCAAGATTAAAGCACAGCACCGTGGTCACTGCTTGCTGAAGACTAAACGTCTGTGCCACAGCTTGCCTCTTCCATGTGGAAGCAGGTGGAAGTGGATTTCTGGGAGATGGTGAAGGTGAGATTATAGAGGGAGGAGCTCCTGGAGGAGATTGATGACCATCATTAGAATGGGAGGAAGAGGGACCAAAGTTCACTCTCTGCCCAATGAAGACAGAAGAACAGCAGCCCCATAATCTAGGAAGATGACAGTCTCGGAGACCGAGTTCCCCAGCACCTTGACCTTAGGCTTTTGGGGATTCAGTAGGAGCTGTTGGGCAAGCCACTCTGCCTATGGTGTTTCCTTCCAGAGCTAACCTGACCAACGTTCATGTTTAGGAGTCATGGGACAAACCCCAGCTTTGTCATTTGCTAAATTGCTAAGATTGTTAATTAATGCTAAGCTTCAAGTACTGGTCTGTAAATTAATGGAAATAGCACACTTGGTTGCTGTGAGAATAAAACACAGTGAAATATAAATTGGCTGAGGCTCCATCATCAGCAATCTGAGCGCATCAGGCAGCATTACTACAGTGTGAAATCAGAATTCACAATGCATGCTAACAAGCTAAGTGCAAATCTGAAACCTGGGCTTGAACGTCTTATCTGTAGAAATCACTATCTGTGTAATGATGACAAAACCCACTCCCTTTAATTAACAGAATTAGAGAATAGAGCGATACACCTATTTTTATCTTATTGATAAAAAGAGAATTATAGCTTTTCACCTAAAAGAGGAGTCTCACCCTGGAAAGCAACAACCAGTTTCATGAAACCACTTGCTAGCGTATCTTAAGGCTATATTACATGACACTGACTGTTTGTGCTATCCAATGGTTCAGATAATTGCAGAAGCATAGAGCCCAAAACAAACATAAAGAATGTATAATTGTGCATAAAAATTTGAATAATTTATAGCTATGTTCTAAAACTGGCATAAAAGTATACACAGAAAATTCTTAGTTTTTTCCTCTATTTCATTAAGATACATGGATTAGTAAAACTATAGTTCCAAAAGTCATATTGCACCCTTGTATACATGCCATATCTTCATAACTCATGTCATAATATCGATAAAAACTTGTCACAGCAGATTGGAATGCCTGTCATCAATAACAGAATTGATTATTTAATTATAAGTCATTTCTAGTACTGCAACTGAAGAAAGCAGCCAAAAACACAAATCAAATATTTCTATTAAAAACCCTCCTGCTGCTGGGCAGTGGTGGCACATGCCTTTAATCCCAGCACTTGGGAGGCAGAGGCAGGTGGATTTCTGAGTTCAAGGCCAGCCTGGTCTACAGAGTGAGTTCCAGGACAGCCAGGGCTATACAGAGAAACCCTGTCTCGAAAACACCAAAAAACCCCAAAACAAAACAAAAAAAACTTCCTGCTAATACAGAAGGACTCAGCATGTAAGGTGCTGGCCTCAAAATCATGAGAACCTCAGTTGGATCCTTAGCAGGCATGGCAGAGCACACCTGTAAACAGAGACGGGAATCCTGGAGTTCACAAGGCAGCCAGAAATAAAATAAAGCTTAGGTCTTTCACATTGTCTGAAGCAGTGAACTCCAGGATCAGTGAGAGGTCCTGTCTGACATCAGCTGACCTCCAGATGTACACACAGACACACATGTATATACAGACATGCCACACACACACACACACACACACACACACACACACACACACACATACACACATAGTCACAAGGTCTCTGTGATGACACTAACGGGTCCTTCTAGGAAGAAGAGAGACCAGAGCTCTTTCCCTTTCATTCATGTGAGGATACCAGAAGAAGGTAGCAGACAGCAAGCCAGTAAGACCTTTATGAAACAAAAACAAAAACAAAAACAAAAACAAAAAAAAAAAACCCATAAAACAAAAAACAAACAAACAAAAAAACCCAAAACCTGAAAAACTGAATCTTCTGACTTTGATCCCGGAAACTGTGGGACAGCAACACTTAGTGCTGAAGTCACTGGACCTTTGAGAAATATTTGAGGTTTAAACTACGACAGGTGAAGGCTCCCAGGAAGAGTGCCTTATGTACTCTGGACACCACCTTCCACAGAAGATCATTAGCTGAAGTCAGACAATTGTCCTGAATACTGAATATATCTATTTTAAATATAATGTCTCTTGGTTTGTTATCCTTTTTTGTCAGTTCGCATAGGGAAATAATTTTACTGTGACACACTAAGTTTGAAAGTCATGCTATATTAGCATTTACATTAAAAGACAGTACCCAGTGTGGACTCACAGTCACCTGTCAACTTAATGTAGATACTCATGGATGCTTTCAGTGTTTCTGGTGTCCTGCTACCTAGATTCCACTTCCATCAAATCCCCCAGGGGAAGCAGAATTGGACCTACTCAGATAAAGCTCCTCGCATTGTGCAGACCATTCCTTGCTCCTCTCTGTACTAACTGAATGGACACAATCAAGCAAAAATACAGCATGAATCTTCCCTCTGATACAACACAGGAATGTAGAAGCAACAACTGAGTGGACCATTTTGTCAAGGTCCATACAAATTACATAAAGTAGCATCTCTTGACCAGCTGTCAACTCATTTCCTTCCAGAGGTGGCAATCAAACACCATAATTAGGAAGCATCTAGCCAACCCATAATACCACCAACACCACTGATCAGTAGCCGTGGCTGCCACCTTCCTTTATAATGAAGTCTTTGGGAGCCTCATTAAGATGGAGCTCCATATGGTTGTTGGCTCCAATAATATGAAGCTTTAACTCTAGGTCATTTTTGTTACCTTGGCCAAGTGGGAATTGATCCATTTTGTGAAGGTGCGTTTCTGTACAATCTCTTGTTCATCTAGAAGGCAAAAAAAATATTTTTGGTTAGATAATCTGATAGATATGTCACCAAATGTTGGTTATACACCTCTAGAAGAGATCATAAAACTATTTTATCTTCTAACTCAACTTAAATTATTGTCTTGAAGGTTCAATACAACTCTCTCCATATAAACAACCAGATACATCATTTAAAAGTTATTAGAAAGCTCAAGGCAGAGAAAATCCCAGCATGGAGTGGAAGCAGTGGGCATGAAGTCCCATGCCTTAGCTAAAGAGTTATTGGCATTTGATAGATTCAGAGAAAGAGTCTGTTTTCCTTAAGTGTAAATTTCCTACTAGGTTGGCCTTGCTCTAGGGCAGCGCCTCCCTAAGAGAATTTGAACAACACCAATTAGATTTAGGGAGGTGGGCAAATCTGGGAAGACTTGATAGAGGTGCATATAAAATACATTGTATGAGATTCTCAAATCACCACTAAAATATTATTTTAAACATTATCAGCAAATGCCTTCAATGTGTGTAGGCAAGCCCTGTGTTTAGCCTCGTCCACTCATGGAAAGTTGATGAATGAGTTACCCTCACCAAATCTGTTAGAAGTAAAATTCATTGAGATCAACTGAGCACCAAATTCTCTGCTAGAGGATACAGTCAAAGCAAGGTGAGGAGGAACAGGATAGGAAGACATGGACGAATGAAGTGTCTGGTGGGAGATAGAGAGGTGGAGATGGGCAAGCAGGGCAGATGTTTGGAGAGAGTCACCCAGGAAAGCACTCAGATAGAGCTGCATGTGGGAATCTCCCCACCCCCACCCCTGCCACTCTCACTTTAGTGGAAGCAGAGCCTGTGACTTGTATCTAGCTCACAAAGTATGCCAGAGTGGTGACATACCAACCTTATGATGCTACTTTAAGTTGCTGGCTGGAGTGAGGGATTTTCCTGCAGGTTTTAGAGACTCACAGACACGCTATAAACTCTATGTAGAGTCGGGTGATAGCAGGGAACTGAACCCCCTTTAGGAATGGAGCCAACGATATCTGAGAATCTGAGCCCTCGGGTTTACAAACATAAGGGAATGAACAGAGCTAAGGAGACAAACAGGTTTAAAGTGGATCCTTCCTGGAAGGGTCTTTGGATGAGAATGACTCCCAGCAGACATCCTGTAGCCTGGGTGACCTGGAGTCAATGCAGGTGAGCTGTCCACAGACTCCTGATCCACAGAAATGTGAAGACAATAAATGTGTGTGTTTTTTCCATTGCCAAGTATATGGTGATTTGTTATGCAAAGAAAAACTAATATAGGAGGAAAAGACCAGTGTCAAGGAAGGCATTAATTAAAGGTTTGGAGATGACGACCCTCTAAGAGAAGGTGCATCCTAACCCTCTAGAAAGAAAGAGTGGTTGAGCTAACTGTGCCTAATCCCCGGGTGCCAGCTTTGTAAACCACTATGCTAGGCGTTGTGTGGCAAAGCGCAGATGGACAGACACAATCTCAGCCCCCACCGCTGCCATCTCCTGCTTGAGGGCTGATGCTCAGAGCTACATCTCTCCATCTCACCATCCTTGGCTTCATCTCAGAGCATCTCAGAACGTTGGGCTGTGCACTAGAACCTAAACATTATCAAATGTGATGATCCGGAAGAAATGAACAAGTAAATATGGACGTAGATGATAAATCCTCTTAACACGGAGAGACTTTGGATGCATCCCTAACATTTACAGAACACCATTATAATTAACATATTTTTAAAATGGTCTTTTGTTTAACTTTGAAGTTTATTATGTAACCATTATTGTAGTAGGCAAAATCCCTATGTATCAGACATTGATACATATTTATATGGTTTATCATATATATGGTTGCCATATATAATAAATGAATATGTTCACTCATTGAATGTGTATGTTTGATGCATGTGTGCGGTTTATAAGCCTGTGAAGTATATACATCCACGTGTGCATTCTAAAGTTAAAGAATGACGTCACTGCTCTCCCTTTTCACTCTCTGTCTTATTTTCTGTGACAAGGTCACGCAGACAAGGTTCACGATGGTAAACATGAAGTCCACCATTTTGGTTACTCTGGCTGGCCAGCAAACTCCTGGGATGTCACTGTCTCTGATTCCCAATACTGGGTTATAGGGGCACATGGCCATGCCTGGATCTTACATGGGTGCTGGGGATTAGAGCTCACGTCCTCCTATTTGCACAGCAAGAGCTCTGAGTCATCTATCTCCCCACCCCCAACTTGCTCAGTTCTTAAAGCCAACATGTAACCAAAAATCATAATTCTTAGTTTATAGAAAAGCAAGTTGAAAACATGAAAACGTGAAGTATTTTTACCCAGGTCACCCAAGGCAGAGTCATGTTTTGGACTCCAGAGAAGTCAGGTCCTGCAACCTCATACAGTTACTCAAGAGTAATGTGAAAAGTAAACTGCTTATTTTACCCAATGTGCTCACCTGAAAGATAAATTCGTGGTTGAGTAGCTTTTAGTCTGACCTCCAACCTTTGGACTCTACAAACAAATATATGTTGCAGCAGAGGCACCTTAACAGGTACGCTTGATAGAATTCGGAGCTTCATAATACATAAACTACTATTCTCAGTCTTTGACTATACCCTTAGAATGTGTGTGACATTTTTCATTTAGCTGAGAACGTACATTTTATAAACCATGACAGCATTACTTTAAAATGTTGTTCCGAAGTAGGCGTAGTGTGCTTGTGTAGTGCATTATAAATTGAGAGACGCCCACTAGTGATGCAATCCTGAGTTGTATCAATTTCATAGGAGGCTAAGTCACGAGGTTTGTGAGCCTAACGCACAGACGATTTTGGCACAGATTTTTTTTAATCCTGGTATATGCCCAATTACCAAACTATCTGCAAGCTCCCTTTTACCTTGTACACACAAAGACAGACATTACTGAGTCCCCTAAGTCCACTTTTATGTGTATCACACACAACCAGCAGAATTCTAAGTAAATAATTTCTAATTTTACTTCCATTTTCCTAAAAGAAAAAAAAACCATTTAAACCTTTTTCTTTCATCAGATTCTCAGTTTTAAACATAAAAACGAAATAAAATATAGTCACTTGAAGACTTGGCTATTAAATCTCCTAGTAACAGCCTACAAGGTTTAAACTTCAGAAGAAATCCAACCCTGCAGAGAAACTCAAATCTGTCCAAAATATGATTATAAGATGTTTCTATATTGCTCTTGACAAGGAGTCAGACTAAACAACCTGTGGCACAGTCTGCAACATCCCTGCATGCACTGCTTAAATGTGTTTCGTAGAATACCGTGGGTGACATTGTTCTGTTGTTTACACTTCAGAGCTACATGAGGTGGTCTCCAGTGTTACTATACACACATGCCACCTCACCAAGATGCCTTCTGCATATTGTGCTCAGCACCTATGTGTTGTGAACACAGTGAACTTTATCCCATAACTAAATTCAACCCCCTACTTCAGGTTTTCCCCTATTTTTTTTTTCTTTTTAGCACCAGCACCTGTTTCTTTATCATAGTACTTTTGTGCTTTTGGAACTAATGCTTACCATGTGAGATACCATTAGAACATTTTGGAGCAGAGTATTTTGTTCTCCTTTCCTACTCTGACCACACCCTATTCCCCCTTTCACCCGATGGCCTCCCTCACCACAAACTCTTGTTCTCCTTCATGCCCCACGTGTCCTTCGGATCCTCTAGTCCTTCTTCTCGCTCAGGATTACCCTCTCTCGGTCTCCTGTCGAGATGTGTAGACTTTACTCCACTTACACACACACATCACAAGCTAGCACAATGAAACATTACAAAGCTATGAAGAAAAGTAAAGCCAATGTGTAAGGAAACAAATGGATCTGGAAACTCCGCTATTAAGCGGTGCAAACTGAGAAAGACAAAACCTACTACATGTCCTCCATCATACGTGGTTCTTAATTCCTTTCAGTGACGCATACATCTCCCCCATCATTTAGCCCACCACTAGGAGGTCATCCTTGGTTCTTTGCTCCTCCACACTCCCACACGAATCTGTAAATAATTTCTAACCATTGTAAGTCCCTATCTCCACCTCTAGGTTAAGTTTGACTGATTCGCCATTATGTGATCCAAAAAAGGCACTTAAATAAATGAATGAACTGGGTATATAGCTCAGGCTTACTCAACATGCCCTGGATTCTACCTCTACCTCTTCATTGCCCCCACCACCAAAGGGAAAAAAAAACAATGGACATACTTGCAAAGAAAGGCTTTGCTCCCACTCTGGCAATGCAGTGGGACAGACAGACGAAGCACAAGAACTCCCAATAGCTTCTCAGGGAGCATAAAGGAGTGTACAGACAGCTGTTATATCCTAATAGTGTATATTTTTTAATGTTTACATATTTATTATAAATATAACATGAGCATTATAGGCATCACAAAGTTCATCAGAATCATAAAAATTACAAAAAAGCCAAATAGTTAATTTCAAAGTGGATCCATCTTTAATTGCTATCATAGTTAATATTAAGAGCACAGAAAAGAAAAATTCCTTAGTAAACAGATACATTTTGGGTTGAAATTGTCATGCTTCATAAAAACAACACTATATTAAGAATATTAAAGAATATTCAAAATATCAACTATTGGTGCTTTCAGAGGGGCTGGCCTTAGATAAGGGTTCATAGCATTTACATCTGACAGCTGTCACTATGCCCTGCAAGCATCTTTAATACGAAGATACTTACGTAACACACTTAGCCATTTTATTTACCTGCAAATCGAGATGCTGATTTAGAGAAAATGACATATGTGAGATCATATTGTGGGTCAAGAAGTAGCTCACCAGTTAATGCTTGATGCACAGTCACGAAGGTTAGAGTTTTATCTCCGAACCAATGTAATGAGCAGGCAATCTGCTCTGCCCCCATGTGTAAACAGTTGTGCGCCCTACCCCGTGCATGTTCATACATTCATATGCACACACTTATAGCGAGACACAGACACAGACACAGACACACACACACACACACACACACACACACACACACACACACACACTTTCCTTTTAAAAATCAATGAATGCTATTCCTATCATATCTATCATGTTTGGGCTCATTTAAAATCCACATTGATTATTGTATGTGTTCTTGTACGCATGCACACCACAGTGCCTGTGTGGAGATCAGAGGACAACTTCATGTTATTGGTTTTCTTCTTTCACCACATGGGTTCTGGGACTTGAACTCACATTGCCAGGCTTGGCAGCAAGCCCCTTCACCTGTTGAGCCATCTCACCAGCCCTTGCATCATCATTTTTCACCATGATGGATTTGTCATGGTGAAAACCCTTAGAGTGAAAGGGTTGTTTTTTTTAAATCAAAATATGCAGATTGAATTTCTTGTCACAACAACAAAAAATGTAGCTACAATGGAAAAAAAAAAAACAGCAACAAAATCATCAGATGTTGAGGTGAGGGTCACAGCCTCCGTTGGAGGGTTCAAGGTGGTTAGAATGAGAATGGCTCCCATAGACTCATACATTTGAATGCTTGCTTTCCCAAGTTGGCGGACTGTTAAGGAAGGAGAGGACAGTGGTTCTCAACCTTCCTAAGCTGTGACCCTTTAATACAGCTCCTCATGTTACGGTGATTCCAACCATAAAATTATTTTGTTGCTACTTCATAACTGTAATTTTGCTACTGTTATGAATCAGAATGTAAATGTCTGCTATGCAGAATATCCAATATGCAAGCCCCAAATGGGTCATGACCCATAGGTCGAGAACTCTGGATTCGGTCATGTGACCTTTTTGGAGGAGGTGTGTCATGGGGGTGGGCTTTGAGGTTTCAAAAGCCAATGCCAGTCCCTGTCTCACACTTACTCTGCTTCCTGCCTGCAGATCCAGATGTAAGCTCTCAGCCACTCCTCCATTTCCATGTCAGCCTGCCTGCCTACTGTCATGTTCCACATTGGTCCCAGACTAACTCTCTGATGCTGCAAGCAACTCCAATCAAATGCTTCATTGTATAAGTCACATCGGGTCATGGTGTCTCTTCACAACAATATAACAGTAACTAAGACACCAGTCAAGGAATTCCTTTCCAGGTTAGAATTATATTGTTTCCGTTTAGGGCCTACACTTATTAAATTTACCACTTTGCTATTTAAGGGAAGGGTCTCAGATCCAATAGAGTAAAATAGATAACTTACAACTGCTGGCAAATTAATCAATGTTTTTTAATTGAAAACATAACTGGGGAAAAAAAAAAGCATTCACAGGACCAGGCTGTAGCAAATTGCAAATATGTGTATACGTTGTCTCTATCACATTCAACACACCCACTGACAAGGCAGGTTTACTGTTGCTGCTACTTTCAGGAGGTAAGCTTTATTTTCAGGCATCTTAGAGATGAGTTGGTCTTGATGCTTGCACTCACCAATAGCATGATGGGGCAGCGAGGAGATAGCTCAGCAGGTGAAGGCCCTTGATACCAAGCCTGGTGACCTGAGCTCAATTCCTGGAACCCAGATGGTGGAAGAAAAGAACCTATCGCCAGTTCCCCCCCTCCCCCACATATGTACAACAAATAAATAGATAGATAGATAGATAGATAGATAGATAGATAAATTAATTAATTAATTAATTAATTAATTAAATGTTTTAAGAACAGGATGACTGCAGTGATTCAATGTGATTTCTGAGACCGAGCTTTGAGACCTTCAACTTTCACTGTGGCTCTTAGAACTCTACCCTCAGGCACGCACACGTGGACACTTGTCTAGGAGCCACCAAATAGGAATTAAAGAAGAATGAAGGCATCCAGGTGACATCCCACTACAACTGTTAGACAGGTGTGTGGGTCCTCTTGTACCTATAAGCCATTTCACAGTTGACTGGAGCCACATGACTGAATACAGACACACAGGGCAGAAGACACAGCCAACCCTCAGGAACCATAAATGGTTGCTTCTCTAAGACTCAAGAATTGGGTGATGACACTAACTGAAGTGGAAACTGCTGTAAAGAGTGTGTAGAGTGACTGTGACAAATTTCTAAAGCATGTGGCATTGGCCTTGGGACCAGAGGAGGGGAAGAGGCTGGCAGGACTGAGAAGGGGTGCTACTGGAGAGAGATGTGCCCTGTGTATATGTTCTGTTGCTCATAGTGTCTCTAATTGGTTTATCTAGCTACAGGTCCCCGAAGAACTCTGGAAATGTCTGGCTTTGTTTCTACAAAACACTAAAAGAAAGAGAGACAAACCTAAGAAGGAACCGATTTGTTTGCAAGCATAGGGTAGAAACAAAGAAGACCCAAGCTATAGTGGGTTGTGAAAAACGATGTTTAATTATTCTTAGTCTTTCTGGAAAAAGAATGAGCAAAGAAAGAGCTTCAGGTATGACAAAGCAAGGATGTGTCTATAGGTCCTGTGGCTAAGAACTTAGAGTTTGATGTTTTTAGATTTCTCATAAATGAGATCACACAGGTTCTTTCTTCTTGTGTCTGGCTCATTTTATTTGATGTACTGTCCTTTAGGATAATCTTTGTAGCAAATAGCAGGAATATTTTTATGACAAAATAATATTCCCTTGTTATCTTAGTTAGGATTACTATTGTTGTGGTGAAACCTCATGACCAAAGTAACTTGGGTAGGAAAAGGTATTTTTGGCTTAGGTTTCCACATCACAGTTCATTTGCAAAGAAGACAGGAACTCAAATAGGCAAAAATCTGGGGACTGGAGCCCGTGCAGAAGTCATGGAGGGGTGCTACTTACAGTCTTGCTTCTCATGGCTTGCTTTTCAGCCTGCTTTCTTATAGAATCTAAGACCACTAGCCCAGGGCTAGCACCACCAACAATGGGCTCAGCCCTCCACCATCGATCACTAATTAAGAAAACGCTCTACTTCTCACTTGAGATTACCATTTCTCAAATGACTCTAGCCTGTGTCAAGTTGTCATAAAACTAGCCAGCACACTGGTAGATCTCCTTTGTCTATTCATGAATGTATTTCTTTTTATTTTGGTATGATTTCACATATAATTTAATCAAGTAACCACCCACCCACCCACACACACACACACACAAATAATATTTCAACAATATTGGGAAGCTAAAGAGAACATTCGAAAGATTTTAGGTACCACTGACTTGGCCATGACATCACTAGACAAACCAAAGTATTCTCCCAAGTAGACTCACATATAGCCAAAGTTTCTTTCAAACTTGACATTTGGGAGGGGTATATAATGAGTTACAAATATATTTTTAGTACACCAACTTACACTGAAGAGACAGGACAGTTCAAGCGAATAGAAGACATCAGATTCATGACTTTGTGCTAGGATGAAGGCTAAGAAGATATGAGTTAAGCCAAGAGCCACTCCTAACCAAGAACATGAGAAGTGTTCTTGCCCATGGGTTACAATGGTCACATGCATCTTAGTGGAGTTCAAAAGGACTTGGAACCTGATGTCTACCTTATGTCCTCTCTGTCCATTCTATAACAGAAATATATACTGCAAAATCGTGTTCCCTCATTGCACATGAGACAGTTTACCATTTTTATTTTTAGTTCCCAGGTCTATGGAAGGAAAGGAATTAGTACATAGCCTGCCTGTACCTGAACCAGATATAGATGGCAGAACCTAAAACTTAGAGCTTGGTGCCAACCCTAGTGATAGATGAGATATTTGGCATCTTGAAAAGAAAATTGTATTTTGCATGTAGAAAAAAATACAAATCATAGTATCTCAAAAATCGAGTTTAAATTTTAAGCCACAAAATCCTATGCCTCCTGCATGCATAAACCTCTGTAATGTGAATTCGTACTCCCTGCCACCAATGGGTAGAATTATGTTCTGACTCCTCCAGGCTTTAAGAGATCAGCTATTCCCTATTCCAGGATCACTGTCGGAGAATTACTGAATAAGAAAAGGAGTCTGCTGCACTAAGAACTAAATGTCACCTCTTATAGTCAGAGCCAACTGTCAGATGAGTCATCTTGGATGCTAGAGTTCAGCAAATACTGCTGGTGAATTTAGCCTTGTGGGAACCCAGGGAATCCAGCAAGCCTAGGCATCTGATATTCGCTCTCTCCCACATCCTGACAAACTTGAGTGCGTGGTCCTCATGGAAAGAAAAATTTCTGGAGTTGTTTCCCAAGCAACGAGTTCACTTCTTGTCACATTATATTAGATAGGTAGTATTTATAAGTCTATTCATATTGGCTTATAATTAACCAGCCAAGTTACTCTGGTCCAGATGTGAGTGATTTTTTAAAATTTTATTTTTTTTACTTACATATTTATTTTTGAGACAGAAACTCATTGTGTAGCCCTACCCAACTGGTTTGGAACTCACTATGTAGATCAGATTGGCCTTAGACTCAGAGATCCGCCTGCCTCTGCCCCCTGAGTGCTGGCCTTAAAGGCTTGTGTATATGTGTGTGTGTGTGTGTGTGTGTGTGTGTGTGTGTGTGTGTGTGCGTTTTCTTTCTATGATGAAAAGATTCCAGGTTTACTTGTTTACTTGCTTGGGTTTATCCTTTGGGATTTTGGTGTTCTGGTGAATTAATAATGAAGAAAAGTATGCCAAGGAACAGGACATCCCAGTTGGCACCAGCACAAGCCGGTAGCAAAGTCGCACAGAAGAGAGGGGGAGCAAAGATCAATAGACTTTTGGAAAGAGTGGCGCCCTTGAGGGGAAAGGGATCAAAGCACACTTTTTAGGACACCATGGCTCTGATTATTGCTGCTATTCCTTTTCAAGTAAATGTCAGTAAAAGCAACTTTCTTAAGACTTTGGGAACTAGAGTTGTATTTATTAGATATATAAAGCTGGTTACAAGATCAAAAGATCCTGGTTGTATTAAAATCACATTGCAAGATATATTAGTACCCATCACTTTAAAGGTAAGCCTCAAAGGGTGAGGAAGATATTATCATCTGAGTCTCCAAGATAAGGCTTCTTAGCCCCAGCATTGTTGACATTAAGAGCAAGATAGAATTGTTACAGCGGGTTGTCCTTGCCATTACAGATGTTGATAGTATCCCTGCTCTCTGCCCTTTAGATGCCAGCAGCACCCCAACTCCATCCTGGTAATTAGAGATGTCTACAAGTACTGACAACTTCTACCGGATATCAGAATCTTCTCAGCTGACAACCATGATCTAAACTATGCCCTACACATCTACCTGGGTATGGACAAGCATGAATCCTGACTCCAATTGTTAGGATATTTTTTTCTTGAGACAGAGACTCACTGTATACGTTTTTCAGTTTAATTTAATTTATCCCCCAAACTATCATATTGGACTATTTCTACAATTAATTTGCTTATTTGGGTATAAATCATTGATCTTATAATAAGTTGTTTGTAAAATGCCAAAATTCAGTGAGCCTAAGAACGTTGGTGATAGTTATATATAGAACTTACACAACTTTATCCAATCTAATTTAAATTTCATATGACAGCTCTTGAGGAAGCATGCTAGCTAGAACCCGAATCAAAACTACTTGTAATCTTATTTTTTATCTGATTTAATGTGGATACTTTTCTCGGAAGTCTAAGTATCTTTGATTGCCAAGGACTGCCATAGACTCCGGTTGACAGCCATACATAATAAACGTCACGGGTACCATGTGACAATTCTAAAATCTTAACAATTCTGGCATTGAAAACAGGGCTGCTTGCTTAGATGTCTTCATAAAGGACTATGTTCAGAACAGTGGTAGAGATGTCTGCCCAAAGTAAACAGTCATAGTATAAAGACAGAACCAAAACACATAAGCCCAGAGGCAGACAGCAGCATCTTCTGGGGCAGTTCCTGCTGGGAGCTCCTTTAATGTGCTTTAGGTCTCATAATAATAAATTGAAGTTGTTTCAGCAAACTTTTTATACATTGAATATTCTTTATTTATGGGTACAGCTATTGTGCTGTACCTTTTGTAACGTAAAATGGCCACACAGTGATGCAATCAGAATGCTTTGTCTACAGGACAGGTGAAGGGACACATCCTGAATGTGATCTCACTTAATCTCACAAGCAAACCGCTGAGCACAGGGGAGCAGGTGAACCCGGATATAAACAAGGAAACGAAAGCAAAATGGAGGTTAAGCAGCAGAGATGCTGCCAGGGACCTGGAGGGTCTACGATGGATGAAATAAGAGACAAAGCACCATGTGAGCTCACTCACATGGAATATAAAGAAGATGGCTTCATAGAACTAAGGAGTAGAATGGTGGTTACCCCAGGCTCGGGGAAGGAGTGGGAAAAAGGGGTCAGAGGTTGGCAGGTCCATAGGTCATAGACAGTATAAATGGGTTCCGATGTTCTGTGGCACTATAGGGTAACAGACTTGATAATAATGTATTATGTCCTAAGATAGCTCAGTGGTACACTTGAATGTAAGGAAATGGCAAAAGTCTAAACTGATATATATGCCAATTACCCCAAATTAGCCAGTACCCAACGTATACAAACATTGCCTCATAAATATGCAAAAATCATATACCAGTCAAAAATAAAATGAACTTTAAAAGAGGAATCTTTAGGTAAATATTATAGATGTAAAGAAAATTATAAATGCAGGTATTTATAAAATGCATTGAAGTCTAGAATAATTGGATTTAGAGAAACCAGTATTTAGGTGCTGAGTCAATTTTAACTAGATCCATAAACAGATCCTTTAGTTTCCTAAACTTACAAATTTCCCTGGACCCTTGCCGTGTGGGTCAAACTGAGAGGATGGGTTTGGGTTCTTGAAATTTAAGATGGGAGACAGAAATCAAAAGTCCAAGTTTTGTGTGAGAAAATAATACTTAGCTGCAGCATGAAATGCATTAGCAGGTTTGTTTTTTTTTAAGTGCCTGTTCCTGGGGTTATTGGCAATGTGGATGAGAAAACTCCCCAACCAGCTCCGGAAGAAACTAGCAAGGAAGCTATGGGGAATGCTACCCCACCGCTGAGTTTTTTCTGTTGAATTCAGCAAGACTGCCATGAAGACATCCATCTGATCGGGCACATTTCCGGTCAGCACCAAAGCCACAAAAGAGATGGGCCGTCTTGTCACATGCAAGCAAAACAAAACAAAACACCCCCCCCAAAAAAAACAAAAAACAACAGAAAAACAAAAAATTAAGTCATTTTACGAGTAGATGAACAACGCCTCATTTGGCAAGAAAAATACCACAGCTATGGAACCCCTTTTACAGTTGCAAGCTCCCAAACACACCATACAGTGGGCAGATATGGACTATTGAAGGTTTCCCAAAATATCTTCATATTAACACTTATATCAACATTAAAACACTAACACGCTACAATTCGGGCTAGTGAGATGGCTCGGTGAGTAAAAGCCAAGTTCAATCCTGAAGTCCACGGCCTCTCCATATATGTAGTGCTATAGGGGCCCCATACATACATACACCCAAACATGCAAAATAAATAGTATATGAGAAACTATCTGAGAATCAGAGTATACTGTGGAAGCAAGACAGGGAAAGTAATAGATCGCACTGTCAAGAAATTTGGTACCTCAAAAATCAGTGTAGGTTTAAAAAACAAATGGGATTGTCCCAAGTAAGCACAGATTTTCTCTACTGGATATGTTTAATATTTGGCTTTTATTATTTTTTCATTAAACTTTTATCTGGTTGAGATTCAAGACGGTAACCCCACATTTTCATCTTTTGGGACTCTACTTTTACATTATCTCTAATATTATTTCTTATTCTCACCTTGTGCCAAACTTCTTTTACCTGTCCACATATTAATGCTGTTCTTATTTTCCAATAATAAAATAACTTGATACAATTTGACTTCTATTTTATGGTGCCCATCCAGTTAATATGCAAAATAAATTAGAACTTTAACACAAACTGGGGATGAGATGAGGTGAAAAAGTTAAGAGTGAAGAAGAGTAAAATTAAAATATAGTCAAACGGTGGCTTAAAGAGAGATGTTGAAAATTTCCGTAACAATTCCAGCCCAGCCATATGCTCAGGACTTCCCTGGTTGGCCAGTCATGTAATGGCCACCAGAGGGCACTGTAGCTTCCAGGTGCTTCAGGGTTGCGGTGACATCCTGACCCTGTCACTAGGGAAGACCCTGATTCCCAGGACCCTATGCCACTTCGGCTTCAGGGACTTCCCTGGCAGATAGCATCTGCTATCACTAGTGGGTCCCAACCAACGACGTGCTCATGTAAGCTTATTTGTAATGCACTTAGGTTCATTTTTTAATATAATTGTATCGCCTAGTGAGATCCCATGTGACTGGTGTAACACTGCAGATATTCATCACTTCCGTATCCAATTTAAACATTGTAACAACTCGGCAAGGCCATATCCACACCAGGCTCTCCCAGTCAATCACTGCAGGTTGCTAGGAAGAAATGGCTCTCCTTCCATCTAAGCCTTTCCTACTAAATTCTGAGTAAAGGACCGTGTTTGAAGACATCGTGAGGATAACCGAGCCCTTCCTACTCTCAGCCATACTTTAAGATACTGGGGCTGTCAAGGTCACTCAACCTGCCCAAGGTGGCGCCACCAGAGGGCACTGTAAGCTCCCAGGTGCTTCAGGATTTTGGTGACATCCTGACCCTGTCAATAAGGAAGATCTACAGATTGCCAGGACCCTATTGCAACTTCTGCTCGCATATGACAAGCCACACACATTTGTCTACCACCCTCACCTGGGTGTCCAATCACTTCATTTGATTCTCATGCTCAAATTGACCAGAGTAGTTTCCAAAATATTCTGAGCCAACAATAGTCAAGGTAGATAATATTCTAAGCCCAGAACTGGGGTGTCCAAAATAGTGTCCCAGCAGGTAAGTGCATCAGGCAAGTGCAATCTTTCTAGCAATCTGTCCTTCTCTCCCACATTAGCAATGCTTTGGCTAGAAGCCAGCTGACTAGTAGATTTGAGCTTAGCGAGGCCAGATATTCCACCATCTTTCTGAGCCACAGAGTGCCCCGCCCAGTGACATTTTAACCCGCTGTCTGTTCCTCTGTCATGTTTTTCTGTCCTAATTCTCAAGCTGTCTCATTGCTGCTCTGGGTCCGTCAACGGGAAACACAATGCAAGCAGATGTTTCTGGAAGCTGGCCCCCTTGGGAGTCCATGGTGTCATTTCCGTTCCACACATCCACTTTGCTGTGGCTTCATAATCATGTGTATCGGTGGAAACAGTGTCGGGGGAGGGTTTGGTGGATGTGCTCTCAAAACAACAACTTCAGGGGTATGAGAGAAGCAGCACTGGGATGAAGGAAAAGGCCAAACTGGGACACAATTTTATTCTGGAAGCTGGGGTAGTCTTGAGTGATGTCCCAACAGAAGCAAGAAAAAGAGTCATTTGCAACTACTGATCCGCTTCGGGATATGGGTTGGTCCCTGGGAGGGGCTAGATTCCTCAAAGGCTGATAGTGAGTCCTGAGGTAAGACTAATCTGGTAGCTTTGGCAAAATGGAGAATGAGTGACTCCCAGCTGAAGGACACACCCAGTCTGCACGGCAGAGCACAAGCTGTGTTAGTCCCAGTGTAAGTGACTACATCCAAAGGATAAAGGACAATGCAGCTCTGGTCTGGTTTGTTGCCTGTCACATTAGAGATACTACATTCAGAGCATCAGCTCCAAGTATCCTTGACACCAGAGCCAAGCCTTTTTCATCAGGAGGTGCTGCCCGATCCACTGATCTCAAAGTGAACAGTGTGTCTACGGCTCTCTCTGAGAGTCTTGGATCCAAATGAGTGCACACACGCACACTGGTTAGTGCAAGAAAAAGGAGAGGACTGCACGTGTCAGGAGGCTGGCAGTCACAGCAAGTTGTCCAAATAGAACGAGTCCTTTAGCTCATTTACTACTTGGAATCTTTACTTGCCAATCTATACACTTCCCAAGCCTAACCAGCTATGCCTGCTGTGCCTTTCTATACTGTGATCCAGCCAGTGCACCCTTTCTATGTCTCCTACCACAAAACCCCAGCAGCTGCTATCTGCTCTTATTTTCTTCCTGGCTTCCATATTGCTACTCATCCATGCTTGATGTTTCTGTACAGGTGATGCCACCCTCTCGGCTTGTAAATGTGGTTGGTCATCCAGGAGCCCACGGAAATAAGAACCAAGGAGTTGCCAAGGAGCGACATGTAGGTAGAATATCAACACCACCCCCCAGAAAAAGAGAAAAAAAAAGGGAAAAAGATGGATTTTTTTTTAAAGTTGTGTGCGATGTGTCTGTGTGAATGTGCGTGCATGTGTGTGTGTGTGTGTGTGTGTGTGTGTGTGTGTAGGTGTGTGTGTGTGAGTGCAGGTGACCTGCCGAAGACAGAGATATTGGATTCCCTTGAGCTGGAATTATTGACAGTTGTGAGCCTACATGTGGGTTTAGGAGAGCATCAACTGCTGAGCCAATGCATCTCTCCAATCAGCCTCTCTGCTTTCTCCCTCCCTCCCTCCCTCCCTCCCTCCCTCCCTCCCTCCTTCCATCCCTCCCTCTTTCTCTCTTTCTCTCTCTTTCTCTCTCTCTCTCTCTCTCTCTCTCTCTCTCTCTCTCTCTCTCTCTCTCCTTCTCTGGCTGTTGTTTTTTTGAGACAGGTTCTCACTGTATAGCCTTGGCTGACCTAAACTTGCTACATAAAGCAAGCTGGCGTCCGAATCATGAAGATCACCCTGTCTCTGTCTCCCATGTGCTAGGATGTGCACCACACTCCGCCTCCAGCCCTACTTTTATTATTTTTAATTACATGTATGTGAGTTTATCCACATGTAGGTTTGGGGACATGAGTGAGGATGTGGACATGGAGGCCAGAGGTGAGGGATCACTCTAGAGCTAGAGTTACAGGTCCCTCCGTGTGAGTGCTGAGAACTGAATTCTGATCCTTTGCAAGAGCAAAGGTCTCTGTCAACCACTGAGCAATCCTTTCAGACCCTTAAGAAGACCACTTAATGAGAACATGTCATTTTGCCTGCAACTTGCTTTCTCTAGCTTTCTACAGACCCACCATTCTCTGTGTCTTTAACCAGCTACTTTGAAAACAACCAGAGCATAGGAGATGAGTTAAAGAGTTGACCAGAAGATAGAGATTCCATCAGTGTAGACAAGAGAGGAGAGAAGGAAGCAACAGAATAAGAAATCACAAATAGGGGTAATAGCTAAATATTCATTTCTTAACAAAGAAACTGGGTTGTGGTTTTTTTTTTTTATGGGACTCGACTGTACTTTTTGTTATAGTATTTATATCTATGTTACTCCCTTTGCAAAAAACATAAGAGTGTTTTAAAATCACATTCTTATATTTGTACCCCACCCCAGTATTTTAATTTAAAGATTAAAGAAGGCACATTATTTCATGGAAACTTCGCATAATTAGAACCAAAGGAATCTTCACTGAAATCTGGCTAGATATAAATAACTCAGACCACTTGATAAATGTATAATTAAGACCATAAAATATGATCAAAGTACACAGTATACATGAAAAAAATTCAGAGACTAAATAAACTAGCAGACTGTAAAAATGTAGTATTTTTATGTGTATCCAATCAGTATATTCCAAGTTTTAATCAATCTTGAGTACATGGAGTATTTTATTTAAAAATTTTAAAGCCTGCATCAACAGCAGGCTCGGGGCCAGAAGCCTGTCTTGGAGTAGCAGAGAACTAGCCTGTCTGAATATGTTTCCCAGGTAGAGGAACTGGCTCAGCTACCTTTCTATGTACGGTGACTTACCACTGAACAGTTTCTTGTGATGTCACAGATTCAGGCTCAGGACTGCTCCAGTGGACTGAGATTCAGGTCCACTCCAGTGGAGGCAGGGTTTCAAAGAATCAGGCAAAGACCCACCCTACTTCCAGGACAGCTGCTGTGGACGTAGGCATCAGGATACGTTCTGTAGACCACATTGCCATTCTCACCACAGTAGACAATGGTTTAGACCCTCTCAATGGGATAAGGTGCTGAGAAAGCCCCTCGGTGCCCAGGCAACCGATCATATGTTCCATGACCTAACCACCTGCTTTAAGATACCAGAACATCAAGCTGCTATGACTTGATGTCCCAGGGCAGGGTGGTACCCAAGGGCAGCTCCCTTTCTCTGAGGAGAAGGGAAGGAGGTTATGGGGGCCGGAGTTTGGGGAGGTGGGACTGGGAGAAAAAGAGGGGGACTGTGATCAGGATGTAAAGTGAATAAATAAAGTAATTAATGGGGGGGAATAAGACACCAGAAGAAACCCTTTAGCTGGTTTGCCTACAATCTATGGACTGGCTGACAGGTGGGTTAACGGTTTTGTCTGTGAAGACTCGAAGAGGAGCCAATGACTTCAACTTCTCAGGCACCAAGAGAAACCCAGAAGGTTTGCAAATTTTCACATGACATCGTCAACGAACTGGTAATCAACTCTAAATGGAGATCAACAAACTGACAAATGATTCAACGTGTTTTTAAATAAGGGATAAGAACATTTCCAGATAAAATATGAGGTGATTCATCACTTCTAGGCCTACCTTACAAGAAATGCTAAAAGGAGTTGTTCAAATAGAAACAGAAAAAGAAATAGGAGGAAAAGATGAAATAAGAAATTCATTATAAAGCTAACAGAAATCAAATTTAGAACACTCAGTACTGTGATGGCCAGGTAAATAACTTTTAAGCAAGGCAAAAACTAAAAAGTATTCATGATAGCTATGGTTATAATAATGTGTTGAGAGTTAAATAAAAAGATATAAATTGTGATATCAGTAACAAATGTGGGAGAAAAGTTAAAGCAGATTTTTCTAATATGGTCAAAGTTACAGCTATAGAATGTGTCCTGTAAATCTCATGATAACCATGACAGAAAAGATGTGTAGAATGTTTTACACAAAATATAAAGGTGAAAACATATATGCCATTGTAAACAATCATGAAGTCACAAGAGAGAGAAGATAGAAAACACAGAAATGGGGAACAGCAAGGCATTTAGGAACAAAATGGAAAAAATAAGTATATATATATATATATCTCATATAATAAATATATGTGATAACATCTCTAACAAAAATTCTGGAAATGGAATTAGATATTCTACACTAGATGAACTTAGAGGCACACAGGCTGAAAGTGAAGGGATGAATTAACCAATTCCATGGGAATTGTGAAAAAATCAAGAGTTACTATAGAAGTATCAAGCAACATATACTTTATGTGCAAAATATCACATATTATATAATGACAAGGGGTCCATTCATTAATAGACTAAAACATATTAGATATCTATGTATACGTACTTTAATGTTTGGAGTACTTAATTATACACAATGGATACTAACAAAAATAAAGGTTAATATAGATGTTTAACACAATGATGGTAGTAGAATTAAGTACTTCATTTTCAGAAATAAACAGGTCATCGTGACAGAAAAAGTTAAGACTTGACAGCTTTGGAGAATACCTTAAATCAAAAAAACCAAAACAAAAAAACATACAAAAAAATACATAGATAAAAATCAAGAAAAAACACAAAACTGGATGAATCACTTTTATTAATTTCACATTATCATACTACAATAATCAACTTGTATAATACTTGAATAGAAACAAAGGACAGAATCGAAAATACAGGGAAGAAATCACACAGAACACAGTGAGTTGACCTTTTGACAAGGCTCCAAGAACACACAATGGAGAGGGGAATCTCTTTAATCAAAGGTTCTATGAGAACAAGGTATATATGTGGGAGAATTAAGTTGACTTGTACATCTAATTACACACAGAAATCAAATTTAAGTGGAACAGGGATTTAAAGATTTCTAGTTCTGAAGCCATAAAACTACCAGAGGAACACGTAAGGTAAAAAACTTTTTGACATGGGTCTGAACAGTAATTTTCTGAAAACCATTCCCCCTCAGAAAAGTCTAAATGAAATTACATCAAACTGCAAAGTTCCAAAATGTGTGTTCAACAAAGTAAACAATATATAGACTGAAGAGTCTTGAACATGGGAGAAGACATCTACAAACCACACAGCTGATAAAGAGTTAATATGCAAGACACACAAGAAACCAAAGAACTCCAGAGAAAGAGACACACAACTTCATGTAAAAAGGGCAAAGAACCTGCACAAATATTATTTGTGGACATGGAGGTAAAGAACAAGGAAATAAGAAATATTCAACACCAAACTATTAAAGGGTGCAAATCAAAGACATGATGTAATGTTGCCCTGACATGTAGGATGATGGTGGTTATGAAGTAACTGAAGAGAAGGGTCAAGAAAGATGGAGAGGAAAAAAACCCACCTGTTCTCTTGTGGCCAGGAATATAGCTTAGTGTGGCCATTATGGAGAATGGTGTAGAAGCTCCTCGTGAAGACAAGAGTTGAACTTCATACGATCAGACACTCTCAGCTCTAAGATACCTCCTGACGTCATGAAATCAGTGTGCTAAAGAAATGTATCTACTTTCCATGTTCATGCAGTATTGCTTATGTCATGCAAGTCTGAAATCAATTTAAATGTCCATCATGGAGTAAATGGCTAGATAAAAGATCTAGATAAATGGATATGTTATCAATAAATAGACATAAATAGATAGTTAATAGAGAAATAGACATATAGAAAGATAGATTCATTATTATTCCAACTTCATTAAAGGGTAAACTATCATTTGTGACATTATGAGAGAACCATGTTATGATGAGTGGAATAAGTCAAATACAGAAAGACAAAGTCTATATAATTTCACTTCTGTTTAGAATCTGAAGGAGCTGGATTCAAAAGGAGCAGAGAGATGACTACAGGTTATCAAAAATGGGGTTTGAGGAAAATGGGGATACATTGCCGGGTCCAAAGGATGAACAAAACCTGCTGATATACTGCACAAGCATTGAGCATAGTTAGCAATTAATATTAGATGCTTGAAATTGGCAAAAGTAGATTTTAAATGTTTGCAGCACTCACACAATAACCTTGTGAAGTGATGATATATTAATTATGTTGATATTGATAATCACCGTGTATGTTGATCAAAACATTAAGTTGTACACATCAAGTATATACAATTTATTTGCCAGTCGTAACTCAATAAATCTATAAAATTCAGAAAAAATAAAGATGTAATGAAGTAAATTCCGTTATATTCACATGAAGACATAAAATATGTAAAAGACTTCAGAGTTAGAATTTTTAAAGCCATTATATAAGAAATAAAAAGAAACTAGGTCCATGAAGAGACTATGACAATTCTTGTCCTGTGACTCGGGTTTCAATAGCATCTTTATTTAGTATAAGGTATTTCTCAATTCTACCTAAATGGCTAACCTTCATGCACTGATGTCTTAAGTTTTAGATACTAATAAAGAATCATGGACATTTTACTATTTAGGTTTTCATTATATATAGGCTTTTTAAGTTTTCCAAAGCCATGCATGCAATTAATACCATTCACTTCTATTCATCTTAGATTCAGATGCAATAAGAAGAAAAGAATACTTAAACTTTCTAAGTTATTTTAAAGTCTATTCCAAGCATTCTTTACAGGTTTTGTGACCCTGGCTCACTTTGGAGGTGGAAACACGCCACGCACACATGTCCCAACAGTGACAGCAAACAGTACCTTTGATCACACCTGGAGGCCTGTAGGTCGTTTTCCTCATAGTCCACCTATTTTTCCGGACTTTAGAGAGTTGCCTCAATTCGATTGCTATCTAAACCAAACGCAGTTTTCACTAAGGGAACGTCAGCTCCCTTAGCAGCCCTCTCCCTCGAGGGTCACCATAGCAACATGTCTGTGCAGGCATTCCAGTCCTAGTTCCTCAGCCTTACCCCCTACGTCCAGACCAAATGTACAGCTCCTGTGCCAGCCCTTCTGCAGGAGCTGTGTGCACATCAATTTTTGAAAAATGCTTAAGTGGCATTTTCAGGGTAGGGCAAAAACAGCCAGTCTCCATTGTATAATTCAGAACTAGATTTGTTTTGTTCATGTTCCGCTCTTATTGCTAATTCAGTTATGCAGTCATTTCACGGTTTGTACAAACATCAAATCTCCACACTGTTCACCTTGGAGCACACCGTTTTGTCAATTAAATTCTTACAAAGCTAGAGAAAATAAAGCACCAATAACTTTTAAAGGTTTGCTTTGTTTGTTAAAAAAAAAATCATTTGGGTTAAATAAAAAAGAAAACCGAAATACTTACTTTAGAAATACATCCTCAATTTTAATTTTATGCCACAGGAGAAGAAACCACATGAATTTTTTGTAGACCAATATCTCAATGCTGTTCGTTTGATTTGTGTTTACACGAGTATAACAGTGTTTGTTCTTAACTTGTTAACTTCCTGAGTTTTCTATGAATAGCTAATATTGACATATGCATTAAATCTACAGTTAAAATATTTGCTATGGAAATTAGCAATGGTAAAAATATCATATAGTTTTAAAATATATGAGAGCAATAATAAAGAGGTTTTTACCTTGTTTAAGCACAGAAAGTGATTAGGAAAAACTCTTTATGTAAGGGGCAAGTGTTTGGAGTAAAATGGCTGAAAGGGTGTTTTAAAGTTTCATTTAAGGTAGCCCAAGGCAGTTCAAGTCCAGGTCCCCAAACTAGAGATGTTCACAGATGCGTTGATCTCTCTAGGACTCAAATAAAATAATTTCTTTGCCTGAAACTCTCATACAAGCCAGAAATCAAGCAGAACTCTACCCATGGCTGTTAATCTGATGCCAAGTCAAACAAGACGACTCCAATTCATCTTCCTTTCCCTCTTATGATAGCTATGTTTATTGTTAATATTATACCTGTAGGTGCCCTGGACTTCTGGGAATAAACGATATTGACGGAATAAAAGATGTCGACTATTCCGACGACTTACAGGAAAACAACATCTAGTCTTCAGGAAGGCAGATGGAAACGTGCATTTTCTCAGCAGTAGATCTGGGGCTTTGAGAAGGCCACATGTCTGACTCAGACTTGTAGCAGTCTTATTTACTGTGAGACTTTAAGGAGCTGGATAGGCTCTTCACGCCTCAGTTTACCATTTGGAAGAGGGACATGCAAATGACATCAGAAGCCTCACAGAACCACCACAAAGATTTCACTTGACAACTTAACCATTTAATTTTTTTGGAGATTTATTTTTGTTGTTTTATGCATATGAGTCATTTGCCTGCATATATATCGGGTCAACCTATTCATGCAGTTCTTCCGGAGAGCAGATGAACATGTCAGATCCCCTTAGAACTGGCGTGCCAATGGATGTCAGTCATCATCTGCGAGCTGGAATTGAACCTGGGACCTCTACAAGCAGCAAGTGCCCTTAACTGCTGAGCCATCTCTCCAGCCCCTCACTGGATGTTTTATAAAAATGTTTGGTCCTGTTTTGCACCTTGGTTTTGTTCATTATTCATTGTTATTCCTTGTTATTCTAGACTTCAATTTATCCACATAACATCTGTGTCTGTGGCAGAGCGCACCAACTCCTGCCTTTCAGAACTCGTTAGCTAAATAGGCTTGAGCAAAGGCAGGCACGCTCGGCCGTTTCTACAGGTCAGGAAAGACCAGAGACTTTAAGTGGCCCTTTCTCCTCTACTTTCTCCATAACACAAAGAATCAAGGCTTCCTGGGAGGTTTAGACATTCGAGCATGCATTTTCTGAGCAGTTTTGGGCCGTTATGCTTCATTTATCTCAGTATGTTCAGAGCAACAAAACAGAGTAATCATAAAATCATCCTGAACCCTTAAAGGCAAGGCACTGTCCCACCGCCAGGGGGCAGCATTTGTGTTCTGGACTAGCCAGCTTAAAGTTAGTGAAAAGATGGACCTGAGACACTTCCATGTTCATAGTCAGGGCTAGTTCACCCTTTCTATCTATTATGAGTCTCCCTGCCCAGTCCCAACATCATCAACACTCTCTTCAACCTTACTGTTTAACTCAGTCTCACTTGTAGAACCAAGACCCGCCTCAGTCTCCAGAGTCAAAGGATGGGGAACTTTAAATCATTCTAATGTTGCTTTATACTCACGCCGTTGTCCCAGTGAGGATGTGCCTGAGAAACCGATACAATATCTGGGAGATTTTTCACTCCTTTCAAATTTCTCATAAGCTTCATCATCATTTGGGAAGCAGCTACTTAGGGCTAGGTAAGAGCTGTGGAGATGAAAAGTTGCGTGTAAAAGGATCGCTGTCTAGATGTCCCAGAAACTTTTCAGTGGAAAGAGACAAGCGGGCAAGGAGAAAAAGGACAATTCAGAATCTGTACTCAGTATCCATAAATGCCTAGTCTTTCTAAAGCTCTAGAAAGGTTTTGTTAGTTTGTGTTGTTTTATATTTGTCTTGGTTTTGGTTTTTGTTTGTTTTATTTTCATTCCAACAAAGAACAGCACATCTAAGTGTGACGGAGGAAATGATGGGTTAAATGGAGCCCATTCTCTTACCGCCTTGCCTTCCGACACTGAACACTGAGGCATATTTGTTAACTATAAACTGAGTCCCTCTACACATTACAAAAAAGAGTGAAAAGCTTGGAAAGGCACAGAGTTGGAGGAGGCTGCTGGCTTGTTTTATCAAAACTAGCTCTCTCTTTTTAAACTCTAGCGAGCAACCAACTTGTCTTTTTATTTTTGGTTTGCTGGGCTTCAAGGGCGGTGCTTCTTTTCGGCGAGAAATAATAGCAACCTCAAGACACGGGAACTACTTAGTAGCAGCACGGTGGGCAGAGCTGGAAGGAGGTACAAGGGGAAAAGGGAAGACTCGGGAGCGGCAAAATATAGATTCCGAAGCAATTTCCGCCCAACCTACCTCCTTTCAAATGGCATAAAAGCATGGTTAAAGTAGAATCTTGGCACCAAATCACAGGTTTCTGATGCTGTCAGATAAGGCTTAGTGGAGTCCTTCAGGGTTGTGTGGATGCCAAAGGGACAGCAGGCCGGAAGAGAAACCACAAACGAACTTACAGCAATCACTCCAAGATGGACCTGCTAACAACGGTGGCCACAGGAGGGGCTCCCATCAATTAAGAGTATAATTTCAGAGGTCAAAAAACACTGCCCCAACTCTTTATGTGTGTGTGTCTGTCTGTCTGTCTGTCTGTCTCACAAGAAAGTATCTTTTAATTTTTCAACATACTATTTTAAACATTGGCTTTTAAATTTTACTTTTAGAATGTATACCATACCAATTTGACTCATATACAGTGTGAAATGATCCGTAAAGCCAAGCATTACTTCTCTTTTATGTATGTTAAGAGGACCTAAAATTCTTGGTGTATTAATATATTTTATCATTAATATTTATTATTATTAATTTTGGATTTTTGAGGCAATGTTCTCTGTGTAACCCTGGCTGTTCTAGAACTAGCTCAGTAGACCAGGCTGGCCTCGAACTCACAGAGATCAGCCAGCCTGCCTTTCCCTCCAGAGTACTGGGACTAAAGGTGTGTACCATCACTGCCTGGCTGCATTAATATGCTATTTGCAATAATCAACACCTGGACCTTCTCTTTTTAGATCATGCTGTCCTACTGGCCCACATGACTGCAATTTAGCACTGTATGGCCCACGCCTTCCTGTGGTACATTCTCCGTATGTACCTGTGGCCACTGTTCTATTGTTTCTATGAACCGGTTATTAAATAGGCTTCAGAAATGTGTGTGATAATTGTTCCTTGTTTAGCAATGTCACTTAGCATAATGTTCTTCAGGTTCACATGTTCTCAAAAGTAGATGATTCTCTTTTATAATTCTTGGCTAATACTAGTATATACATATATGTGTATATATATATATATATATATATATATATATATATATTATACACACACACATATATACACACATATATTTATACATACATATATGTGTATGTGCACAACATATATATGTATATATAATGTCATGATATTCTTACTCATTAATCCATATGGATGGATGGTTTGCTGTTAACTTTCTAATCATGCTATTTATTTATTTATTTATTTATTTATTTATTTATTTATTTATTTTTCCAGGTTCAAAAGGAGGGAGGAAGATGACCTAGTGTACTCCCTCCTACCTTGTTTTATTTTTGTTTTTTTTTTTCTCCTTTTTTATTTTTGATACTTTATATACATTTCCAATGTTTCCCCTTTTCTGAGTCTCCTCTTTGTATACCCCCCATCCCCTCCCCAACCCGCCTCTAGGAGGGAATTCCACCTCCCACCCC
>CM052717.1:24999334-25038388 GCA_028551405.1 Uromys caudimaculatus | reverse complement strand
TTTTCTGTGTTCCTGGTGAGCTGTGGGGCGTGTCCTTGGCCCTCTGCTGGGTCTTGTGATCTCCGGCGAGGGATCTTTGTCCCGGTGCTGATCAGGTGTGGGGCCCTGTGGCCCAAGCTGAGGTTTCCGGCCGTCGCAGGAAGCTGCTGGCGGTCAGTCTCTGGTGAGCTGTGGGGCGTGTCTTTGGCCCTCTGCTGGGTCTTGCGATCTCCGGCGAGGGATCTTTGTCCCGGCGCTGATCAGCTGTGGGGCCCTGTGGCCCAAGCTGAGGTTTCCGGCCGTCGCCGCGCCATTCTTCTTTTAAGCTTAATAAACACCAGTGTGTGTGTGTGTGTGTGTGTGTGTGTGTGTGTGTGTGTGTGTGTGTGTGTGTGTGAGCGCGCGCGTGCGCATCTGCCTCTCTGTCACTTTTTATTTATCTGTGTATCTGTAGATGGTCGTCAGTACTGAGACTATAATGTGCTCATTGCCACAATACAAAATATGTAGATATCTGTGTTATACCACGACCTGGACTCCATCAGTCATATACTTGAAAGTTTTGCCTCACGTGCTCCAAGTCAAATACTGGGCTGGGATTATAATCCAGTGTTAGAGCAACTATGTACAAGGTCCTGGACTCAATTCCCAGGGAGCAGTCTTGTGTACACATACACTTTGGCAGTCTGTATATTGAAGTCGTCAAAGACTCAAATACATTGACAAAACAATACTCATCATTTATTTTCTGCTAAGCTCCAAATTTTTAATCTTCTAAAACCTTAAAAGTTTTATCTACCTAGTTGTTTACATTGAAAGAGATCTAACCTATGAAATGTAATCCCTTTTATCTTTTGTTATCTCTTCAATTTATTTCTAATTCCTTCCCTCGTTGCACTGATAAACTAACTATATGTATAAAATGCATCTGTACATGGTGCCATAAATAAGAAGTAAATTTAAAGTTAAGGTCAGGAATAAATAAGTAGAGTAAAGAATGAGATTAGTTGTCAAAAACGTGTCTTCCACCCTAAATCTTACCAACCACAGACCACCAAATAGTCCTTGGTATTCTAGAAAAGAAGATAGGAACAGATACACCACACCTATCACCAGGCAAACCCAAAACTTTCACCTAAGAGAGCAGTGAGATCTGGGTAACTGAAGTCTATCATGAGGAGGTCCTCTGTGCTGTAATAACAAAACCCTACGGAGTCTCTCAGGGAATTAGCTGCAGGAGGTTTTGTGGGAGCTGTGATTACTATGGAGAGCAATTGAAAACGATCTCAGTGAGGAAAAGGCGCCTTTGCACTGAGTCAGCAGTACATCAGGAGTCCTACAGGAGATTGCCAGAATTCTTCAGTAGATTCAAAAGCCCAAAGGGAGTAGGCCAGGAATAATGTGGAGAACCTTCGATGTGTGCACATTAGTAAATGTTTGTTGGCACGATGTGCTTTCCAAGCTTCGAGAAACCATGCTTTATAGATGCTGAGATATGTAATAAAGCTTCATACTTTCCATAGATATCTATTTTTTTAAAAAGGAACTTTTCCCAAGTACATATAATAACCAGCTTTGAATTTGACTGTCTGCTGTTTTTCGTACTAATGAAATTCCTGTATGTCAAAATAGAATTTAAAGCATACACTCAAGTATCAGCTACCTACAATAGATCAGACCTCCTCTTAGGAAACTTGACATGTTGATTTAAGGCTAATTGGGAAGCAGCTCTACTTCATTACACTTGAAAGGAAGCATAGGGTTTAGGCATAGGAAAGATCCAGATCATCATAGGAAATAATATAAAGTATGTTTTAAATGAGATTCCAGAGAGTTCAAGTATATAACATGCCATGTGTTAGTAAATTTTATGTGAGTAGTTTTAAAGCAGGCATAACCACCAGCCATCTTGAACATTGTGAAAGAAAGAGTAGAATAAATCATCTATAGACTCTCTGGCTTTAAGCAGTGTAATTTCCTGGGGCATGCTAAGATAAATTGCTTGCTAGATGCACTCCTTTGTAATAATGAATGAGAGACCATGTCGAGTGAGACTCTTAGCTCTAAGTAAATTAAAAGTTTTCCTTCCAGAGATAGAAACTTGGACTAGAAGTTTCTTAAAGTCTCAGCTAGATCATGAAAATATGCATTACTAGGATGTCTGCTGTGAGATTGTGTCTTCTAGAAATAGCAGAGAAGCTTCTCCCATAGTACTTGTGACAATATGGCTGCCTAAACAAGACCTTAACAATGGCAATACTGAGAGTAATTTAGAAGGGCTGTGGGGGAATCTCACTGGCCCTGGGCAGTGAACTACAGGGAACTAATGACTGCTGAGAAGGCAGAAGTTCTTTGCAGAGCTGATCCTCCTAACTAGTTATCCAATACATAGAAGTCATAGACACAGAAACAACACCAAACACTTACCACATATTGTATTTGTGTGGGTGTGTGTGGGTGTGTGTGTGTAAAACATTAATGATCAAAGAAAAGGAGACTATCTGATTGAGAAGGAATTGGGCAGCATAGAAGTTTTTTGTTGTTGTCTGGGGGAGGAACGTGGAAAGGGTTGGAAAGAGGGAAGGGAAGCGGGAAATGATATAATTGTATTTTCATTTTAAAATTTGATAAAAGAATGTTAAAATAGCTGTATACCAGGCTTAAACGCTCAATGCCTATGACATCACTCTTCTCCTGGATAGTGTCTGGGACTCTCACAAGGAAGATTGTTAACTGTGGTCCATCGTGAGGATATCCTATCTCCTTGAGATCTAGAGTTCTCAGTTGAAGCCCTATCAGGCACATCTCAGAAAAACCCAATGATCTCATTTAAATTCCGTACTACTGCACAAGGATAGTAACTTTAAAAGTCACTCTAACCCTGCCTGGTGGTTGTTTCAAAGACAATGAAGTTCAAGACTCCCTTAAGAGGCTTACTCCTACACTTGGGTTTATTTTTCTCTTTCTCTAAGCACTTCAGAGTCTCTTAATGTCTGTGCTTAAGATCTATGTTTAAAATGCCTTTCAATAAACTCTAATTCTTCTTCAAAAAAAGAAAGTGCATTGCTTATGTTTGTGTATAAACTGAGATTTGATAGATATTTGTATAGTAAGAAAAATATTGAATCTATGCTCTCGCTCTCTACAAAACTGCATCTACACAAACATATTCTAAGCTCTGCTACTGTATAAATGGCAGGTCTGGGATTCAAACCAAGACAGTGTGGTTTAGCACCTATACTATATGTTTACAAAAGAATGCTCTGTTTCCTCTTCTTATAAAAGGAATTTGGCAGAGAAATAATACCTCCGTGCCATTTAGAATATTGACGTATTAAAGAGCAAGTTTTCTCAAATGAAAAATATCTCCACTGATTTTTCCTAGAAATAACTAAATGTTCAAGACCATTGTAGAAGACGATTGCATTTTGTCTAAGGTTTAGAGCTGTTAGTTACACACTACACAGTTTGTAGATGTGCTTCTCCCTTTTGCCATAAGCACATTTTAAGAAGAATGACTGCAGGAACAGAGAATGAAGACTTAAGAACATCAAAAATATATTTTTTTTCTTTTCTAGAAGAATTTATTGAGACAAACTACCAGCTCGCCATTATTCTATTTCCATAAGATGGGAAGCTGAACAAGCGCACAGCTCTCTTCCAGCAACCCTGGACCAGCTATGTAGCTAATATGTACCTGTTTTGTCTGGTTGCTTTTGTTAATGTTTCTGTCAGTAGCCATATTTGTTTAATAACTTTATTATAATTATTTATAATTATAATATAGAATTATTGTAATTATAGTACTCTTTTTTACTATATATTGGATCATTTGTATCTTCTTGGTTCTCTAGATGATTCTAAAAATGAAAGAAAATATTTGTAATTGAATAATTTTGGGACATTTTCCTTGCTTTGGCTTCACAAAACAATGACTTCTATTCTGTCTATTTATCGCCTTACATACCCAGATATTTACCTGACTTAAAATGGTGGGATTTAGGAAATTCTGGTTCAGGGATTTTAAGAGAGAGGAATTAGGAAGTCTGCTACAAATTGATGTCTTCCTCCTCTGATGAGGAGTTGCTTTCTTGAAGTTTCAATAAGATGGTCACCTAAAGACTCACACAATGGAAACTCTGGGGGAGGGGGATCTGGTTAGTTGATATGGTCTTATCTGGCATCAGTGGGAGGGGAGGACCTTGGTCCTATGGAGGCTCGATGCCAAAGCATAAGGGGATGCTAGAGGGGTGGGGCAGGATTGGGTGAGTGAGTGAAGAAGCACCTTAGAGGCAAAGGGGAGGAGGTTGGGATGGGGAGAGTTGTGGAGGGGAGACCAGGAAGGGAACAACATTTGAAATGTAAATAAATAAAATAACCAATAAAAATATATATCTTTACACCTCCCCCTCCAAAAAAAGGCATACAATGATGACACCCGTTGACATGCCAACACAGGTGTGGGGTGTGGGTTCCTCCCCACCTCCCTTCCTGCCTGGATCCACTTCTTTTCTGATTCTCATTAGAAAACAGACTTCTAAGGGAGAACAATAAAATAACATAGAATAAACTAGAATAAGCAAAAGCTAACACACTGGAATTAGACAAAACAAACAGAAGGAAAAGAGCCCCAAAGAAAGCACGAGAAACACAGAGCCACTCATCCCACACTCAGGAATCCCACAAAACACTAAAGTGGAAGCCATAGTATATGCTTAGAGTACCTGGTCCAGACCCATAAAGGCCGTGTGCATGCTGCCTCGGTGTCTGTGAGTTCATGTGTTGATCCTGTTGATTTATAGGGCCTGTTTCCATGGCGGCCTCCTTTGCCTCCATCTCTTGCGCACTTACTGATTACTCTTCAGGAGAGTTTTCTGACCACCAGAGAGAGGGATTGGATGGAGACGCCTCATTTAGCACCGAGTGTTCCGAGGTCTCTCACTCTGCTTAATGTCCGCCTGTGGGTCTCTGGATTTGTTACCAGCTTCTCCAGTGATTGGTGAGCATGAGTATAGCAGAATGTCACTAGGAATCATTTTATTGCTACTTTTCACTTTTATTTTGAAGAACCATAGTGTTTGGTTTTTACCCTAGGTCTCTAGGCTATCTATTCCCAGATTCTTGGTCACACAAGCAGTTTCAGATATGGGTTCCTTCCCATGGAGTGGGTCTTAAGGCAAATCATTTATCGGTTGGTTACTTCCAACAAGCATTGTGCCACTTTGCCTTAGCATAACTAGTGGGCAGCATACCATTGTAAATCAAAGGGCTGGTGTTTGTGTTTCTCTTTTGGTAGCTTGTACAGTACCTTCCTGTATCAAAGACACTAGATGGTAGGGGTGACTTCTCTACCTGTGTTCAACGGCTTGTGTGTGTGCTGTCTTTAGCAGTGAGGCTTTGCTGTCAGTTTGTGAAGTGCAACATACAGTCTTGACTACAGCCTGGGTGGTTTGGGGGTTCCCATGGGATCCTTAGACCACAAATCAATTAGATGTATCTCAATCCTGATACTAGAACTTTCTTTTGGTAACAAGGGATGGAAAGTTGAGGCTTTGCTTCTCCCATCATTAGGGCCATTTCATTTAGATAGACTTCATCTACACATATTTTTAGGAAGCTTCTACTGCATCAGGCTTCTAAACTACTCCTCAAATGGACCCTCATTTTAGCTGTCTCTCCCCATATTTTCTCTCTCGAGCCCCTCTCCCCTACCCACTACATACAATTCTCCCATTCTGCTGCCCTTCCAGTCGTCCATAATTATCTATTTGATTTCCATTTCCTAAGGAGATGTATCTGTCCGCCATACTTCCTTACTCTGTACATAATCTCAGTGCTTCTGTATACATTGTATACAATGTAACTTGGTAACCATTCACTTAACAGCTCGTATCTGTATATAAGTGAATACATGTCATACTTTTCTTTCTGGGTCTGGGTTACCCCGCTCCGGATGATGGTTTTTTCCTAGTCCTATCCATTTAGCTACAAGTTTTGTGATTTCCTTTTTTTTTTTAACAGCTAATAAATACTCCATTGTGTATTTTCTTTATCTATCCATTCTTCTGTCTGAGGGACATTTACGTTGTTTCTAGTTTTGGGATACTATCAGTAGAACAGCAGCAAACATGTGTATCTGTGGTAAAATAAAGTATCTTTTGGACATATGCCAAAGAGTTGTATAGCTCATCTTGAGGTATATTGATTGACATCTTTCTGAGGAACCGCCATGTGGATTTCCATAGTGCCTGTACAAGTTTTCATTGCCACCAGCGATGGATGAGCATTCTCCTTACTCCACATCCCCGCCAGCCTGAGCTGTCATTTGTTTTATTGATTTTAGCCATTCTGACAGTCATAAGATGAAATCTCGAAGTGGGTTTGATTTGCATTTCCCTGGTGGCGGACAATGTTAAGCATTTCTTTGAGATTTCCTGTCATTTGAGTTTCCTCTTTGGAGAATGCTCTGTTTAGATGTGTAATCTTTAATTGGCTTATTTGCTTTCTTGATGTCTACTTTTTTGCATTCTTTATATATTTTGTATATTTGCCCTCAATCAGATATGGAGTTGGTAAAAATCTTTTTCCATTCTATAGACTGCCATTTTGTCTGAATGATGATGCCCTTTGCCCTGTAGGAGATATTCATTTCAATGATAGAGTGATGGATGGGAGGGGTTGGCGTATGTGCGGAGGGGTTGGAAGATCTGTGTGATCAACTAGAGACTGGAGCAGAAAGGCAGAGAAGGCCCAGTAGACGATCTCCTACAGAGCTGTGGAAGAGACTGGGGGTTTGGATTTGAAGAAGTAGGGGGAGAGGTGACGATCCAAAGTTAAGCCACCTGCTCCCTGGATCGAGTGCCAGCTGACCTTCTTAATTTGAGCTAACTCCAAGGCTTGGGCAATTTCCATATTCTGCTACAAAGTCATTACTTGAGATAGGAAATTGAATTTGCTTCACAATTATTTAGATTTGTAATTAATTAGGCTCATAAATTAGTCAGTCTAAATTTTTGGAAATGAAATTTCTGAGTCAAACATAGGATACATATTCAAGTAATTTTGCATATATATATCATATTTTTCTAAATTAACATGAATACTAAATAGTTTATAGTTTTCTTTTTTTAAAATTGCTTTCCACTAAAAGTACTATAGCTCATAAACAAAATTTACCTTTATGTTTTCAATCAGCTCTATAAGCACAGATCATCTTCTTTATTTTTAAGACTGCAAGAATGCCTAGCTTACTATTATAATAACCCTTTGCATATCCTAATAATTTTGCCCATCATAGTTTGCCTTTGTACAAAAATAACAAAGAGCTGCCTCCCTGTCAGATGGTGAAGTGGAAATCTGTTATCTGACTTGGACAGTGGGGACTTTCTTTGTCACCTCTGTCTGCCTCAAATCAGCAATCAGCAGTGTCCCGCACGTTTGCCCATCAATCTTCCCTGTGGACCAGCATCTGTAGTCACTTGCCTCACTCGGACAGAGGAGCTGAGCCCACATCCTGCCTGCAAGATGCAGTTTCCAACTTTCAACTCCTTGATCCTAAAAAGCAGAATAAAACCAGGACACCATTGAAATTTCTAATATATGGCGTTCGACTTCTGAGCAACGGTGGTGAGGATGAATGTTAGTGACTTTTCTCAGTACTGTGGCTAAATTCCCAACAAAAGCAACGGAAAGGAGGACGGGCTTGCTTTGGCTCACAGTTTGAGAGTATCCATCATGGCTGAGAACGCGCAGCGGCTGGAGTGGGAGGTGCCTTGTCACAGCGGGCCTACTGTCAGGAAGCAGAGAGAGATGAATGCGGCTGTGAGCTTTGTTCTCTCTCCCTTTTTTTTTTTTTAACCAGTTAAGGGACCCACTTGACAGGATGGTGCTGGCCATACTCAGGGTAGGTCTCCTCAGTTAAATTGGTCAGGAAACATCACAGACAACCTAGAAAGCTGTTTCCTAGGTGGTTCTGAATGTAGTCAAGGTGCTTGTGGTGTTAACCATCAACGTGGGGAGTACAGGGTAAGGAGCTGGCAGCAGATTAGGTCAAGATACCTGAAAGGTTCCAAGGTGAAGATCCAATGCAGGCAATTTCCTGGGAGGGAGGCTGTTCTGGTTTTATCTGTCACTGTGACAAATAACATGGCCAAAACCAGCTTAAGTAGGAAGGGGTTTATTTCGTCTTACAATTCCAGGTCCTGGTCTGTCACCGAGGCACGCCAAGTCAGGAACTTGCTTTAGCCAAGGAAGGAATTACCTCTGAACATGAATTATTTCATAGCAAAGGGTCACAGCAAGAAACATGGAGAATGCCACTTGCTAGCTGGCTTACAGGTCAGCATCTACTCAGCTGCCTTTTTTACACAGTTCAACTCTATTTGCCTAGTAGAAGGAAGCTACTTACTGTGGACAAGGCTCTCTCTTACACCAATCAAGACAATCAGTAACAATCAAGATACCTGCCCTGCGCCCCCACCCCACACACAGACGGTCTAAGAGCAACTCGGTGCTTCAGTCAAAGCTCTGTTCTCAGATCACTCTAAGCTACATCAAGCTGACAGCTAAAGCTAACCAGGACAGGAATGAATACACCAACCCTTCAGGTTACAAAGAAAGCCAGATTGGGTAGAGGAGAAACAGAACCACAAAAGATTTGTATAAAAGCCTCAGCTGACGCCACAGGGAATTCTGGAACCATGTTGACTTTCCAGAGATGTCCCCTGTGCTTCAGTAAGGAAGCATGGCCTTGAACAAGTTGATTCTTGTTTCCTAGATGAGTTAAACAATGCCAAGACAAACCAACAATACTCCAAACGTAGGTACTGTGGCTATAAAGTAGTAGAAGAATCTAGACAGTGTTTTATTGCATCCATACATTCTTCCCTTGGCATATGGTAGTGATCTCTGAGCAACTTTCTAGCAGTCTAGAAAACTGTGAAAGGAAATGTATTAGGGTTCTCTAGAGTCACAGAACTTATAGGTAGTCTCTATATAGTAAGGGAATTTGTTAATGACTTACAGTCTGTAGTCAAATTCCCCAAAAATGTTCATCAGTAGCTGTGAATGAAAACCCGAGGATCTAGCAGTTGCTTAGTCCCACAAGGCTTGCAGGCAAAGAAGATTGAATCTTCCTCCTTCCAATGTCCTTATGTGGATCTCCAGCAGCAGGTGTAGCCCAGATTAGAGGTGTGCGTCCCACCACACCTGAAACTTGTATCTTCCAGACGCAAGATCTAGATCACAGGTGAACGAACCTTCGAATTCTGGATTGTAATTCACTCCAGATATAGTCAAGTTGACAATCAAAAATAGCCACTACAGGAAACCATAGGTTAAACATAGTCTGTAGTGTTGGGGCTATCTTGTAATTTGCAATTTTGGCTCAAACTGTGCCTCCCCTTCCAAACGCCTATGAATTTGAGACTGCATAGCTGGCATACTCGGTTGCATACCCAGTAAAGAGTCAGACCATCATCTGTCAGGAATCAGAGTCCCTGTATTTCATTCCTCTTTCAGGATGTAGGTACTAGATTTGTCCACTCTCTAAACAAGAGTATAAAGAGAGAGCACCAATAACAAGTGTGAGTTACCTGAGATGGAACACTCATGGTGCCCCAGGTGGAAGAGAACTCCTTATCCTTAGCAAGATCCCCAAACAGCAGCCCTGTTTGCAGGAAGGGGTACCACAACTTTCCAAGGCTTCAATTTTCTCCCACATGCCAGTTCCAGAGTTCAAGTGTTCTACTTACTGGGCAGCATCTTCTGAGAGCTGCAGAGAAAAACTGCCCCAATGATCAAGCAGCAATGTGGCCATCCCCTCCCCCCACGGTCCCTGTCACATCTGTTGTTACAGCATGCTCTCTGTTCAGTGGGTTGTCCACTAGAAGACTCCACACTCCACTTTCTCCTGTGAAGTCGCCCACCCCTTTTGGATGTGGAGTTGCTATAATTTCTCAAAGCAGTAGTATCTTAAATTTTTTCTCTAATTAAAAACTGTGGTTTTATGAGTTAGGATGAGGATATTGGTGTCCTAGACTAAAAGTTGTCATGAAATGATTCAGATACAGGATATTAGAATGGGGATAAAGACGAGATGGGTTGATCAAGTAGCTACAGCGTGTGCGTCCTAGAAGTTCAGAACATCTTTCCTGAAGGACAAGAGATGGGAACTGGGGAAATACGCTGCTATGTTTGCGCTGGGTCTCCTTGCCTAGAGTTGTTTCGTGCCTGGCAAATTCCCCAGTCATGATCTCGTGTGGGCCTTTTGACAGCACACTGACCTTTTCCTCTGGACATGTATCAGCAGTGAATCCAGCCTCCTCTCCTAAAGGAGCTTGGGTGACATCAAGGACTGGAATGGGATTCTCATTTATTTATGTTTCAACCACAGGCTTGAAAAACCAATTGCTCATCATTCTGACAGCTTCCTGGGAGCTAAAATGGCCTTTCTTTCTCCATGCTTCTGTGCAGAAGGCTTTGAAGATTTGTCTAAGGACAACACTGATGTTAATTCTAGAGATTGGTGAGAACTGCCAAAGATGGACCAGAACACATGGCTGGGAACACAGGGGCAAGGGAAACCTACCCCAGGATGCAGCTCTGTGACCAGGTTTCTGTCTCTTTTAAGCTGGGTATGATACTATGTGAGATTCAGAGTCCAGGAAGGCTCCTCCTAGCTAGCCAAGTAGCAGGATAAATATTTACAGCTCATGTAGCATGAAAGCATTTGTTCAAACTTCTGTTTCCACCCAAAGTGTAATCCTATCATCTCTATTATTCACGCGCAAATGCAATCATTTTCAGACTTAAAGTTCTGTCGTTAAATGGTTTGCCTACTCTCCCTTTCTTGTCCATTATTAAGTTTCTACTTGCCTTGCTGTGTCTTATGCAATCTAGATACAAAATGAAGTCATGCCGCCATCTATTGTTTGGTCTCAGGGTTAGTAGATAAGAGTAGGTGTCTGCCATCTAGTCCTCACCCTGACCCTCAACTCCCACCAGCCCTACAGCATAGAGGTGCCACCCCACCAGTTCTTCTTCTGTGTAAGATGGGTGCAAAGATACAGAGCCCATCCACCTGAATAGTAGATGGCAGAAATTTCAAGCCAGTCACTAGACATCACTGTTTCCCATTTCATCCATCAACAAACCTAGCAGAGCACTGGGTTAAAGACTCAGGAGGTGGGCATGGAGTAGGAGGAAATATAGGACCAATAGCTGTGAAGGTAATCAAGTTGGATTTTTTAATTATAAGAAATATTATATTTATTTGAAGTATTATTTTTTGTTTTTGTTTTTTGTTTTTGTTTTTGTTTTTCGAGACAGGGTTTCTCTGTGTAGCCCTGGCTGTCCTGGAACTCACTCTATAGACCAGGCTGACCTCGAACTCAGAAATCCACCTGCCTCTGCCTCCCAAGTGCTGGGATTAAAGGCGTGCGCCACCACTGCCTGACTTGAATTATTATTATTCTCTCTTTAAACTCTCACATCTTACAACTCTATGCAGTTGTTATTTCTCTACAATTTCCTCTTTTCTCAAATCTACTTTCAAAAAAGTTTCTGTTAAACAACTTTAACAATATCTCAGTGATTCACAGAATTCATAGCACAGAAATTCTCATGTAATTTGAAAGCAAGGGGACTCTGAGATGAATAATCTCTGTAGGAGTCCCTGCATCACAGAGGAAGATGGGTAATGACATTTTAGACTCAGGGGAGAGGTTGTTTGTAGTCATGGCCCTGAAATCAGCATGTTTCCAGTTGCTTACGATTAATTAAATTAGCTACTTTTTTCATCTTTGTGACCAAAAACCTACCAATAATCAACTTAAGGTTTAATCTGACTCACCATCCATGACAGGGAAAGCATAGCATCCTGATCATGAGACAGTTGAGCACATTTCATCTGAGTCAGTAAGCAGAGAGAGAGATGAATGCTGGTGTTTAGTTTATTTATCTTTTGCCATTCGGTGGTGTTTCTCACATTCAGGGTAGGTTTTCCCTCCTCAGTTAAACCGCCCTCAAAACACCCTCACAAATAGACCAAAACCTGTGCCTCAGTGAAGCCCCAACTACTTTCTTAGTGGATCAAGTTGACAATAAAAATGAGCTACCACATTCATTAAGGAATGTTAGAACACAAAATTACTTCTAATAGCACAATTTAAAGCGAAAATTAACTGTTATTGTACCACTATTTTTACCAAATCACTAGTATGACAAGAATATAAGAATTCTGAGAAGAAATTCAAATTGTCAAAGTTAAAAGGATAACAAGCAAAAAGGATTGGGGGCTCAAATTTCAAACAGTTGAAATAATCAATTTACACAAAGGGAAGGTTTATTTTTGGCTCATGATACTGTGGGTTTTAATCCTAGTTGGTTGGTCCAGAGTTCTGGAGTTCATGGTGGAAAAGCACATTACATGAAAGAGATGCTGACTAGCAGACGGGGATGGGCTAGGAACCCATTGTCCCTTCTGGGGCATGTCTCTAAATCCGACATTCTAGCCTGTGTCTTAATACCCAGTAGTCAACCTTTGCTCCCCTCCCCCAAGCTTCTGGTAATACTCCTACATGACATCACCTCTTACATTTGTCACGTGAGGCTATGTGCCTCTTGTCTTTCTGCGCCCTGCCGGTGTCATTTAACATCATAAGCCCCAGTTGTATCCATGCCTCGACAAATGACAGGCAGACAATATCAGACAGAAATGGCTTTAAATATCTTCACCATAAATGAATAATACGTATTTAAGTTGATAGGCTTACTCTGACTTGAAGTTTACACAGTGCATATACATGTCGAAACATTAGCTCACATATTTGTCAAAACATCACAATAATACAATAAAGAAGAAAAAGGAATTCAAGTATATTCTTGCCATGTGGGTGCTGGGAACTGAACTTTTAACTGCTGAGTTGATTCTCCAGCCCCAGGAAGTTTTATTTAATGAAAGGTCAGGGGAAACATCAGGCTTTGAAGGTTTCAGACTTTGTTGTAGTTCCAAAGAAGCCACAGCGTGGATGTATGTGACAAGCATTTCCATGTTCCATTCAACAAAATAGGAGGATGGATGCTTAAAATGTATTAATATTTATGTGTCCCAAATACATTTATGTTTTTGATCATCTAAAGATATAAATATCCATCTCAACTTGAGAGATATAAAAGGCAACGGGGTGAGTCTATTTGGTCCTAGATGTCAGCTCCACTCCTCTGACTTCCTAGGGTGACAAGGATATAAGATCTTCCAGCTCAGGTTTAGTGCAGGTGAATTATACAGACACAGGTGTCACAGACACAGGCCTAGGAGCCCAGAGAGGGATCCATTCCCCTTGGTGACCATGGTGCTACTTAGCCCATTGCAGGAAGAAAGTGAGGGTGAACGTGGATTTCTGCCTTAGCTAGAGTCACTTCCACATGACTTCCCTTCAGTTTATGGAGCGACAGTTTTCTGACATTGCTTTTGGTCCTTTTGGTAAGAAGTGGGAAAGGAGGTGCTTATTATCTTTATAAGCTACCTGCTTACCTGACATGTTGCCACCCAGTGTTGGTGACAATTTCAGAATAGGGCCGGCTCTTCATGGAAAGACATAGCCTCAGGAAACCGGACTCCACTCTCATCGCCTTTACTAAGCACGGGAGGAATGCAAGAACGACTGTAGGCTTGGGGCAGGAGTACATTGTGGTTGCTGTACAGGTGGGTGAGGGTTGTCTACGCTGTGCTGAGAGGGCTTGGCTTGCATAGGAAAAGCATTTGACAAGACTGTGGGAAGATGAATGTATCCAAAGGTAAGGAAGAGCCAGAGCTAAACAGTAGATTTGGGGTTGCTTACTGGGCATTATAATAATAGATTATTCATGACAAATTCAATATACTCATCTTCCTTATGGTTAACATAAGAAAAAAGAATCCGCATTAGCTGGTCAATGGATCTCTGCCTTTCTCCCCATTTCTTTAAACAAAACAAAACAGAAGGTGGTTGTTTGAAAACCTGTGAGTTAAGACTTTGAACTGCAGATGGTGCTGTGATTCTATGAGTTATGTCCTGTTTAAATCTGTAGCAAGAACTAATTCTTTGATTTAGTCTATTTTCCTCGACAGGTAAAAATAAAATTAAATTCTCTTTATTATTTTGTTTTATTGAGATGATGGGAGAAACCGTTTTTATTATTGCAGAAATATATCACGGTTACTCTTCACAAATGCTGCATGCTTCCTTAGACCAACTGATGAGAAGCCCTGATGTAATTTTTCTGCTTCTCATCCAGGATGGAGTCCTCTGTGATCCCTAATCTATTTATTTCCCGGTGATGCTTTTAAATGAAATTGTTTCACTGAGGATTTTGGTGACAATGATCTCAGGATAAAAAAAGAAACTCTATATGAAAACCATTTTAACCTCTAGTTTGTAACAATTGGTTAAAAAAAAGAAAAAAAAGATTTCCTAGAATTAAGCCACAGGAACTCTGGCTTAAGTCAGACCTGTCAACTGGACAACAAAATTCCAGACATTTTGAAATTTAATTCGTTTAATTTTTCTTGTAACTGGATTAGAAAATATGATTAAGCCCTAGCAAGATAACTCTCACTGCATTGGCCTGCCCTCAGTGCAACAAGGAGATACTAAAATCTTAGAGGAGAAGAAAGTAAAGGGGATTGAGAGCTATATTTCCCTGAGGAAATGAATAATAGAACACACACACACATACACACACACACACACACACACACACACACACACACACACACACACTAGGACTTTTAAATGAAAGGACATTGTCTTTGCTTTCTGTGACACTCTTAGGATAGCTGCATTTTGATATTAAGTCCCAATTAAATGTATGTCAGGCTACGTTGAAGGTAAAATCAACAAAAAGAAATTAAGCATTCATCACAGTACTCTACAAAGGTCTTTTCCCTGATCCTTTAAAATCACCTTTATGTAAAGCGACTGAGTCGGAGGTGTTCAAATTCTGAAGTAGGGTGAGTTTTGAGGGCAAACAAAGTGATTCAACATTATGCAAAGACATAAAATGAGGAGAATGCCTTTGAAATGTAAGACAGAGTCCCCAGAGTATACAGTCTGATCATTATTTATTTTTGGAATATTTGATATAGTGTGTGAAGAGAAGGAGTGGGAATTACAATATTTTAAACAAAGTGTGGAAAAGCAATAGTGTCGTGGCTTACACAACAGCGTGTGTACTATAGCATCTTAGACACTTAATGGACCCCGACCCCCAAGGATTAGTCTCATCATAAAAGAAATGTAATAACAGAAAGATGCAAACTCATTTATGGTTGCTTTTTAAATTAGAATAAGTTTCGAGAAAACTTTAATTCAGATCTGCATAAGCAGCATAAAGTATTTTAAAAGGCATTAAAGGAATTGGCACCTTGTGGAAAAGAGAAATTGTACTCTAAGCATAACAAACACAAGTTATCTGCATTTGTTCCTGAAGAAAGTGCTTATTTTCTAAGGAAACCCTGGGCCCTGTCTATAACATTATAACATCTTCTAGTTCATCACAACTAAGTAAAGATTAAAGCATTGCACATCCAGCTCAGTACTTTTTGTTTAAAAAAAAAATAAACAGTACATTTCCTGTCTCTTGAACTTGTTTGCTATAAATGCATATAAATCAGGCAAGATGACAATTTAATAAGAACTTCAAGACCTGTTCATCCCATGGGATCACTACTGTGACGTCTTTCGGGGAGCCTTCTGATTGCTCAGCCCTAAGCACAAGCCCTATAAAATGAGGGACTTTGAGATGCTGGTCAGGTTGGAGAGCAGAGCACCAGCCAGCTACAGCCAACCCTTCCCCAGGACCAGGGGCAGGTGGAGCCTTCTCCCGAGCAGAACTTCAGCACCCTAGACAGCTCCCACACTCCGGAAAGACAGCCCTGCCTGAAGGAAACAGCCAAGGGTAAGTAAAATCTTCCCCTTCTTGATTTCCTCTCTGCCTTTCGGACTTTGAATAGGAGTTTTTGAAATTTTCTCTCTTAAAAAGAATTTTACAGTGTTCGTCTTTTGCAATAGCCAAAAACAATAATAATGACGAGCCACTGAATGAAGATAGAAATGCCTCAATTTCTCTCTAATGAACCCATCTCCTTAGAAGATTCTTAGTCCTCCTTAACCCTTCATTAAATATTGCCTTCAACAAATGAAGTAAGACGACTTTGCTTGTGTGTGGAGTTTTGAGCAAAGCGTTCAGCTTGCTGAATTTGTTTTGGGGGTTTCAACCTATGTTTAAAGCACCTTTCTTTCTGTTTCTCATGTTGATTAACCCTAGAAAGCACTCACTTTCTTTATCATTTAATTTTTAAGTGCTGTGACTTTTATAGGTAACAAGAGACAGAATCCTTGAACACCTGTATGTTAGCTAGACAGTGTTTAGAAATATAACATGTGAACGGATTGAATACAAGATACACTGGGCTCTACAGATAAATATACAGAAATTGATTTCCTGGAAAAACTTGTACCAATGCCAAGGGACTCTGAGGGCATTAGCTTTTATCCTTGAATTAATTTGCTTAGGCCTTGGCTTAAAGAAATAAGTTCTCAGTGATATCTATAACAAATAGAGAAAATAAGAATTTAAATGTAGTATATACAGAAGATTTTTTTCCTTAATGATACAAATCTATATTTTATATCCATATATGCACATATGAACATGCAAACTTCAGAATAAAATTGGCTAGAAGAATAATTAGGTGGGCTACACCCCAGTTTTACATCAATCAGATATTATAGTTTAAAGGGAGGAAGACCCAAGGAATTCCTTGAAGCTGTTTCCTTCAACAGAAAAGACATTAAGCTATGACAACTCTGTTATCACTGAGTCTAAAGTTTAGCTGCCTCCAGCACAGTAGAAGTGTGGCCTCAGATAGACGCTAAAGCCAACTGAGCTGGTGTTCAAATGCCTTCACCCTGGGAGTGTATCCCATTTTCAAACTAGTGCTCAAAAGCTAACATTATTTTACAATGTAGTTTTATGCCAGTAAGTTTGACTCTTTCCTGAAGGTGAAATGACCATTTCTCAATTCTGCAAGAGCCTTTGTCATTATTGCCAGACCCTCCCAAATGTTGCCAAGTGTAGCTGGGACAGCCAGCATCCTCTCTCTTTTCAGAGGCACCGAGATGGAAGCCAGAAGCAAGCCTCAGTTCCTGGTGCTCCTGATGCTCTTCAGTGTGCTGTTTTCTCAGTCGCTGGCCTGGCCTCTCTTTGGACCACCTTCTGCAGTGAGGTAAGTTTTATTCTGGGAAAGTGTGCTCTCAGTTCAGATAAATAGGCAGGCATTCCCTCTGCATCTAAATGAGATTTCCCCACATGTTATTTTGGAAAGTGCTGTATTTTAAATTACATATTATTTATTTCAATGCTTTGGTTGTAGAGTTGAGCAAATTCATTTCCAACCAAAAAAAAAAATAAAAAGCTTATTCCAGGCTCTAGAATTCACCTCCAGTACATAAAGACAACATCAGTGGCCAGTCTTGCATACCAGATGGGTCCCATTTCTAAACTAGTGTTAGGAAACTAACAATTTCCTATGTATTTTCATCTCAGGTCAGTTCTGTTTCTGGTAGAAAAATAGCTGTTTACTTGCCAATTTCATTTAAATTTATATTTAATAAAGATAATTATAATATGAATACTTTGTTAATGAGAAATACACACATGAAATTCTGTTGAAGAGAAATCGGTCTAGGAAGTATCACCCTGCCAATATTAAGGATCATGAGGAAGTATATGTACAAGCCTCATAATATTCTCTGTTTGAACCAAAAAATTCTTAGTTTTACTATTTGATACAATAAAGTTTATGCTTCACATGCATAAAGCATGCTATAGCTCAACTTAACCTAAAATAAGACTTACGTTAACAATCGATTCACACTTATGCTTTCTAATATACAGGATCACGATTATCTAAAGATTGTTTGCCTTTTCTTATGCTCAGTGAAGTGAGTAGTCTCTCAGTACTAACGTTCTCTCTGAAACTGTGTAACATGCTACCCCTCCATATCATGCTTTGGCAACTAGAGTCCCAGTGCCTGTATCTCAGCAGATGAACAAGTCACAGGAAGGTCGGAATTCACATTGATTGCTCAACCTCAGGCCCATAGATGGCCACTTTTACTATCTGCTACGTCATCTCTCAGAGATACCAAAGTGCCCTAGAGCTGAAACTCTTTGGAAGTTTAACACACACACACACACACACACACACACACACACACACACACATGCCCACACACTTTTAATAGAGCACTGGCATTAAAAATACACATGCATCCCTAAGAAAGTTCTATTCCATATATCATAAATGAAATTCTTCTTTTGCAGTACAACATCATATATTTCTAATCAGAACATGCTCATATACACAATATGAGGATCTATAAGGACTCCTTAAATTCACTATATTGGAATAACCATTCGCAAATGTGCATATCTGTTGGGTGATCAATAAAAAGAAGTAAATCGTGCTGATGTTCAGTTTTGTGATACACATTAGGGGACTAGAAAGAGACAATCAGGTTGCACGCTGCTTCTGTCCTGTATTTGGACAATGGATACTAAATATCACCACTTCTATGAATAAGCATCAGGGTTTGTGTTTAACATCTGCTTTTTGCATGTTTATATCTACCTCTTAATGCTATTTCACAAATGGACATAGTAAAGTACACCGGGACAGTGTGTTTTGCTTATAGTTTCTCTAGAATTGAATTAAGTAGAAATTATGTTTGGTTTAGAAAGCGTAGACAAGTTGAATGACATTATTTTTTGTGAGCTCACACAAAATTACTACTTATATCCTCATTAAATGTGGAAGCCATGGAGTCAAATTATCCTATCCTTATCTTACAAATGGATATGTTCCAATAGTTTGTTCTCGTGTTTCAAGTAGTTGCCAGTCCATAAATACCAAGCTTGAGAAAAGAACTGCATTGCATTTCTAGTGGATTTTTCTTTGACCTTAATAGGTTGGATGACAGGGTGCAGTTGGAAGGAGCAGGTGACCCTGATCAAATCTCATTAAAAGCAGACTCTGACATCTTGCAGAATGCCTTAGCAGAAAATGACACACCCTATTACGATGTGTCCAGGTAAGTTCACTCTCATTTATCTTACTTAGGAAACATATCTGAAAGATTCAATATTCTAATGTTATCTTTTAAAAGAATAGCTTTTTAACGACACTTCTCAGTCTGGTTAATTTCTCTAGCAAGTGTTTCAGATACCCGTGTGGAAAGGCTGTAATACAGCAGAGTAAATTCGTTATTTATCTACATCTTTTGAGTGTCATTTCAGTGGCTCAGATTAGACAAATCCCAGTTCAAACTGAAGCAGTTAGGATTCCATAAGGGAACAGATACAAAGGAAAGGTTCCTCCTTATAAGCGTCAAGGGATCCAACAGTGTTGCCCACCCCTGGAACTGCTTGTCTAAAGTACTGTTGCAGAATAAAGATGTCACACTGGAGACCAAGTACAAGATGGTTTCTCGAGTGCTTACAAAGTTCACTAGTAGACCTAAGATCTCTATTGCAATAGATTTGTTCCCCCACTATTTTGATGGAAAAGAGTAACAAATGACATAGAATACTGATGAGTTTGACCAAATTAACACATTTTTTTCATTGCGTATATTTTATTTAAGGTAGCATTTAAAAAACTACACAAATACATAGAAACTATAAATGAATTTTAGCTCAATATTTATTAGAAAAATTCATTTTAAATATCCTACCAGGGAACAAAAATAAAGTACATATCTAAAATAGCCCATTTATTTAAAAAGATGCTGGGCGAGAGACATACAGCTCATATCATGTTCCAATGACTGGAGTTTCCTTTTGCTGTGGTGTTAGGAGGCTTCCTTTCGGCTTAAGTTTTGATGAGCAGATTTCTTTGTCATTCAAAAGCTAGGATGACTCTAAAAGGAGACATTACCAGGAAATTATTGTCTTTGCTCTCTTACTCTAGAAATACCAGGCATGCTGATGGGGTTTTCACCAGTGACTACAGTAGACTTCTGGGTCAGATTTCTGCCAAAAAATACCTTGAGTCACTCATTGGCAAACGAATCAGGTAAGGAGTACTTTTTTTTTTACCAAACATTCCATCGACAAATTTTATTTTTCTTGTAGGATTTTATTTTCCTTGCTCAAGGCTCACAACTCTTTGATAATGTCCAATTTTTTAGAGAAAATAATAGTGCATGTCATTGAATAAAACACATCGGACCCTCCCAGGGTGAGATAGAGGTTTTGGTATTTATTGACTTTAATGTATTTTTCCTAAGAAAGTAGTAAACATTTACGAACTAATCAAACTGAGCTAAACTCAGTGGGAAAAGATACAGATTCGTCTCCTACTTCTTGTTGACGTTTTTCACTGTCATTTTTGCCCTTTCTTTAGCAGTAGCATCTCGGAAGACCCTGTGCCAATCAAACGGCACTCTGATGCAGTCTTCACAGACAACTACACCCGCCTTAGGAAGCAAATGGCTGTGAAGAAATACTTGAACTCCATTCTGAATGGAAAGAGGAGGTAGGGGGAAAGATAACTCACGGGCAATAAACAACCTTCAAATGTTAAGCTCTATTTGGAGACTGCTGTATCACCTTAGGTGCTTTTGTCTGCTTCGTGTGAACTTCTTACGCATTCTCAGTTTGGGCTGCTGTCAGGCTTCCCTGGCATACTTACAAAATACTGATACACGAATGTTAACCCCAAACCATTAGAAAACAGTATTTCTGGGGATGCTGATCTGGAAACTCTACTTTTTAAAGGTTTCTTCACTTGAATTTACTATGGCATCAGGTTTAAGATGATGGTTATTTTGAATCAAGGATTGGTTTAATTAAGTGTTCACTTTCAAAATATACAAAGTGCAGTTAGCGATTTTGTCATGCAAGGGAACCTTACCATATTTATATCTAACAGCACTGCTTTACCACATTTATCCATGATACATCTGTGTGTTCTAGTTCTAAAAGCATGCGTCTGTATGGTAGGTAAATATTGGACACAGGGCTAGGAAATCCAGAGCTAGCTCTTCTTACTCCAGTTGTCTTTGTGTGCATGGTGAGTATTAAGCATAATTCTATTTAACTGAAACCAGACAAGAGTTTCTTCCTTGTCCACTAAATGATAATTCCATAAAGCTGATTTTAGATACTATGGTCTTGGAACCATTCACGGGCAATCGCTAGCTGCAGAGATCATTGCTGACCCCAGTGTATCTTGTAGAGCATCAATAATCTCCTGGTCATGGTGTTATAACTGTTTCTTTGGAACATTCTTCCGCTGAGATTTTTAACATGTACATTTTCCTTTTGGTCCATAGCAGCGAGGGAGATTCTCCAGACTTTCTTGAAGAGCTGGAGAAATAATGAGAAGAGTCCTCTGGGCAGAGCTGAAGATCAGAGGTGAGTGTGCCTGTACACCCTCACTGTGAACCATGAAGAATAGATGCAGGAGCACGTCAGTGGGTAAAAACATCTTAGGGCTAAAACTCCTACTACCCAGAGATATTATCTAGCCCACATAACACCTCTACCTGATGCAGAGCCCACCCCAGTGAACACCTTAAGGTGCTACATGCACTGTTCTCATCTTGACAAAGGTACTGTTCGCCATAAAGAGATTGGCCTCTGTGGGGTACTTCTTGTCTGTTTACCTTTCTCCCACATGAAATTCAAACACAGAGAACCCTGAGTCACACCCCCGAGGGAACGTGTCTTAGCTTTGAAACTCAAGTCATGCTGCTTTTATTAACTTAAGATGTAGTCCAAAGATTGCCTGTTAGATCTTTAGTTAAATGTGAAGAAGTCTCACAGAAGCACAGTATGATGTGTCAAGCTATTCTGGGTTTAATTTTATTCCTTCAAACATAGCAAACTTCATGACAAAAGGCAAAGTTGGACACTGCAACTCCAGCAATGTTCGTTGTGGAAGATTTTTTAATAAGAAAAAAATGTGCTATTTTTTTTCTTTTGTGAAGCCATGTAGGCTGGATTTCACAATTGTTTTTATATAAATTCTTTAATGAGCTATGTAAGCACTAATAATTTCATTATTTTATCTGAACCCACTCACAATTCTTGGCAAGAGGAAAAACTGTCTGGAAGCTGTGTCAAAAGTCAGTACACTTCTCTCCAGTGGGCTATGGAGAAGATGGTTTTGATACAACCACTTAGCATAGAAGTAACCAAGAAAAGATAAAATGTATGGGTATGGCTGGCCTCAGCAGAACTTGGCTTCTAATACCTGAAAGTAGGCAAAATTCCAGCCTTGGCAAAGAAAGGAAAATAGCTAGCCCTTTGTGTGGGCCAAAGGCAACTCAGTCTCACTTTAATTTCTGCTGTGATCACCTAAGATTTAAAGAGAGATAAGAGGAGCAAACAAGTTTTCAGAATTCATCTACAAGGGCATTTTGTTCCATCAATTAGATTAAGTATCTCTTTGTCTGTGAAGGAAGCGTGGGGTGAGGAGCTTGCCATAACAATATTATCATGTGTAGACATTCCTTGGCTCAAGGATGAAAGCTAGGCTGGAGTCTTGGTGGTAGAGCACTTGCCTGGCCTGCAAAAAAGCCTTGGGTTCCACGCCCAACACCAAAAGAAATAAATAATATTGCTTTGTAAGATGACTATTTCTTCCAGATAAAGAATATGGCAGATACCAAAATATAATGGTAGATTTCTTTGTGACATGTAAGGTCATTACTAGAGGCCATCTTTGTTATGGAAGGGTGGCTTTGGAGAAATCCTGCAGGCCCTCCTACATACAGTCCACTAGTGAAAGGTACAAATGCGTCTTCATTAATGGTTAAGTAGAGATCTTCTTCACCCTCCCATTCCTTTGTGACAGTCAGTGTTCTGGAAAGTTCTCTCTTGACTCAACCAGACACAATCTCATCAGAGGCTCTTGATAAAGGGCAAGGAAAAACTGATGTTTACTAAATGAGTGAATGAAACAAATATAATACAAATTTAATAATTGTCTCTGTTTAAAGCACCAATTCTTTCCTTTTTTTTTTCTAGAATTCTTGAAGGAAAACAACCAAGTGATTACATTATGAGTTCTACATATCTAATTCAAGAAAACAACTTCCATAGCAAAACCAAATAAAATGTGTTGTGAATATTGTGGTTTCCTTTATGTAATAACTGTGATGTTTACATTGTAAATATTATTTGAGCACTCTAAAATTCATCTTTAGCTCATGAAAGGCTTATAATTTCATATGCTATATATTCTTTCAAAGAAAATATATTTAATGATAGGTAGATACTAGATTAATTGCAATTATCTGAAGCTTTCTGCAAGGGTAGCAATCAAGGAAAATTGATGTGTTTATTTATAGCATGTAGTTAACTATTCAACAGAGCAGAACAGATAATCAGTGTGAACAAGTCTGAATGCTAAGCAGATGGGCTGCTGTGTTACATAAAGCAAAATATCTAACGGTAAATAACAAAAATATGGATAAAAGAGATACTTGACAAAAGGATTTTCAGAATTGTACTTCTCCAGTGATAGGGACTCCATCTCTCATGGATTCATCTCTCCAGCTAGGATTTGAAATCCCCAAAGGCTTCTTCAGAGATGCTTCAGCTAGGAAAAGCTCAACTTCCAACCTGGAGCTTCCCCTTTCTGCTTATGCTATGGATGTGTAAACTAGAAGCTAAATGGAGTGCTTGATTTTCAGTAGTAAATACTTTTTCCGTAATCACCCACAACAATATTTTGTCTTATTGGCTTCCTTTGCTGAAAGTACATTTGTAGACACAACTATTTTTCCAATGTGATTGTATGAGATTAAAGACAGGAATAAAGATCTTTGGTTATCATTGCAAATGTGTATTCTTGTTCTGATTCTTTGAGAGATATAGTGGTACCTTCTTTTACATACCTACAGGTTTGGAGCTGGTTTTGAATGATGATTGAGATGGGATTACATTTGTGAATCCTAAATTAACAGCTACTTAAATGAGATGGAAATTTTTCTTAGTTAAGGTCGAGAGCAAGACATAAAGTTTACTGTGATGGTTCAGCCACACAAAGCTCTATCTGATAAACCAAACTAATCTACAAGTTATTTCTTATCTCCCAAGGTCTGGCCCTTTGTTTTTTATTGTTTTCCATTAATTAATTAATTAATTAATTAATTAATTTTTTCCATAAAAAACTAGATCTTTATATTTATTTATTGATTGATTGATACTTTATTTACTTTTCCAATGTTTCCCCTTTTCTGGGTCTCCTCTTTGGAAACCCCCTATCCCCTCCCCATCCCTGCCTCTATGAGGGAATTTCACCTCCCACCCACCCACCCACCCATCCCCATATTCCCACCTTGACATTCCCCTTTACTGGGGCCTCTAACACTCTCAGGCCCACACTTTATATTTTGATCAAAGCCTCCTCTCCTCCCAGTCCCCCTCTGACATGGCCGCTCCCTCCATCCCGCCTCCCTTTCCCCTCTGAGAAGGAGGAGGTCCTTCCAAGGGAACCAACCCATCTTGGCACATCAAGTCACTGCAGGACTAGGTACATCCTCTCCCACTAAGGCCAAACAAGACAGTCCAGTTAGGGGAGCAGGATTCACAGACAGGAAACAAGATCAGGGTAACTCCTTGCTCCAGTTGTTGGGGGTCCCACATAAAGACCAAGCTGCACATCTGCTAAATATGTGGTGGTGCAGGGCAGGGGCTAGTTTAGCCATTGTATGCTCTTTGGTTGGTGGTTCAGTCTCTGGGAGTCCCAAAGGTCCAGGTTATTTAACTCTGTTGGTCTTCTTGTGAGGTCCCTATCCCCTCTGGGTTTCTCAGTCCTTCCCCCAACTCTTCCACAAGACTTCCGGAGCCTGCTCTATTGCTTGGCTGTGGGTCTCTGCATGTGTTTCGGTCAACTGCTGGATGGAGCCTCTCACAGGACGGTTATGCTAGGCTCCTGTTTATGAATCCAGGCTGACAGATGCAAACATAGCCTGAGGCTCCAAGGTAGTTGAAGGAGAAAGGCAGGCCAGCAAAGTGTCCCCATTGATCCTCTGAAGACAGCTCAGCACATTCTTTCCAAAATCGGCAGGGGTTGCTACTGTCTGTCTCACACCAGGCACCTATGTATCCAGGCCAGCAGTGACAAATACAGCTGTCAACAGTATCTTCACATGTTGTATCCTTGTGACAAGGCTTTGATTAAACCAAGAGAGATCAAGGTCTCACAGTGTCTCTGTGAATCCACTCCCCATTGAGTCACAGTGGGAGCTGTTTCCTTCATCCATACATAGACCACCATGGAGATATGGCTGACTGGCACATTCATTAAAGCTGAGTGCACAGTGGTCTTCAAGGAATTGAGGTTCAGGGTCACAGAAGTAAGCCCCAAGAGCAGAAGGGAGGGGGCAGAAGGAAGAATAAGGAGGGTGGGAGGAGACTCAGCAAAACCCAAGAGTGTACGGAAAAGACGCATGAAAGCCATTCTTTATCTGCTTGTTAAAAAAAAAACAAACAACAACAACAACAAAAAAAAACCAGTAAAAATGAACACAAAGGAGAAAAATACCATAATATAAAGTAGGGGAAAGATGAGATTCCAGCCAGGCTCCCAGTTCCTCCGTCTTTGTTTTTCCTCCCCTTTCTTGATTATTTCTCAAGCAGTCTTAAGTTCGGGGCAGAAGATAAAGACTGAGATGTGACGGAACAGCCAAGGATTTCCCTGCATTAGAAGGAAATCTGGTGAAGGGAAGATCAAAGTTGCTTTTTAATGAATAGAGATGAAAAAGAGATGCCTGCGTAGAAAAGAAAAATTCTCAGAGGTAATTAGGAAAACGGTACAAGTGCAGAGCAGAAATCATATGCAGAGAGAAGAAGTGCATTGCCAGACTTTTCACAGAGCCTAAGAGAAAGTCAAACACACACGCTGGCGAGCTGAGGATGCAGCCCAGTGGTAAACAGTATGCAAGACCGTGCTTCAACCCCAGCACCACACACACACACAAAAATAGGTTCAATGAATAAGTAAAATTTAATAAAAGGTTCTGTCAAAAAATCAAGCAAATGATCTAAAACACTGGGTTTGAATCAGAGGTTAAAACACTGGGTGCAGAAAAATGAATAAAAATCTCATGTCTGTTATATAGACGTTTTGGAAAAACAGGATGGTAGGTCAAAAGAAAGGAGAAAATAAATAACGCAAAAGTGATTTTCACTTCCTCTGGGCTGTATTTTTTATGAGGCCTGGCTACAATCCTTCTTCACTCACAAATTAGGGTACACATCCTATGAAGATGGCTGTTCCCTAATCAGTCTGCTGCATTTGTCAGTTTCAGCCACCATGTGTTGGTGAAGAGCATTGATTCCCTTGATACCTAGTTATTATTGTGGTAAATTGATTTCTTATGTTCCTAGAAACCTTGACTCTATTTATATTTGTAAGTCTTGGGGTGGCATGTTTCAAGTATTTAGCTTTTAAGTATTTCTATAACAATTAAAGTGAATTTATCCATGCTAGTTAACAAGGTTCTATCTTGTCTTATTTTTTTACATTAATAAAATATACAACATATTATTGCAAACACTCTTACATGCCACACTAATGTTAATAATGCTGTACACTCTTTCTGGACAGGGCAACAGAGTTTCTGTCTTGCAGACTAGATTAGAGATGGGGACCAAGAACTGTATAATCATATCTATGAATTACTAAGATTAGAAGTCCACACTACAGTACACTTACATATGAGAAGAAAACATACCTCATTAATTATCTGTCACTTATGTGTTTGCCGTAGCCAACTCAAACAGTAGCCTGTCTGGCTCCCAAACAGCAGTTGCACATTTTTCTTTGAAACAGAGGGAGGGAAGGACACATTAGGGGCACTGCCTTCCACTCCCTGCTTTCTCTCCCCGATTATCAGGAGAACATTTTTCCAGTCCGTCTCTTTCACCGGTGTAATTGCAAGTCCCCTGCAACACACATCCCTTTTCATAAGTCAGCCTCTCTCATTCTCACACACACAATGTGCTCCCTATGCTTCTTTCCTTGGACACGCGCCCAGTTTCATAATGCTGTTCCCTTTTGCCTTTGCTTTTCTCCTCTCTGCGGGGTTACGGGTTCATTCACTCGAATTCCCTGCTGTGAGATATGCCTGCCTCATTTGTTGCAATGGTAGGAGGCTCATATAGATCCCTCAGATTTCTTTTTGTCTCTTAGACTCTCTCCATTCAACGTATTACACTAGGAAGGTATTTATCCATTTATGTTGTATTTAACTGTGAGCTAAAAAGGATAGACTCTGAAGTAGAATTTGCTCTTCAGTGTAAGCTTATAGTTGAGTGCTAATGAAATCATTGTTGTGGTCTTGATTTTTAGTGCAAAAATATCTCCCCTGTCACTGTCCTTATACATGTAAAGAAATTCTACTCATACCTTTAAAAATGTGGGTAGGGGTTATTAGAGTAGAGATGAGTAGTTACAAGCATGTGAAGAGAAAACAAGGAGACTAAGGAAGGATAAGACAGACAGGAAGAGACAGTGTCGGGGGGGGGGGGAAGGTTTTACCACCATGAGTGAATCTGAAATATACATAGGTATATTTAAGGCTAAATAAAGGATTAAGATAAATGGAGTAGAATGGTAAATATTCCCACTTTCAGATCTCAGGTCTTAGTGCTGTGCTGGCCTAAGAATATAACTGAAAGTGAGGATACAATTGTAAGTAGTATTTGAGACAAATTATTGGCTGCATGCAGAGACTGCTAAAATAAACACACACATACACACATACACATGCATGCACACATGCACACACAAATACACACATCCACTTACATACACATGTGAGACAGAACCCTTGCCATGCATCCCATGACGGCTTTGAACTCACAATTCTCCTTTCTCAGCCTCCTGAGTACTGAGATTAAGGTATGCACCTTGCCCAACTTTAGTAATCCTATTGTTTTTAAACATTACATATAATGGTTTGAAAAATGAAATAAAAGTAAGAATCATTCTATAGTTGAACATTATTTAATAAATTGGGACAAAACTGTTAACCTGTTAACAACTAGAAAATACATTAGAATTTTATAATGTGACTAATTTACAATCAAAGCAATATTGTGTCGGTGCTGTTAGTTCATTCAGTTATGTGGGTGAAAAGATAAACTCGTGTTCACCTGGAAGCAATAGCTATTGATAAGAAAAGCCGAAATGAAACAAGCAAAATTACCACATGTATTTTGCACTCTTTGCCATTCCGTGTAGTACCAGTATCGAGGCTCAATAAGAAATGTTGTTTCTCAATGGATAATATCCAGGTAGGGGTCCAACTCCTTATACATTAGCCTGAATAAATGTGAAAATCATTGTCAATTGTCACTATGTGTTTGTAAGTGGCTCGTCCATGCGGTCTATATTAAAAGGAACAAATAGGTGAATGACCACAAAATAATATATATTGACTTTTCTTTGTTAGGAAGTGGTATCCCTTGTCACTGACTTGGCCTTACAGAGTAACAGTGAATGCCCAGGGTCCTTTCCTATAACTTCTGATGTCCTTATACATTGTCTCTAGGACACAGGTACACACTTTTAAGTTTCAAGTGCATTGTCTGACCATAATTAAGACAAGAATATCCATCAGTTAGAAGTGCAAACCAGAGTCTTGGACTCACTGAGACCTAGAGACCAGAGCAACCTATGTGCATACACGGATATCTGAATATACAACGATGGGCTGCTACAATCTTCTTGAAGTCGTTATTGCTGCCTCCTTTAGGTTGTGAGCTCCTTCAGGACAAAATGGAGCTCTATCTCCCTTCTGAATCAAGGCCCAATAGGACCATCAGTCTCACTGCCGGGAATGTATCAAAATAGCATGGTTGAGAACACAGATACTGCTGTTTAAAACTAAAGTGTGTACATCTGCAGACCAGGGCTTGCCGAGAAGCAAGCTTAACTTTGCTAGGAATCAAACCCTCTAGGTATTAAGCAGGAGCTTGTTTGCACGAGGCCTCCTTCCCCAGGGCCCCGCTAAGACCCAGGAGCTGCAGAAATCTCAGTTTGCTTTTGGTTTCTCAGCAAAGTGACCTTTCCACTGGTTCACTGGCCAGATCAGGGCCAGCACCCACATTGTGCTCTGAAGAGGACTGGGTGGCCTCCAGAGCCTGCCTAAATCTTGGTCAACAGTTGATGCAAAGATGTTGCTTACCAAACCAACCCACAGATCAACCCAGGGACAGAAATAGCTCGTCCTGTTCCCAGGTTCAATAAAACAGAGGGAATATTGACTTCCCTCTGGCCTTCACTTTCTCACAGTGATGGGGGCTCCATTTCATGTGCAGAGTTTTCATCTTGCTTCAGCCAGTTCTCACGTAATATGCCGGAAATGGTTGCAAAGCACCAGCAGAACAGGATTTAGGCAAAAGAATCATCATGAGTTTGTGTGTCAATTTTATTATTCAGCTCAGTGAAGAGGAAATTTGATCACAAATTGCTATTGTGGCACAGAGCACAGAAAATTGTCCTGAAATTTGGATGACTTGCTAGCCGATCTTGGCCATCTTGTTGTGATGGCCCATTTTGATTTAAAAATTATCGCCAGGAACAAAATTTAAATACAGTGTATAGAAAGTGTATGGTAATTAGGGCATTAACAATATTTTGTAAATTTGTTTGCGTGGAGTTAAAACTTATTATTCTCATCACTAATATAGTGTGCTAAAGACTCCCTACTCCCACCCCCCTCCATTCCAAATTCTCCAGTCTAATTCCACAGTTAACTTTGTTACCTAAGAAGTCTACTGGTGCTGCTGCTGTTCACATCAGGTGGAGTGTGGCAAGGTACCATCTCTAGATACAGCATGGCCATCGAATCATGAATACACAGAAGCTGTGGCTTCCTGCATGGAGCCTAGAAACAAAAGCAAAACAATGGGAAAAAAGGAGAGATACAAGGGGCAGAAGGGACTAACTAGATAGAAGGAAAGGACTGGTGGAAATGGACTAGAGGTAGATGGGCCACGGGAGTGGCTGTGATCCCAGGGCATTGCATACAGCATGATAGCTTAAAAAATAGGTTCAGGTCTAAGGGTCCCACCAATAAAAAACAGATGCTGCTAAGGACCAGTCTGACAGAAAGTTCTGAAGCACCGCTGTGGACTATAGGAACATGTTTGTGTTAAGTTGTGTTAATCACTTCCATTATTATTATTAATTCCCCCCTTTCTTAAGACTCAGAATATCCCTTTAGTTTTATTTAGAAAAATAGCATTTTTTTTCTGAAAAAACAAGAGAGTTATGATTGACCCTTAGTGATGGCATGCATGTTATATGAGAAGGCATGTATTATACACAGATGTTCATTTCCTCACCATCCAAAGATAATCAACAAAAATAAAGAACAGGATATCCATAATGGACATTGCCCTGGAAACAACCTCAATGCCCATGGATGCCTGGGTAGACATTGTGTGGCAAATGCATGCAATGGATCGTCTTTTACCATTAAAAATAAAGGAATTGGAACACGTGAAGGAAACTTGAGGAGATTATGTGAAATATGCTGTCAGAAATCAAAAGAATAAAAAAAATTTGTGCTATTCAACTAGTGTGTGATCCCTAAAATAGTAAAAAAAAAAAAAAAAAAAAATTGAAATAATGTTTGCTCAGGGCTTGGAAAATGGGAAGGAGGAGCTATTTAATGTCTGACAACCTTCCAGTTCTGTGTGATGAAAACCTCCCAGAGACTGATTCCTCACCAGTATGATCATGCCTAGCAGGCCTTACCCAAGCAGACAAGTCAGACAGAAACAAGTTCTAATTTGCATGTGGGAAAAGTCACAATTGAAACCACACAGTAATCTGGACATGTTGGCACACCACCTGTAACACAAGCACTTGGGAAACAGACATTAGGGTATTGTAAGATCTAGACCAGGCTAGGCCCATAGTGAGTCCCAGGCCAGCCTAAGCTATGAGACCCTGTTTCAGTGAAAAAGAAATAAAAAGTCACAACCCAGGCAGAGCTGGAAAGACCATACATAGGGTTTTAGAAAGTTGTAATAAACAAAACTTTGCTTAAAAAGATTTTAAAACCATAGGATCACACCCTTGTGATTTTGATCATACAGGTCTAGAATATTGCCCTTATTTTATTCCTTACCCATAATTGGAAAAATACTCTTAAAATGATCCTGATAGAGTGCTGGCAGTTTCATCAAGATTTCCATGGATAATAGGGGCCATTTAGTTCAAGGCCACTTTGAATACTTTTATGTCGTCATGTTAGCTATTGTTCCACAAACCTCTATTAGAGAAAAGAGCAAAGAAAAACACCAATTGAAAATAATTTTACAAGATGAAAGGATCTGTGATTGTGGTCCTTTCTGAACAGCCATGTCATTGAAAGCACGACTTACCAGTAAGGCGCACTGTTGGACAATGGTCAACTCTATTCTTTGAATGCACAGAATTGGAGAAAACTAGACTCCAATAATTTCAAGGAGATGTTTGAGGAATTTATGCATGGACCACAAGATAAGTCATGGCTTACCTATCTAACTGACCTGACTTTTGAGCTTTGGATAGCTGCTTTAGGAGGAAAAAAAGCTAGGCTAATGGTTCTTATCTATTCTTATCAGATAAACTTAGCATCATTAAGATTCATCTGACTTTACATTCTCACTCGCTGACCGACCTATGTATTGCTCGTTTATTTGTTTGTTAAACAGTTAATCAGTCAAACTTAGTAGCACATAGATATTATGTATTAGGAGAAGCTAAACTGCAGAATGAATGAAGCATGGCCCCTGCCACCCAAGACCTGACATACACACACTTCTAACATATAATGTTTAAATATTCCCATTCCAGAGAAAGGAATGTGAACACAGCAGAGAAAAACTAGACCAAACCAAAACTGAAAGCCAATAGAGCAAACATCAATACTAGCAAACGCTGCCTGCTCTTCCCTACTGCTGGAAGCCAAGAATCACATTAACTCCCAAGCACTGGGGCAACTATTGGTTAAGGCCTCCAATCTGTGTCTAGAGCCTCAAGTCCAGCTTTTGGGACTTAGGGCTATGAGCCTTTGGGTCTGTCAGCACAGGCCCCTAGTCTTAGGCACTCAAAGGCCCAGGATGCAAACCAGGATGTGAACTTCTTATTTACTCACAATTTCTACCTGGGTAGAATTCAATTGAGTTCAATTGAGAACAAAACCAATATTTTTTAGAAAAGAATAAAGCTATTTTTTCCAAATTAAGAAGTCTTCCCTTTGTCTAAGAAGTATGGTTCGTGTGTTAAAGGTGCTAACATTTGAGGTGTTAAGAATGTCTACATTCAAAAGAATTCTCATCATATAGGGCATTAGCTAGTTTTAGACTTAGATAATTCAGACATAACTATAAGTCTTAATGTGTGTGTGTCTCCAATTTTCTGGAGGATTCTAAAGGGAGAAACATCTGCCCATATCACTGACTTCATGCTTATAAAGGCTTAAAGAGTTTTTTTTTCCTAACATTAATTCTTCAGGCCTAGTAAAAAATAATTTTATCATTCCCACTTCAGATCAGCTGCTTGGATCTATGTACCAAAACCTGGAAAAGAAAACATGCATACTAGGTGTGGTTCATTTGTTGCTGTTATAATTGCCATGTGAAAATTTAAAATTAGGTTTACAAGTAAAAATAAAGCTATCTAATATATAGTAGGTTTTCTGTCAAGAATTCAGGATAGAAAATGTGAGATAAATTAATGCAAAAATCAAGCCAAACTTTATGAAAGGATTTACTTTTGCCTATTCATCCAGAAACATGCTCCCTACTGCATAGGTAAAAAGCAGTTGATCTTGCCTGGTCTCTGCTTTGGTTTTAATTTATATAATAGCACATTCATTCTTATGGGGGAAGTGTCTCTGATTGTGTACAGACCCTAAAGCATGTAAGATGCTGGATATGAAAAAGTTAATAGTCTTGGTTTCTCTTCTATTTCTCTAGCATCGTTTTGGCAATAAGATTCCCTTTCATTGATGTGGAGCTTTGTGTTGTGTTAGTCTCCTTGTATTGTTTTATGAACAAGGTATGATGTGGGTGTCTAAAAGCCACTTCCCCCAGCATTAAGTGTATCTATTAGTTAGACCATCTATTGACTTAAATTTGTTGAAATTGATATTCTTCATTTGTGTGTGTTTAGATCTCTTTCTAAACATTATCTAGTAGTCAATTCTGCATCTTTATTTTAACATTTAAAATCCTGTTGATTTGTGAGCCATTCCCCTCCTTTTTCTTTGAAGAATAATGTATTAGACCAATTCTTATTTTGTATTGTAAATCACCAGTGTTAGCATGTGTTGGCGACCCATCTCATTTTCACTTAACACTTGTCTGGAAATTATTGTGCAGCTCATGTTGAAGATAAAAGTTGAGCATGGGTATTTGTTTTTTAATGTGAATCTAATAAAAGAAAAGGCAAGTTTCAGTTTGAAAACTCTGCATGTGAAGCTATGGAATTCACTTTTAGACATGGTTACTTAGCAAGTGATATATTATTACAATCAGGGAGCAAGAAGAGATTGTGAAAACAGATAGGATCTGATTGCACTACTGACCATCTACCCCAGAGACAATGGATACTCAGCCTCTTTGCTGACATGTCTGCTTAGCATCATGCCCGGCCAGCAGCCAGTTCTTACCAATCATCTGGGATGTTTCTTCTCTGAGCTAATTTAAAATCATTTTTAAGAGTCCAAGCAATGAAAACCAAATTGTCCTAGATCCTATCTCTGTGGTGCTCTCTCTGACATGACTCATGAATGATTTTGCCTCTTGAGAAGGGGGCAAAAGCATTACAGTATATTTTGACCCAGAGGCTTAAATATCTATATTCATCGTGTGTGTGAGTGTGTGTGTGTGTGTGTATTCCAAGTATTTAATAAAATTGAATTTATGATATGCTACTAGGTTGGAAATAATTATAGAATACCCAGGACCCTGCTAGACATTAGCACTATGGATCTGAAGTTCTATGGAGAAGTGCTGACCACAAAAACGTTCATAATCATTGGAACGTTTCATAAAGAAATAATAGGTTTGGGTATAGCAGGTGACATCACCCAGGGAGAATAGAGGAGCAGATGGCAAGTAATGCATTGGTTTACTTCTCCGCTGTAAGGATGAAGGACCTAAGAGTTTACGCACAGTGCAATTCTGGACCTGAAATCCTAAGGTCTACTGAAACATCTAGAAGAGCAACATTCCAGTGAAGGTTAATTGCCTAGATATGTACTTGCTCCTGTGTTTTCCAAAGATGACTTGGTTTGATAGTGACTACAAGCAGAAAGAGCCAAGGAGACAGAAGCCAGCCAGTAGAGTTTTAAATTGATGGTGTGTGTGGCAGGGTGAAAAGAGAGGGAGAGAGAGGAGAGAGGAGAGAGAGAGGAGGGGGAACGGCCATTAGATCCCCTGGAACTAGAGTTACAGGTAGTCATAAATTGCTTGATGAGGGTTCTGGGAACCATATCCAGGTCCTCTGCAAGAGGAATATATCAGTTCTTACTGAATGATCTCTCCAACTCTACATCAAATAGACTTAAGGTCCAAGCTTTGAAGCCTTTGATACAATCAGAACTCTTACAACCCTAATAATTTTGGAAATTCTTATGTGGGAATTTTCAAAGGGAAGCATGAGGGAATTCATTTGACATTACATCTAGGAAATGTCAAGCAAGTATGGACAAAATGGTTTGGCTATCTTGATGCCTAAGACGATGAATGATACAAAGAAACCAGCCAACCTTGAACTAGAGAACACAGATTCTCACAAGAGCTCCTGCAGGCACAAGTTTATTGGAGAGATTGAAAAATCTTGAGAGAGACTAAATGATCTATCAGGGTATTAGGGAAACAGCAGCATCATTGAATTTTTTGAACAGTTTAGCAGGATAGGGCAGGGGAAATAATCCTACATTCTTTAGTATATAATGATGGTTTTTAATATTATCCACTGAACTTCTGTCACTGTAGACAATGATCTTGTTTAGTTCTCTGATCATTTCTGCCTTAGAAATGAAGACGTTATTAGACAATTTGCCTCAACTTGCATTACTGGTGTGTGCAAACAAGGTACCTTAATTCAGATCCTGTGGCTCTAAATAGTTTATTCCCCACTTCCAGGAAGCAATGAATCTTTTTAAGAACTTAATAGCAACCTGTGCTGAAAGAAAAGAGGGCAGAGCAGAAAGGCCTGAGAGGCAGTTCTGTAATGGCGTAAGTGGACATCAGGACTGAGTGACGCCTCAGGGAAAGTGCAGACCAGATGATGTCCTCAGTCCCTTCAAATCTGAGCTTCTGTGACTATAATGCTCCCTAAGAAGTGGGCTTTTGGAATGACTCAGTGGCTTAAGGGACAAACATCACTGTGACTCACTGTAACCCTACCATTGTTTGACAGCTAAGCTATTAGGGGCTAGTGTGAGGGAGAAAGGCAGTATGGGAGTTTACTGTGATAAGAAAATGTGCTTTCACTTTGGAAAATAGTCAAGGAAAAGGAGGAACAAACTTGGAAGAGAATCTGGGAGGATTTGTTTCACAGCCAAAATGTGAGCTCTGGATTTTAGATGTGTGTCTTACTGTGCATATTTATATGAGAAGGGCATGGTTCCTTCAGATTTTCTCAATGTCTCCACCTCTGCTAGATCTCAGAATAAAGAGCTATGGTCTGAACAGGATGGACACTTAGTAGGAAGTTTCTACTTCTCATGCCACTTTCTGTGCCCAGCGATGCTCCATGACCTTAGATGTAGCACTCAGTTTCCACGCTTCAAGAATGGTCTACACGATATATATTATATTCTAATGTGAATTGAATTTGAAAAATTCATTAATTTAGATAGCATAAAACAACTGCTTGATCAGGCAATGTAGTATATATAATAATTACAATAATATAATGTATATGTATATGCAGCTTGATCAGACAATTACATATATATAGTGTATATATAGTGTGTGTATGTATATATATATATATAATATATTGTAAGTAAGGTGATGTTATTTTCTTCTTCACTTAGTTTAAATTCAATTAAATTCTTCTGTCCAAAGAAATTAAAATCAGGCAAAACTGAGGGACCCATGTCATAGAAGACAATGAAGGTAAAACTGAGAAAGTCTGAAGCTATCCAGCATTACATAGGGAGGAGGGAGAAGTCTGAAGGTCAGACAAGGATGATTTTTTTTTTTACCACTGACTTAGAACTGGATTCTACTCTGGTCTGTCATAGGTGACTTAGAATAAGGGGAGCAATATTAGCACTGGGTTGGAGAACATACTCGTGATATTTTGGCAAAGAATGTGGAGGATTTCTACCATTGTCCTGTGAACTTGCCTCAGGCTAAATTTAAAAGGAATAGACATCCTTTTGGCAGAGGAATTTTTTTTCATTTTTATTGGTTATTTTATTTATTTACATTTCAAACTAACTTATTTTTTAATTGAATTTTTTTTTATAAAATACATTGTTTTGTGTTTGTTTGTTTAGCGAAGGAAATTTTAAGACAGCCTAATATTGACTCTGGCATGTGGTCATTTGTGACCATTCTTATGCAGGCCTACAATGAAGAAGAATAAGTAGGCAGAAAAAAATGCTAGTAGTTAAAGGAAAACATTTAATCAGGGCTGACATACAGTTTCAGAGGTTTAGTCCATTATCAACATGACAGGAGACATGGCGGTATGCAGGCAGGCATGGAACTAGAGAGTTGAAAGTTCTAGATCTCTATTTGCAGGCAGCAAGAGACTAAGAGCCATGTTGGGTATAGCTTGAATATGTGAGACCTCAAAGACTGCCCCCATAGTGACACAATTCCTCCAAAAAAAGCCACACTTACTCCAACAAAGTCACACCTTCTAATAGTACTGCTCCCTATAGGCCAAGCATTCAAACATATGGGCCTATGGGGGCTATATCTATTCAAACCACCACAATTATTTATTCATCCCATGTTCTGCATGCTATTTCTTTTACTCTAGTTGTGAATATAAGCCTTCGCCTTCCCCATTGTGTGACATATTGCAGCATTCACAATTTTCTTTCTGAGATAGAATAGGGCCTTTCTAAAGAGCTCGAGCAGGCTTTGAACTCCTGCCTCAGCCTCATAGATGATGGATTACAGCACATATTGCTATGCCTAGCTCAAAGGCAGTTTTAATCCAGGCTGTCACAGGATGCTAGATCCCAAGTGAAACCAACTAATATCTGTAAAACTAGTTTGCTGTAACTTTGTCTTTGAATACTTCTATGGCCCTTGCAAGAGTATTTAGAGGCCATAAATATATGATATGAAAACATAATTATACCATTAGCTAATTAAAAGACATTTTGGGATTTTTTTTTAAAACAGTGAAATCAATGCAGCTAAATTAATGGGAAGAAAAATTTTAAAAGCTCTTTCATAGAGCATGAAGTGAGGCTGGGGAGATGAATCAGTTAAGCACTTGTTATACAAACATGAAGACCAGAGTTAACATTTTCAGACTCCCTAAGAAGCCAGGTAAGTGCTTCTCTGTAATCCCTATGTTCCTACAGCAAGGCAAGAAGGAGAGACAGGAGAACCCCCAGACATTCATGGGCAAGCTAGCCTTGAGTACACAAAAAGACACCAAGAGACCCTGTCTTAATATGATGGAAGCTAAATAACACTAGAATTTATCCTTTGAACCTCATACCTTTGACATGACATGCCTGTGGATGCATGTGCGTGCACACACACACACAAACAAATATAGCCAATTGCTTCATTTACTCATGAAATTTTAAAAAACTATTTGTAAAATATTTTTAAAATAATCATCCCGATGACAGCCTTCACAATCGTCAAAAACAACATAAAGTATCTTGGTGTGACTCTAACCAAGCAAGTGAAAGATCTGTATGACAAGAACTTCAAGTCTCTGAAGAAAGAAATCGAAGACCTCACAAGATGGAAAGATCTGCCATGCTCATGGATTGGCAGGATTAATATAGTAAAAATGGCCATCCTGCCAAAAGCAATCTACAGATTCAATGCAATCCCCATCAAAATTCCAACTCAATTCTTCTTAGACTTAAAAAGAGCTATTCTCAAATTCATATGGAATAAGAAAAAATCCAGGATAGCAAAAACTATTCTCAACAATAAAAGGACTTCTGGGGGAATCAGCATCCCTGACCTCAAGCTGTACTACAGAGCAGGAGCAGTGATGGTGCGTGACTTTAATCCCAGCACTTGGGAGGCAGAGGCAGGTGGATTTCTGAGTTCGAGGTCAGCCTGGTCTACAGAGTGAGTTCCAGGACAGCCAGGGCTACACAGAGAAACCCTGTCTCGAAAAACAAAAACAAACAAACAAAAACTGCATGGTATTGGTACAGCGACAGGCAGGTAGATCAATGGAATAGAATTAAAGACCCAGAAATGAACACACACACTTACTGTCACTCAATCTTTGACAAAGGAGCTAAAACCATCCAGTGGGAAAAAAACAGCATTTTCAACAAATGGTGCTCGTTCAACTGGTGATCAACATGTAAAAGAATGCAAATTGATCCATTCCTATCTCCATGTACAAAGCTCAAGTCCAAGTGGATCAAGGACCTCCACATAAAACCAGTTACACTGAATCTAATAGAAGAGAAAGTGGGGGAAAGTCTCAAACACATGGGCAAAAGGGACAAGTTCCTGAACAGAGCACCAATGGCTTATGCTCTAAGATCAAGAATCGACAAATGGGACCTCATGAAATTACAAAGCTTCTGTAAGGCAAAGGACACTGTAAATAGGACAAAACAGCAACCAACAGATTGGGAAAAGATCTTAACCAATCCTACATCCAATAGAGGGCTAATATCCAACATATACAAAGAACTCAAGAAGTTAGACTCCAGGGACCCAAATAAGCCTAACAAAAAATGGGGAACAGAGCTAAACAGAGAATTCTCAACTGAGGAAATTCGCAGGGCTGAGAAGCACCTAAAGAAATGTTCAACATCCTTAGTC
>CM052717.1:24941668-24999234 GCA_028551405.1 Uromys caudimaculatus | reverse complement strand
TGAAAAAATGACTTTATGAAATTCGCAGGCAAATGGATGGAACTTGAAAATATCTTCCCTTGCGAGGTAACTCAGTCATCAAAGAATGAACAAGGTATATAGTCACTGATAAGTGGATATTAGCCCAAAAGTTCGGAATACCCAAGATTCACTTCACAGCAACTGTTGAGCTGAGCGTGAGTTCCCAGATGGAGGAGTTGGAGAAGGGACTGAAGGAGCTGAGGGAGTTTGCAGTCCCATGGAGGGAGCAACAGTGTCAACTGGCCTGACCTCCCAATGCTCCCGGAGACTGGATCACCAACCAAAGAATACACATGAAGGGACCCATGGTGCTGGCCACATATGTAGCAGGAGGGCCTTGTTAGCCATCAGGGGGAGGAGAGGCCCTTGGGCCTGAGGGTGTTAGATGCTCCAGTATAGGGGAATGCCAAGGAGGGAAGATGAGAGTGGGTGGGTGGGGGAGCACCCTCATAGAGGCAAGGGGAGGGAGAGGGGATGGGGGTCCAAAGGGGAGATCTGGAAAGGGGGAAACATTTGAAATGTAAATAAAGTATCAAAAAATAAATAAATAATAAACATTTTTATATGTAAAAAAATCATCCTGACATTATTGTCAAATTATAATATAGCATAATTAAATGTCTTTAAGTTAGTCACAATTTGATTCTAAGATAGTATATATCACTAGTTCTAGCAAACTAATTGCACCACAGAGAAACACTGGCTACCATATGATTACCAAAAGCTTACAGAGAATTATTATATCTTTACATTAAAACATAAGGTACTTGAATCCATGCAATCTGTATATCACAGACATATTTTTTCATATCATTTCTTATCATTGGAAAAAGTGCTAACCAAATATATTTAATGTGAAGGTTTTAATTTAAAAAGAAAGGTCTGTGTGTGACATTTGCAGGTACTAAAAATGTCCCTTGGGTACAAACACTGTCTCCCCAATGAAGAATGAGACCAAAGCCAGAGGTAAGAACACAGGAAGATCAGCAAGACTGTAGTCATCTGCACTCCTAAAAGCAACTGCTGCACCGAGCAATTCAGTATTTCAGCAGTATAGATCCTTACACCTCACAGTATCGGGGACAACAAGAAAATCTAACATTTAAAATATATCAAAAAAATTCCCATGAATACTGGTAAATCTTACATTATAATGATGCTCCCCTTTCCATTTTTCACATACACTTAAGTTTTAAAATAATCCATCTGTATGCTGCGATGGCTTGGCCGTTAACAGCACGTGCCCACTCTTACAGAGGACTCTATTTCCCTGCGATCAGGCTGGGCTGCTCACAGCTATTTGTAACTCCAGTTCCAGAGAATCTGGCACTTCTGGGCCTCATGGGTAAATGCACATACATGTACACACTCACACACAGGACACACACATAGATAAGTAGGTAGGTAAATAGATAAATAGATAGATAGATAGATAGATAGATAGATAGATAGATAGATAGATAGATAGATAGATAGATAGATAGATAGTAGATAGATAGATAGTAGATAGATAGACAGATAGTAGATAGATAGATAAACATACACACACATACTACACACACATACATGCACACATACAACATACACACACACATACAACCATGAGTCTACTTGTCTTCTCCCTACCATTCCTGTGCATCCTCCATACAAACCAAACTAACCTGCTGTGTATATCTTGATAAACAGTCGCGTCTGGAACCCACTTCTTTGTTTACACTGTTCCATCCACCTTCTGGCTCCTACTTATCTCACTATAAAAACTTAAGTACTTAATCTCATCCTTAGCCCAGCATCTGTTGACGGGCATGTAGACTGATTGTATTTCTTAGCTATTGCGAGTAGAACCTCAGTAAACACGGTGAACATGTTTATCTCCACAGGAGGCGCAGGGTCTATTGGGTATATGCCCAGGAATAGTACAGTAGCTCTAGTTTTAGCTTTTAGATAAATGGCTACACTGGTTTCTAAAGCGACTACATAAGTTTATACTCCCATCAGCCATGAGAAAAGGGCTCCTCTTTGCCCACATTCTCACAGCATTGATTGCCAGTGATTTCTTGATGTTAGTCATTCTGGCTTGGGTAAGAGAAGTTAAAATCCTTCTACATAGTAAATGAGACAGAGTCTCTGGGTATTTGTTTCTGTGTTCTCAAGGCTAGCTGGCCCATGAACCTCTGGGGGTTCTCCTGTGTCTGCTTTCTGTCTTGTTGTAGGAACATAGGGATTACAGAGGAGCACTTCCAGCCCTGGCTTCTTAGGGAGACTGAAGATGTGAACTCTGGTCTTCAAGCTTGCATAGCAAACGCTTAAGCACTGATTCAGTTCCCCAGCCTCACCTCATGCTCTTTTAAAGAGCTTTTTACACTAATTCAGCTGCATTGGTTTCACAAAAATCACCTGAAATGTCTTTTAATTAGCTAATGGTATAATTATGTTTTCATATTATGTGTTTATGTTCTTTAAATACTCCTCCACTGGCCGTAGAGGCAGAGAGGCTATAAAATGGGAGTAATATCCTTGCCAGTCATACTTCACCAAAGGGGGTCGATGTGCAAAATACGTAAAGAACTGCAAAGTGTAAGCCCTCAAGCCTCCCAAATAGTCCAGCCAAGAAATGGGCCAATGAAATGAGCAGACGGTTCTCAAAGGAAGAATGATGTCACAAATGACGAAAAGCATTCTTAAAAGTCTCAAACATTCTAGCCACCAGGGAAACACAATTCAACTACTGTTTTCTAGCTGGACTAAGGCAACTGTTGTGACGTGTGTTCGCATTTTCCTGTTGGTTTGTGGTGCTGAACGCTTTTGCATGTGACTGTTAGTTATTGACATCTTCTGTCCTTCCTTAAATCAGCATATTTGATTTTGCTAGTATGTTGTGTGGACTCCTTCTGTATTCTAGATTCTAAGGCTTTGGCAGATGTACAGGCTGTCTTCTCCCATTCGTTCGATAGCCTCTTTTCACTCTGTTGATTCTTATGCTGGCTGTGGAGAAGCTTTTTTGGTTAGAGGCAATCTCGTTCATCTAGTTATTATTATGCTTCCCAGACATTAGGGTTCTAAACAACCTTTGCCCATTCCAGTGTCATGAAATATTTTATATGTATAGTTATTCTTACTTAAATCTGATTATAGACATCCAAGTTTACTGAGGATGCGTGCTTTCTGTTTTGATATTTACTCTTGAAAATATTTTTTGTCATCTGCCAAATTGATGGGACATACAGATGGTCTTTGACAAGGCAATTGATACTTTGTTGACTTTCTTTAAAAATGACTTGAAAATCAGTGGCAGCCTCCATCCCTAACTCTTTGTGCTAACAAGACCTTTTTATTATTGTGCGTGCATTTAGTTGGCTGTTATTGCCACTTGGGCTTCTCTTTTCTGACTTCAGTGGTCTTAATGAAAAGCATTGTGCCTGTGGCTGCCAGGATTGTCTGATTGTGTGCCTGTGATCACATGTGTCCTTAAATAAAGGGCATGGCTTTGTAAACAGGCTTTGAATTTCTTGACTTCAAGTCTTACTTCTAATCATTGAGGCAATTGGAATTTTCCTTACGGTCATTTCAGAGACTATTCTCAACTGTTACTCTATAGCTGCTCTTTGGAATTAAAGAATTTGAAGCTCTCCCTTTATCTCTGAAAGGGGGCAAGCATCTCTATTGTCACAACCTGCCTCCACACAGCGGGATGGGGATAGCCATGTTTTCTTCCTGGGAGTAGTGCATTGTCATTTGGCCTGCCCAAGATTTAGGATGTGATATTTGTTATCTGAATTTCCAGAAACCGGTAAATATAATTTAATAACTGTGATGAATCCAGTCACCAAGATCTGGCTTGTAACATTTACTCTGTTAAATTACATAAAGAAATAAGCGATGGTAGAATAAGATGAAGTTTTAATCATACAAACTCCAAATACAAAAATGTCTTCACGTTATCCCATACATGATATTTATTTTTTTGCCTTCATCTGTTTTCCATTTTCATCTGAACCTAACTATGTCCTCATATATCCTAGTACTTTTTGATATGGCTATATCTATCCATCTTGTACACTGTCATTGTTGACATAATTATCTTTCTTTCTGTTTGCCTTTGTCTTGCTTTTAGACAGTGATAGGGATTGACTTCAGGGCTCCCTCGTGCTGAGCAACTGTCCTTTATCAGGAAGCGACATCAGCAGCCCTACTTCCTTCTTCCCTTTCAGCAGTTCGTAAGAATGCTTGGCTGAGTGATGACTGCTTCTTCATCTGTCTTCCTTGCATACTCTCACGTTTCTTCCCTTTCCAACCAGTTGCTAAGCAAACTTCTGATGGGTAGGGCACAGGAAATGGGGTCAACCTGACAGTCGAGCCTCATAGATTTCATAAGGATAAACAGAGGCACAGAAGTCTTACATTCATTCACTTAGTAACCGATTTGTTCCCACCATGCCTGGTACTGTACCAGACACTAAGCCAACTGTACAGGGTGTAAACTGATTAAATTTTCTGTTCTTGTGGACTTCAACCTGCCAGGGGGATTCAGTCACTAATTAGTCAACTGTGAACTTCGTAATCGTCTTTAAGCATTTGGTCATGAGATCTAGACAGATGTAAAAGAACCAAAGGGAAGTGACCATCCCCCCTTTCACCAACAGTTAAAAAAAAGTTTAAGTTTGAACCCAGATTCTCAGGAAATAATCCCTTCGACTGTCTACCTTAGAGTTCGAATTCATTTATACACCTGGCAGACTGTTGAATAAGCATTTAAAGTTGAAGGCAAGAATCATATGCAAAGTTCAAGACTTAGGTCATTTAACACTTTAGCCAACTCTTATCTGACTGGTTTTTCTCCTCCGTGTTCAACGTGACAGTCACAGGCTCGTGTATCTTTGTACAACTGTGACATTGGGAAGAGCTCTCTCCACACAGCATTTTCTACACGGAGTGAATTTACTCAGGAGAAAGATGGCTGTTGGAAAATGGCTTAAAGTATAACTATCTTCTGTGCGTCAGAACTCAGATAAGCGCCATATTGGTCTGTGGAGGGGAAGCAAAATGTATCCTACAATGGTTACGCACATTCCTAATTCCTGTGGGGATAGGATTTCAGGGTTCTAACTTTAATCTCACAAGTTCCGGCACACTTAATGGTGTTAATTGACAGGGGAAAAGAATCCAAAGCTAGCTAAGTATTCCCAAATATCCATTTAAAATTGCTTAGGAAGAGCTAGCAAGCACCTGTAAGCACACGTGCACGCACCAACATCTCTGCTTTGGACAAAGTTCAGACGGAAAGCTACTGATGTTCTGCTTCCCAAGCAACAGCGATTTGTGACAATCATGGACTCTGCTGGGCCTCAGCTGCTGCATTGTTATCTGCTGCGGCACAATTTAATTAGTGGGCCTTAGTTTGATTATCTGCCAGCACACACTACCTTAACTGCCCTGCTAAAGTCTGAAGACTAAATTTTATCTTATCATGCTGACATATTTAAGAGGATACCTAAACATCTTCAAGTGTTTCAGTCTTCATATTACTCTCCCTCTTCAATACAATTATATTTTTTTAAAAAAACCTTTTACGTCAGTTTGAAGTAGTCTCAAAAGAGTCAAATATTTATTTCTGAACATGGACCTTATTTCCTACAGTGCTGTTTAATTCGGGTGGACATAAGGAGTGCATTGGTGATGTGATTTTTTAGCTAGCTTTCAAGTGTGTGTGGTGAGTATGCATGTGGGCATGCACGTGTGGGGCGCGCATGATGACTGCAAATACTGGTTGGTTTTTATTATTATTATTCTATTATGTTTTGTTTTCATTGGCTGGCTGGTTGGTTGGTTGGTTGGTTGGTTGGTTGTTTTTTTGAGATAGGATTTCTCTGTGTAGCCCTGATGGTCCTGGAACTCACTCTGTAAACCAAGCTGGTCTCAAACTCAAAGGATCCACCTGCCTCTGCCCCCCAAATGCTGAGATTAAAGGCGTGTGCCACCCCTAGTACCTGGCAAAATAAGCTGTTGTAAATGGCTCTGCCATTTGCAAGGTGGGCAGCCACAGAAACAGCCGATGAGGTAGAGTAGATTCTTCCAGATAAGTCTGGCTTCAGATAAAGAAGGAAGTCGAAGCTTTACTGGAAGGGAACACAGTCGCTGGGAAGTCAGATGGAAGATTGTAAGGAGCTGGTCTAGACAAGAGATGGAACCAAGGAATCCAGGAAAGATCTGTCAGGACGGCTGCTGGAGAAGTGGGGGGAAAGATATCCACATTGGTACGATTGGCCAGAGAAGCTCTTATTTTGCAGTTCTTATGCCTAGATGAGGGCTCAGCCTTGCAGCTCAGCTTGCTTTCATTCTGTTTTCTTTACTTTTTTCTCCTTCCTTCCTTCCTTCCTTCCTTCCTTCCTTCCTTCCTTCCTTCCTTCCTTCCTTCCTTCCTTCCTTTCTTCCCCTCTGTTTTTGGGTCTAGTTTGGTTAAATAAGATCTCATCCGACAGTACAAGATGGGCTGAAATTCATGGCTAATCCCCTTGCCTTGGTCTCTGGGATTACAGGCATGAGGTAATATATCCAGGTTCAGGTTAGCTCCTAGTAGGGAATTTCCCAGTTGAAAAGAGTTCCAAACATTTCTTGTGTTCACTGGCATCTTGCAAACTCCCACATGCTGTCTATAGTAATAAGCAGTAAAATATGGCTAGATATAACCACGGAACATAGGAACTCAGAAAGAATATCTCAGAGAAGGCTGAACACAATAACGGAAGCTTTACCTAACATAAACTACACGCTTATTCTAATGCTATACAAATGCAATGGGTCCATTTTTATAATCTTTTTGCTTTTTCTTTGTTATTCATCTTCACTCCCTCCCTCTCATCTGTATCCCAACTTCATGTCCATATATATTATACTCATATACAGATACATGTGCATGGGCATATATATGTGTATTCTTTCTTTCCTTCTTTCTATATCCTGACCACAGTTTTTCCCTCCTTTCTTTCTTCCAAGTTCTTCACCTGAACCTCACTCCTGCTCCCCCCCAATCCACTCCTCCTCCGTTTCTCTTCAGAAAAGGTCAGGCCTCCCATGGATAGCAATCAACCACAGCATATCAAGTTGCAGTGAGTGGAAGCATCTTCCTTCAGAGTGAGGCTGGAAGAGGCAGCACAGAAGGAGGAAAAAGGTCCCTAAAGCAAGGAAAAGAGTCAGAGACAGCCCATGCTCCCACAAGAAGACCAGGCTACAAAACTGTGATGCATGTGCAGAGGGCCTAGGTCAGCTCCATGCGGGCTCTCTGATGGTCTGTGATATCCTCTTTTGCTATCATCTTTTATTAATAAGCCCCCTTCAAGTCAGTTAGTGATTGAGTGTGTGAGTGAGTGTGAGGTCATTTCCTGGGGCGTGAGCAACCTACTGGCAACTATATCTCCCAAATAAATAGACCATCCCTACCACAGGAGCTACCCACTGCCAACAGGTGAAGACAGATGCAGAAAGCACCTCTTCCATCCATGCTGGAAGGTTGACTGCTTTGATCTTTTGCTGGTCTTGTGTGTCTGTAATGACAGTTAGTGTAAGCTCGTGTTTTCAACATTCATCCCATGTCCAGAAGACAGAATGTCACAGCTCCACTCCCTGCCTATGGCTCTCACACTCTGCTCTTTCTCCCGTGATAACACTGTATAATTTTTAAGTTTCCTCCCGGCTTAAATGTCCACAACTGAGTATAACTTTGGCGACCACTCTTCCATGTTTGTGTTCCAGTCTTGCCCAGGCATTTCCTAAAGCAAAGCTCATTTTGTTCAACTTCTAAATTGCAGGAACCATGTCTTCCCCTAGTCAGACATTAGCTAGTCAAACTCTAGAATCATAGTCCCTAGTCCTCATCCTTATAAATACATATTTTCACTGCTGGTTAATCAGTGGTTCCCAGCTCTTCTGTCCTAGAAATGCGTAATAACAAAAAGAAACCTCTGAACTCTAAATGTATATTGCTTTTATTCCCCAATACATCAAAATTGCTCTACCTCAAAATTCCTAGTCCTGAGTTTAAAAAAAAGGCAAGGTATTTCTTTTTTTCTGATAAGTTGTGATGATTTTTCTAGCCATCACACCAACTATAAAGACTTATATGATGATTGAATTCCATTTTAAATTCGGAATGATCCAATTTATTTAGACAAAAGAAGACATATGGGCATCCACATGAAAGAGACCCACACATACTAATGTGAGTAAGAAGTCTCATTGGCTTGGCTGGGCACTTGCTCTGCAGTAGGCCACTGGTGTTCTCTGAGTGTTATACATTATGATTCAATGATTCTCATAACAGCCCCATGAAATAGGAATTTATTGTGTCTCTACCATTGTAGTAGGCAAATCAACAAACAGAAGTTAGTCACAGGTTTGTCCAGCTGGAAACACAATCAACCAATAAGAACCTATTAGCATTGGTAGAATTTTTCTTTTGAGAGGCAGGATCTTGCAGGATAGCTCTGGCTGGCCTAAAACTCACGACATACATAAGGGTGGCCTTAAACTCACAGATATTCTGCCCCTGAATACTGGCATTCAAAGTGTGTGCCACCATGACTACATTTTTTTTACACTGTGATACTGAGCAACTAGTACCTTAAAAGTTGGACAACATTCTTTAAAACATTGATGGTATAACTAAAGAAAGCAACGATCTCTCCCCCAGAATCCATCAGTAACCAACATTTCAGCAGGAAGTGGTAGGGCCCAGGAGCCCTTTCCCCAGTCCATGATTGACTGCTGACATGCCCAATCTTGTGTAAGCCCAGTACAGGCAATCACAGATGCTGTGAGATTGTGCTAACAATGTCCATGTCAGGCCCTGAAGACAATTATTTTATGGCCCTTCTTATCTTCTGGCTCTTACATTCTTTCTGTTCCCTCTTCCAGGAAGTTCCCTGGGCCTTAACAATGGCTATAAATGCCCTGTTGATGACTAGGGACTTAACTGCCACTCGTTGTCAGTACCTGAGCACCCATAAGTTGTATATTCACCTCACTTCACTACATAGAGAAACTTCTCTAATTAATTTGTCTGTGGGTATAACTATAAATATTTAGAAGACAATTTTGCACAATGTCAGTTAAGCTAGTTACTCTATATTGCTCTGATAAGATACCCTGGCCAAGGTGGCCTATAGAAAGAAGACTTTATTTGGCTTACAATTCCAGAGGCATACGAGTCGCCCATAAGAAGGATGTGTGTCAGCAGGCAACAGGCTTGACTTCAAGAGCTGGATGGGGAGTGGTCATATCTTGAACCATGAGCATGAAGGAGAAAGAACAAACTGGGAATAGGGCAAGACCTTGAGCTCCCAAAGTCTACCAGTCCATCCACAGTGACATACTTCCCCCAGCAAGGCTTTAGCTCCTTTTTTTAAAAATAATTTACTTTTTATTTTTTGTGCATTGGTGTTTTGCCTGCGTGTATGTGAGGGTGTCAGATCTTGGAGTTACAGACAGTTGAGAGCTGTAGTAAGTCCACTTGAGCTTATGATGTCAGCTATGTTGTTGAATTTTGTTGTTGTTGTTGTTGTTGTTGTTTTGTTTTGTTTTCATTTTGCTTTTTTGACTGGGTTAACAGTACCAGGAGTGTATTCAATCTTGTGAGCTGGACCTCCAATCCAAGCCAAGAGCGGTTGGTTACTCCCATAACAGACACGCCATTGTTGATCTACTGGACACATCTTGCCCAGAAAGTTGGCACTACACTGCTTACAGCTCCAGATAAACCTAGGTTTGCAGTACTGATATGCTCATGTTATCAACCCAACTAAATTTCTCATGACCTTCTTAAACAAAAGCTCAGAAAGGGTTAGAAGATTCCCCAAAGAAAGCTGAGTAGAGCAAAACAGCAAGTCAACTGAGATCATTTGTCTGCTTGCTTGTGGCAGTACTAGAAATTAAACCTAGGACCTTCACTTTCTAGTCAAGTGCTTTACCAGGGGAATATACCCTGCAGGTCTTGGAGTCAACATTGACCAGCAAGTTTTTATGTTCTGGACATAGAAAGTGCTAAATAGTTCAATGCATCTGCAGAATTAGACCTCTCCTGCTATCAGAGACAGCTCTCCTGGGAGAAGAGAAGATCCTGGGTGACCCACAAGTAGCCCATGGAACAATGTTCAGAGTTTTGACCTCTTCAAATGTAGCGCTCTTTTCCTATCTTCTCTCTTGCCTGCCTGCTAAGATGATGGGATGTGTTTCACGGTGCTCTCTGTCTCTCATCTTCTCCTCATGGAGTCAGGGTTCTCCCAGACATTTTCTGCTTAGAAGAGATACATTCTACAGAATAACCCTGCATCCCTTGAGACTGAGTTTGTTCGGGTGAGAGATGATGCTAGCTTGCTCCTTAGCAGTCAGTCTTGGTGTGCACTTACAGCTAAAGAGTCTCACACATGACTTAAAAACCTTCCCCCCAAAGTGCATTCCAGCTGCAGTTTGATGGATTCACTTTGTGTAGCCCCAGGCATGCTATTGATCAGGGTTGTTTTGCTGTTTAAACTGTTTGTTCTAACTCCAGGTATATCCTAGCATTTTTTAAAATCAATCCAGACTGTAATAAACAGAGCTTAAATCATGAGAAGAGAAAATTCTATGTTACTAAAATCAGATGTTGTAAGAGAAGAAGAATAGAAGGGAAAGAAAGGAAGAGAGAGAGGAAGGGAAGGGAAGGGGCACATGGAGATGAAACGGCCTTTGAAACCCACCTTTTCTGAGCTTTACTGTAGAACGTGAAAATTACCTTAAGGCTACTGCACTGAGAGTCAGTGTACCTCCCCATTCCCTCTTCAAAAGAAAAACTACACATTTTTCTTTTGAAAGGAAAATGTGTTTTTCTATGGGGAAATTAAAAGCAATGAAAACCATATTACATGTGCCCTGAATAGATGCCTGATTCATTATGATGTCTGTGCCTTTTGTAGCAAGCTGAACAACCTCAGATATCATGATTCCAACATTTAGCCCCAAAACACAAATTCAATACTTCCTTTGGAACATATTTAAAACCCCTTTGATGAGAATGCCCCCAAAGATTCAAATCTATCTGTTTAATACATACTGGACCATTCTGGAAAGATAGCAGCTGGTAGCCCTTCACCATAAACCAGAGAGTGGAAACATAAATATTTGAATATGAGAGAGAAAGAGATGATAGATAGATAGATAGATAGATAGATAGATAGATAGATAGATAGATACATACATACATACATACATACATACATAGATACATAGATACATAGATAGATACATAGACAGATATGATAGATGATAGACAAACAGATAGATATGATAGATGATAAATATATATATATAATAGACACAGAATTTCAAGTGAATATGGTTTATTTCTTTATTACATTATACTTTCCCATGGCCAAAACTCATCTACTCTCTGCATTCATTTTTCATTGGATCTGAATGATTTTTAATCAGAAACACTCAGCAAATACACACGGATTGAATTGTCACTAGGTAAACCTATTACATTCCTGGGAGACTGTATTTTCAAATTGAAAATGCACACTCTGAAGTCTGTGGTACCGATGGGTATTCATTTCAGTAGAGTGAACTTTGCAGATGAATCAAGTGTATTGTGTAGCTCTTCTACAATAAACATGCAAAACAAAGAATAAAGAAACCCAGTTTGCTTCTCAGGGTCTCTGGAACCAAAGGGTTATGTTCACTCTTGAACATAAAATCTAGTTCATTAAAAGGCAGCCTCTGGTAAAGCCAATTCCCCCTAGTCAAATTTCCTTGATTTAAGGATGATAAACACCTGTTTGCACTAACACTCTGTTGTAGTCATAGTATCAAATATGATCATTTATAATTAGAAAAAAACATTAACCGCTATTAGCCAGAACTTCTAGGAAATGTGGAGAGATTTGTCTTCAAAATCTTTTCTCCCTGAAGGTTATCTTAACTGTAAACAATAAAATTAATAGTGATCACTTCTTACTAAAAGATTTGTTTTATTTGTGTGTGTGTGTGTGTGTGTGTGTGTGTGTGTGTGTGTGTGTGTGTGCGCACGCGCGCACATGAGCATTTTTATATGTGCATGCAGGCGCCTGTGAAGACCAGGTCTCATGGTACTGGAGTTGTAGTACTTGTAAGGTGTCATACATGGGTACTGGGGACTGAACTCAAGGTCTACACAAGAGTAATATGGGCTTCTAACCACTGAGGCATCTACCTAGATCTACCTATATAAATTTGGACAAAAGACTTATCTATTTTAATTGAATGTGTATAGGTGTGTGCCTGCATCTCTATGCACCACATGGGTGCAGGGCTTATAAATGTCAGAAGTGTCAGCAGTTCCCCCAGAACTAAGTTACAGATGATTTTCAGCTCCCACCATGTGTACTGGGAATTGAACTTAGATCCTCTGAAAGAGCAACCAGTGTTCTTAACCACTGGGTCATCTCTCCAGCCCCCTAATTAACTTTTAAATTCTGAAATATTCTGTATAAAATAAACTCTTTTCAATTATAAAATATTAAGGTTTCAGACCTTTCAAATCACTTATGGTTTTGGACCAGTAATTTTTAGAAGATTTTTTTTCATTACAAAGCACATAATTAATGATTTTGGGCTATGGCCACGCACCCACACATACACTATTTCAGTGGACTATAATATTTATAGAAATATAAAGGACTATAAGAGCTCATGGATGAAGGGCTTATTGGTGATACCACATTCACAGATAGAGGCACTAACTTGTCATTGTATACACTGGGCACAATCGATCACTGGTCGGAATCGATCACTGGGCACAACCAATCACTGGTTACAATCGATCCCACCCTTTCTCTCACACTTTGAATTTACCAAATTATGACAATAGTAATAACTTTGCTTTTGTTGAAAAGAAATACATTATTTCAATATTTACTTTAAATATGTGTAAAAATAAGTCTCAAGTAGTATAATCTACCAACAATTATTAACCTGAAAAATAAAACCTGTTTGAGAAAATATTTATTCATTCTTCTAATACCTGACATGAAATGTTTCATGTTTAAGATTTTAAGATGCAACCTATGCTTGATACATAAAAACCCCACTATGGAGCAAACAAGTAATGTGTATCAGTATTACACGTATACATATTTTAGCTCAAAGACATCAAAGTCCTAGACCATACTGACCCATTTTAAAATATATTTTTAAATTCTAATTATTTAATTGGAACCTTTGCTGTCTCAAGGAATTAAATATAAAACTTATCAAACTTCCTAGGATTCCTATTTTATAAATTAAAAAAATTAAGAATTTCACACAATAAAAGCTCCAAAATTATACAAAGAATCTCTTTAAAATCAATTAAATCCTCCAACAACTGACATGTTTCCTTTAGTCTCTCTTTCCAGAGATAAATAAATAGGTACACGTAGGTCTAGGCAATATAACTGGGTTACATTACATAGATCACATATGTAAACATTTGCACGTATATTGTACAGTATATGGTATCTCTACAGAAGTATGGAAATTTGCCCTGAACAGTTTACAGTGAACTGCAACCCTCTACTGTTAAATTCCACAGCCTGAATTCTCTTCAGCAGATAATCCCGTGTCTAACCACAGACCTGTGGTCAGAATCAGGAAATGAGCTTTGGTATGTTATTATCTCATGCACAGACTTTATTCAAATCTCATCAATTTCCCATTTAATGGTATTTTTATTTTAAATAGGGCAAAACATTGTTCACTGTGCTAAGTCTCATCCAAGACTGCCCCGTTCCTGCAAGAATCTTTCTCCTCAGTCTCTTAAGTTTGGAGCTGCTCTTTAACTCTTTGTGACCTTCGCATTTGAAAGCAAAGAGCGTTTGTTCCAGTCTACCTTGTTTCTTTCTTTATCCTATACTTCCTCATAATTACAGTCATGTGCTTTGTGTGCAAGCATCAAAGTGAACTGTGTCTGATTTCACGTCACTGTTCCTTCATGATCCCTTGGTTAAGAGGTGTCAGCCACTTTTCTCCACCACCACGTGTCTGCTTTCACTGGGTCTCTTCTAAGTATTTTATGGATTTACACTAGGATTCTATACACTTCTCTTTTCATCAGTGCATATCTGCCTAGTTTAGTCTTTATAGAAGGATCTTGCCTGACACTGTTGTTATTTTGGCTGCACAAAATTGACATTTTTATTTACATTTTCCCTTGAGTGTGTATTATTCATTATTTCTCTATAAAGAGTGCCATCATTTATTTATTTATTCTTAATTTTGGTGGGTTACACTTGTTTCCTTCCATTGTCCCTTCCACTAGCACACACTAACTGTGCATGCTAATGAGATTTGTTCTGATATTTCGGTAAATTCATGCGGCCCGCAATGATCTCATCCAACCGCTGTTCTCCCTTTCATCTGAAAAAATACAGGAAAGAAAAAAAATTAAGAAATGAAATTATATCAAGCTAAAAATGCCTCTGCTTAGCAAACAAAACATTCAACAGACTAAAGAGACAACCTGAAGAATGGGTGAAAGAATTTACCAGCTATTCATCTGCCAGATACGTAACACCTAGAAGGATAATGTACTCAAGACAAGTAACAGTAGCCACATATGTGCAGCTGCACAGGTACACACACACTCACACACAAACGGACAGACACACATGCACACAAAGAGAGACATACACAGATATGCACAGACATACACACGTACACACCCACACACAGAGATATACACAGACATATGCACAGATACATATATACACACACACACATACTCACACACAGAGACATGCACACAAACACACGCACACAGAGGCAAGCAGACATACATACACACAAAATTAAATTAGTAATAAAATTAGATTTATTACTACTAAATAGAGTAATTATAAGTTTGGCCAACGGGTACCTCTCAGATTGACTTCTGAATCTTTCACCCATTCAAATCATTATTTGTAGACATTCATGCACTCTGTCATCAAAAGCTCCTGTGGACTCTTGTACTTTTTCATCTCATTCCCTAGAACTACTCATCTTTCTGGGAGCCTTTTAGGCGAGCTTGGTACTTATAAATCAAGATCTAGGGGCTATAATAAAACACAAAAGCAATCTACAGAAGTGTTTCCAGATACTATCAGCACACATAGCTAGGAAGTATCTGTTCAAATACAGTTACATACACATAGATGTTTGTATCTGCCTGCTTTACAGCTATCTCCTTACTCCTTATCTCATTGCTCCTGTTCCTGTGTGTGGGGTACCAGCCTCCTTCAGACTTTGATGGGTTTTATCTTATCTGTCCTCTAACAAGTTGGCACGTTACTGTTTATCTGGTGCTCACGGACTTAGGAGTCAGAGGCAAAGGGTGTCTAGCAGACAATGCTATTTACTTCAACTCTCTATTGCACGCAAGGTCCCGAGAGATGATGCCAAGGACCTGGTGACTACTAGACACACACACACACCTGGATGTCATTCTAGATGAAGGGCCCTGGCTTAGCAGAGATCAGTGGTTGGTGGCACTTATGCAAAGCTTCTTTGTCATAAAAGCTGCAACTTCATCCTTCAACCTTGTTTACACACTTCAACCCTGAGAAATGCCCTTCTGAAATGTAGCTAGGGCTATTGCATTGACGTACATAGAAATGGTTTGCACAGATACGTGGGGCTCCTTCTCGGTCACCTCTCTGATGGTTAGCCTTTCTATTTGAAAATATGAACCCTACATGCTAACCCTGATACATTTTCATGATCAACGTGACACCACAGATGAAAAATTCCTCATTTGCCTTCACACAGTAGAGGCCTGCTGCATGTGCATTACACAGGAAATTATTTTCACCACGTGTGTATAGGGAATATACAAAATACAAATGCATTTATGGTTTTATCTTTGATTCTTATCCCAAAAGCAACCCATTATGTATTTACCAAAAACATGAAATCTGAACAATTAACATGAAGTATTTCAGATGGAGAATATTGACCCTGTTGCCCTATGATAATAAGAAAGCAGACTCCTGTTATAATTATTGCACTTATGCGTTTGCTCAACCACAGGACACAAATTACATGATGCAGGATGTCTAACTTATTATTCTCATGAAAAATGAGCTACTGTAGCTTTGTTTGTAGTTCTTGCTTAGCCTGAACGAATAAAACCGAATCACTGTATCCAGTCAATTAATTGTGTTAGGTCTGTTTCCTGCTCGAGTGTGTCATATTCTTCTTTCGATTCCGTTTGTTTTCCATGTTCCTGCTCATTTTATTTATTTTCTTATAAAATGAATACCAAGAGAAAGTTCAGCATCTTGTTCTCCACTTCATTTCTCACATGCTTTATACTGTAGCTCAGAGCACTCCATCCCCTAAGACCATTTCACACTCTCAGATCACCCCATCTTCTCAGGCCACCAATCCCCTCAGACCAGCTGTCCAGTCAGACCACCCCTCCTCTCAGATAATCTTAACCCCTCAAATCACCCATCCTCTCAGATCCTCTTAGACTACCCCATCCCCTCAGGTCACCGGGTCTACTCAAATCACCCAGCCCACTGAGATCACCTTATTCTCTCAGACCATCCATCCACTCAGACCACACCTGTCAGAGATGAATTTCTCACATTTCTCTTTTATCCCCGACTTTACCAGCTCTTCACTGTCTCTATCCTGACACTTTCTACACTGCTTTCTTGGAAAGCATGTGATCAGGCTTTCAAACTCCTTTCCTGTCCCAAATGAATGAGAGTCACAAGGCAGCTGATAAAAACACGGTATGACAGAAATAATTCTAAGAGATTCATAAGGAGTTTTTGAATGCGTAGCGTTGTCCTAATGAGATGATCTGTCTGACAGTATTCATCCATGTTGTTGCAGCAGGCAGACAGGACTGGGCCCACAGGAATTCACAGGCCCATCTCCACATTACTGGACAGGGGGTTAGCGATAACAGCTACTGCTGAAAGTGGGGGCATACTTGTAACCCCGAAACTTGGGAGGCAGAGAAAAACGGTGCTACAGGAGCTGAAGGCCAGCCTGAGCTGCAGAGGAATATCCTACTCTAGAAATAGTAAGACAGAAAAAGGAAGTGAGGGGAAAAGAGAGGGAGGAGAGGGAGGGAAGAAGGAAGAGAGGGAAGGGAAGGGAGTGGGGAAAGATGAGGAAGAAAGAGGAGAGGAGGAAAGAAAAAGAGAGGAAGGAAGGAAGAAAGATGAAGGGAAGGAGGGAGGGAGGGAGGGAGGGAGGGAGGGAGAGAGGGAAGGAGGGAGAGAAGGAAGGAAAAAAGACAGAGAGGATAGAAAGGGAGGAGAGGAAAGAAAGAAGAAAAGATGAACCAGACATTGCATGCCGCCTGGACAAAAGGAAGTACATACAAACACCTATGAAACACATCTAAAGAATTGAGTGTTTTTATTTAGTTTCTAAGGAACTAAGGATTCAAATGTCCAATGAACTTGTCTAAACAATATTATAAGCCATTATTCAGATTGCGGAGAACTCCAATATATAAATAGCAACAGGAAAGGGAAGGCTACGGTTTGATAGACACACTAAAAATATGCAGTGGGTAGAACTGTGTCATCATTTGAATACACTAACTGAAATAGTACACTGTACTATAATCAGAAAAAAACAGAACATGATTGTCCAGCCAAAATATTTTAAGAGCTGTAGACTTCAATTCACTTTCAACATATGCTCCTTATAGACATACTGTTAGGTACTTATAGGTAGAATAATAGTTATCTATAAACTGAATTAAAATATTTTACTTGGGATTCCTCCACATGTATAGTAATACAGAACATCCCCAGGTATAACCAGGGAACCAAAATTCAGAGGCCATTAGAACAACAGAAGCTCAATGAAGTCAGAATACGAGTGGAACTAAATTGTTCATAGAGTTACAATTCAGAAATATCTCTAATGATCTGTATCTGAAATGTTCTATGATGAATGGCTGAGCGGGTTTTAAAATCAGATAATGCCAACTTTGGACCACAAGGACAGTAAGGAACTCTGAACAGTGGTAAACGTGTTTTTAAAATCTACAACTCTTAAATTATTTGGCTGGAGTCAGAGAAGACTTTTTAGTCAGGAAATTACTTGCCTGACAAGCTTGAGGATTTGAGTTCAAGACCAGAAGTCAGACCCAAATGTGGTTGTTCAGGATTTTGGTCCCAGTGCTATCAGGAGCCCCAGGGGCTCTCTGGCCAGCCTCGTCTAAACTGTGAGATCTGCTTGCCAGTGAGGGACTTTGTTTAAAACAGGATGGAAGTCCATCCAAGAAACAAACTGAGGTTGATCTCTGGCAGTATTCTGGCTAAGGAGTTTCTTTCTTTCTTTTTTGATGCTAAGAATGTGTTTATATTTCAGAAAATGTTTATGATTGTTGTACTGAGAAAATGTATTCATATTTGTAGAAAACCGGATCATATAAGTAAATACCAAAGAGAAAAAATTTGACCAAGAAATACAATCACAGATTGACATTTAATTTAAAGAAAACATCTATATACACATAATCTTATTTTAAGTGCCCTTAATCTGTCTTAGAATTGCTAATTATAAGTATATGAGTATCTTTCTTTTTTTTTACAGTAGTAAATATAGTTTAGTAGAATTAACGTTTTTAATTAAAAATAACAGAAATTTACTTTTTGTTAAGAGTACCCAGAAGTTCACTAAGAAATATTATTTTGGAAACATTTTGAAAAGTTTCTAATGACTATGAAGAACAACGCCGCTGTTCGTGTTATTTCCTGACCCATGACTCAGTGAATACACTGTAAGACCTGCCATGTGAGTACAGAGGCGTGGGAACAGCATGCATGTCCAGAGAGAAATTATTCCCAAAGAAGCCAAAGTAGCAGCACTCTGGGGATAAGTTTTTTTTATATCATAAACATTTTAAACCTCTGAGCATGAAATATTTTCATGTAAAATATGGATTTGGTATAATTTTTTTTGCTTTCTTCCTTTTTTTTCCTTCCTTCCTTCCTTCCTCCCTTCCTTCCTACCTACCTATCTTCCTTCCTCCCTTTCTTTATCTAACAGACACAACACACACACACACACACACACACACACACACACACACACACACACACCACGTGCACATGCACGCTCCCCATCAGCCTCAGCCTCAGGTCTGCTCTTCCAGGTGGCCTCCCATCTTGTTTGGAGACAGAGGACAGAGGACAATTTGTGTGAGTTGGTTCTTCCTCTACCATATGGGTCCTGGGAATTAAATTCAGGTGGTCAGGCTTGGTGGCAAGTACATTTATCTTGCTGGTCCCAGTTCGGGATAATTTTTAGATGACCTTAGAAGCTCTGAGAAAAAAAGTATGTTGACAAAGATGCTAATCCTCTTTTCATCAACATGACAAATACCCAAGAAGAAAACCTGAAATGAGGTGAGCCTTATTTTGCCCTATGGCTTTAGAGGGCTAGGTTCAGAGCTACCTAACTCCATTGATGAGGGCCGTTAAGATGCAAAAATATCAAGGTGGCAAAAGCACGTGGCAGAGAGGAGATAAAGAGCAAAGGAGTGAATGTGCTGGAGCAATCTATGCCCCTAGAGGCATGCTTTCAATGCCTGGCTGTCCCCAACCATCTTCTGCACCCTAAAGATCTGCCAGTGCCCAGACAGCTGGGACTAAGTATTCTACACAGGAGCCTAGGAAGACATTTCATATTCAAGATGAAATACTTCCCCATCGCGCCTTCTCCTCCAGCCCCTCAGCCTCCCCTCCCACTCCCTTCCTTCCCTCCCCATCCCTTCCCCTCCCTTCCCCTCCCTCCCCCTCCCTCCATGTCCTCCATTCCATCCCTCTGCCCCTTTCTCTCTTCCTCCATTTTCGTACCTTTCTTATACTATGTCATCTAGAAAAACAACATGATACTAATACATAAACGACTCTAAAACTGGCTCTCTGCTCCTCCCTGTTCCAGAGACAGCCGCATCTTCTTGTGCAGTGCCAGCCTCGTCCCGTAGACAAGATGGTGAAGGTCAGTGTGAACGGATTTGGCCGTGTTGGGCGCCTGGTTACCAAGGCTGCCTTCTGCTCTGCAGCTGTCAAAGTGGAGATTGTTGCCATCAAGGACCCCTTCACTGATCTCAACTACATGGTCTACATGTTGCCGTATGACTCCACCCATGGCAAGTTCAATGGCACAATCAAGGCTGAGAATGGGAAGCTTGTCATCAATAGGAAGCCCATCACCATCTTCCAGGAGCGAGATCCCGCTAACATCAAATGGGGTGATGCTGGTGCCGAATATGTCGTGGAGTCTATTGGCATCTTCACCACAATGGAGAAAACTGGGGCCCACTTGAAGGGTGGGGCCAAAAGGGTCATCATCTCCACCCCTTTTGCCGATGCCCCCATGTTTGTGATGGGTGTGAACCATGAGAAATATGACAACTCACTCAAGATTGTCAACAATGCATCCTGTACCACCAACTGCTTGGCCCCTCTGCCCAAGGTCATCCATGACAACTTTGGCATCATGAAAGGGCTCATGACCATGGTCCATGCCATTACTGCCACTCAGAAGACTGTGGATGGCCCCTCTGGAAAGCTGTGGCGTGATGGCTGTGGGCTGCCCAGAACATCATCCCTGCATCCACTGGTGCTGCCAAGGCTGTGGGCAAGGTCATCCCAGAGCTGAACAGGAAGCTCACTGGCATGGCCTTCCGTGTTCCTACCCCCAATGTATCCGTTGTGGATCTGACATGCCACCTGGAGAAGCCTGCCAAGTACGATGACATCAAGAAGATGGTGAAGCAGGCATCTGACGGCCCACTGAAGGGCATCCTGGGCTACACTGAGGACCAGGTTGCAACTTCAACAGCAACTCCCACTCTTCCACCTTCGATGCTGGGGCTGGCATTGCTCTCAGTGACAACTTTGTAAAGCTCATTTCCTGGTATGACAGTGAATACAGCTACAGCAACAGGGTCATGGACCTCATGGCCTACATGGCCTCCAAGGCGTAAGAAACCCTAAACCACCCAACCCAGAAAGGACACTGAGAGCAAGAGAGAGGCCCTCGGTTGCTGAGGAGTCCCTGTCCCAACTCAGCCCCCAACACTGAGCATCTCTCTCACAATTTCCATCCCAGACCCCCATAATAACAGGAGGGGCCTAGGGAGCCCTCCCTACTCTTCTATACCATCAATAAAGTTCTCTGCACCCACAAAAAAAGAAAAAAACTCTCTGCACCCACAAAAAAAACTACAGACCCTCACTGTGCAGTCAGCGTCCTACGGCTTGATAAGTGATTCTTTTCTCTTGTGACTCCTCACAGGAGAACCTGTTGTAACCATGAAGGCCCAAATGTACAAGTAACACCTCCCCCACCCCAAAAGGCTTGATTTATTTTCTCTGTCATGCCAAAGGACATAAGTCAAAGTACCTCTGTTGAGCTGATGACATTCATACAATTCTGAAGAGAAACAGGTTCAGTTGATAGAAACCCTTGCCAAACGGTGGCGGGAGATCACTGGCACTGAGATTTCAATAAGAACCCCGACATTAGTTTTTAGGTAGGCGTGTGGTCCTTTTGATGCCTATGAGGGTCTTCCCAGAGTTTGCTTTAAGGACTGAAAAGTTGTTCAGGGGTCACAACAGATAATTGGATAATAAAGGACCACTGTAATCAGACAACAGGCTCCTGACTTTGCTGGTGCAACCTTTGCTGAACAGCAGTTTCCTGTGTACAAATAGCTTGGAAATTGAAAATTATCAGGAAATTGCTATAAAATGACAGAGTGGCTTAATATTTTAATGCCAAGTAGTTTAAACAGTTGTACTGGAGACACACATAGCCCAGAGGCCAGTTCTGAATTGCATAATTGAGTTTACTTCTTCAGGATTCTATTTCACTATAGGAGGTTGAGAGTTTAATTACCAAATACCTAGGAAGAGAGATTTTTAAATGCTTTTGAAGAAACTAAAAACTTAGTTACAACAAGATGCAGATCTGTATAAGAGAGAAGATGCTGGAATAGACACAAGTTATTCACATCATCCATTTCAGAGGCGAAAATGCCTCTTACTAGTGCGTGGACACAAGACTGTCAGAAATTCTGTAACAATTTTTGGAGCAAACCAGTCAAATTCTCCCGATAAAAATGGGGAGAAATAAGCAAGACTTCTTCTATTTATATCATGGCTACTCTAACCTCATATGCAGAATGTGACCTTGATAAGCCAGCATTCAAACGTAGAAGACTTTCTTAAGTCAAGAGACTAATTCAGTTATAGATCCTGACATATTTATAAACCCAGAGGATACAATCGGAGAAGGACTAGACGTTCTGCTTCAGTAACTAAGACCGTCTAATAAATGGTCTCGGATGAGAGGATCATGCGGTAGATTTGGTTTTGTATTTTCCAAAGTATATTCACCCAGCATTTCCCATAGTGTTACCATTCATCGTGCATCCTAACCAAAAGTGTTCATGGGCTTTAATTTCCCCAGCAGCAAGTGCTCTTTCTGAGCTGCCCACTTCTTCCCACCTGGGGAATCCTTTGCTTAGTCTGCTAAGCCCGGACTTCAAGAATCACCAGAAGCCCATTTGGTTTTTAAATTTTACTTCGTTCACAGGAAAGCAAACAGCCAAACAGGAGAAAGAGTCGAGTTTCTAACACTTGTATAACTGGGTTGTCTTCTGTATTTCAGTCACATTAACCCTTGACTTGTATTCTTCTCTGTGCTGAGCTAATTCTACCCTCCTGGCACACACCCCATCCTTTGGGCATCCTTTGGATTCGAGGTGTTTGAAATCATCCTTAGCGTTCCATCCTACTACTACTAGAGCAAATGTGAACTGAAAGGGAAGGGATAATCAAAACGGCTTCTGATCTAAGCAACTCCAGAAAAGGCACAGAACTGCCGCCAACGCTTTGGTTGGTCCGAGGTCCAGGAGGACACAATCTAAAAACCAGTTCCATGAGGAACAGAGTAGGAGAGACTGTGAAGATCCAGACAATAACGTAGAACAATTCTTCTCTGTCCAAATTTACCTTCTTGTTCTGGCAGCCGGCTGATAGCTGTATAATCCTCACCTGTAGACCAAGTCCTAGAGGGCAGAGGCATGGAAGGTATGGCTTAAGGATACAGAGTTGGGGCTGTCTCAGAGAGCACAGTGATGCGTACTGAAGGCGTCTATGTTAATTGTCTGCATTCAGTTATCACACATTACACACATAACTGTACATCACTGCGTACCCTGTCACCCATGTGCAGCCACCATTCCTCTGTAAAACAAGTTCGAGGTAAATGTTGAAACTTTAAAGACATTCTAGTGGCTGTCCTGGCTAACATTTACATCCTTAACTATTCTTTACTCTCTCTACTTGAACCAAGCCTTGTCTATGCAAATAAGCAAGCAGGGAGTGAAAACTGGAGTCCAAAAGGCTCAGAATCAAACCTAGGACAAGACAGTGTCCACTGGAGTCACATCATGTGCTCTTCTACCAAAGTGGATCTAAGCCAGCCTGGTGACCTTCTTAAGTTTAAGTACAGCAAAAAATAAAATACCTATTTTCTTTTACAGAGTTCGGTTCCCAGCATCCTTATCAGGTGGCTCACAGCCCCTTGTAAGGCCAGTTCCAGGAGATCTGATGCCCTGTGGTCTCAGAGGGTATCTATATACACAGTGCATATACACTCAGGCAGGTACACACACACACACAGAGAGAGAGAGAGAGAGAGAGAGAGAGAGAGAGAGAGAGAGAGAGAGAGAGAGAGATGAAAAAAATAAGTAAGCAAATAAGGCTTCAAATGTATACATTATTATTTTCAATATGCTGCTACTCAATTTTATTTTATTTCCCCCCCCCCTTTTGTCTTTTCATGCTAGAGACAGAACCCAAGGCCATGTACACGCCAGACAAGTACTCCACCTCTGAGTGACATTCCAGCCCTCAAATCACTTCACTGTAAACACGTTTAAGCAGCCAAGAGTTATGGCTGCTTATTTATTACAAAGGATCTTTATTATTTAAGATCACATTTTCCCAAGTCTAGCTTTATTCTTAATATGGCAGTTTACCACTGGTGCTCACCTCAAATAAGCAACTTTAAAATACTCCTAAAGAGACGGCAGGAAGTTTTTAAAGTGCGCTGTCCCATAGAGAGCTAGACAGTAGGAACACACTATACTGTGTATACATGTAGCACTTTAAGTGATGAATTCCAAAGCTGCATAAATGAAATTATCAGCGAGTAATGAAATAGACGGAGAGAAGAAACATGGATCTGCAGTTGCTGCTGAGAGACTCCAAAATCAAATCATGGCAATCTCAGTGGAGCAAGCCCATCTTACTGCATCATTTGGCACCCCCTCGAGGCCCTAGTGCATAAACATTTGAAGATAGGTAAGGCCTCTCTGTGATGTTCTTTTTCCAATGCTTTGGCCTGAGGGACTGTGACTTTATTAAGTCTACACAAGTACTGGGTTCCTACGGAAACCACCAGAGTGGCTCACTGGCCTGTTAGTGATAAACAACCAATCATCAGGGCAGCTCCTTTAATACGTCTACACGTGCAGATCCAAGGAGGACACATGGTGAATCTATTCACACCACATGGGAGGAGCACTTCCCTGTGTCTGAGTGAATTCACACCACATGAGAGGAGCACTTCCCTGTGTCTGAGTGAATTCACACCACATGGGAGGAGCACTTCCCTGTTGTCTGAGTGAATCACTTCTGCAGAAATACTGTGGGAGCTGGAGAAATGTTTTAAAGATCTTGCTTCATCTTAACATGTAACTGGTTTTTTTATGTTAATTGGTTTCTTTTACTTACTTTTGGATGAAAACATGCAGTTGTGTGGCAATACGAAACTCCTAGTGGGGAGGCGATGATGGGAGGTAGTGACTCTATGAAGGGCAGCCTTGGTTCTACTAGAAAATGGACTGGGAGGGAAATGTGTTGTTATATATGGGAGAAGCTCAATGGCTTGAGAACCTGGGAGAAAACATTCTCTGCTTGAAGAAATGTTTCCTTTCTCTGAAAGCAAGAAAAAGCAAGAAGCTGCGTCCTTTACATTCTGGTTATGAGGAGAGGAGAGAGCTGAGGGGGTCTCTGGTAAATAACCTTGAACATCATAAAGCCCTGGTTGCTAGTGAGAGGTGGAAAGATAGTGAATGAACGGAGACACCAGACATGACATAGAGATGCGTTCATTACTAAAGGTTGTAACAAAACGTATAACAGAACTAACTTGTGGAGAACTGGGCTGTTCTGGCTCATTATTTCTAGCACAGATGGTATGGTGGCTAAAGAGGATGAGAGGGTGGGCATTTGGACAGCAGTTTATTCACATCTTGCAGGACCAGATGCAGAGAGTCTGGAAAGTACCACAGCAGATATAACCTGCGGGTCTTCCCCACAGTGACCCAATTCTGTTAGCTAGATAGCAATCCCAAAACTCTCACGACTTACCAAAGTGACAGCACAAGCTGGGAACCAAGTGGTTAGGCACACAGTCCTGTAGATTATAGCCATGACAGTGCGAGCTTAAAACCAAGGAGTCTTAAAAAGTTACAGTAGATGATACATACAATAGATAAGAACGTTGAGGTTTGGTCTTCTGTTATGTATTGTAATGCTAAGTGCGGTCCCCAAGACTTGGTTGCCCAGAGATGAAAGAGTCTACACATAAACCCAAGTGACACTATGTGACCTTTCCATAAATAAAGATGCCTACAGCCTATAGCTGGACAGAACTGAGATAGGTGGGGCTTGGTGTTCCCAAACTGGGAGTCAGAGGAGACCACAAGGAGAGGGAGACTGGGGAAGAGAGGAGAGAGACAGCATGCATTAGAAGTCAAGAAAAGATTGCCCCAAGGGCTGGGCAATTGGAGTTAAGAGCAGCCAAGATGAAACATAGTAAGTAATAACTCGGGGTTATCAATAGAACATAGATTCCAATAGCATAGAGGGTAGATATCTGCCCAGTAAGGCTTATTGTAAATAATAAAGCTTGTGTATCTTTTATCCAGAAACTGAATGATCAAAGGTGGGGTTGAAACCCCAGCTTGGGATTAAAAATTTCTACAATACAAGAGTACTTGAGGAAAGTAATAGCCAGCCTTAGCAAAGATCCAGCGAAGCTTAAATGGAGTGGCTTGGGTGACTCTGGATTATGTGATGGCCCAAGGTTAGGGAATAGCACATGGCTTGCAAGAAACTGTACCTAGCCATGAATTCCCACTGCAATTCAGCACCCGCAAATAACTTGCATGAGGTCCTCAGTGTGTGTGTGTGTGTGTGTGTGTGTGTGTGTGTGTGTGTGTGTGTGTGTGTGTGTGTGTGTGTGTGTGTGTGAAATAACCATGAGAACAAGAGGCTTAGTACCAAGGTCTTCTCTCAGGGGCAAACTGCCAAACTGCACACTAATTTTTGTAGAAACATTTTTTCCTCTGACAGAGTAATTTGACTATTATGGTGACTTATAAGGTTCTTGTTTTTAATAGAATGTAAAATGAGTATTGTTTTCTGAGTTAAAACTTTGAATTTGTACAAAATGTTCACACACGGACTACATGTGTGCTCAGCATTTATCCCAGAAATGAGTTTCTTTTCCACCACTCACTGTATACTAGAGATGTTTCTCTATTCAGAGGCAGTAAGTGTGGTTGACAAAATTCATCTAAAAATTAAAGATAAAGTGATGTTATCTCTAGGAAGAAATCTTTAGGAAACACAAGGAGTTGCAAAACGCTCGGGTTCTGCGTATTCTTTGTGGCTAATTCCCAATGGCTAGACTGAAGGACTCTTTGGAAGGGCTTCAGTTTGCATTATTGGGAAGGAAGTGCCCACTCCTGTCATTGAGATAATTAATTTGCTCTCACTGCTCTGTGCTGAGAACGTAAGCACAGAAGAGGAGCAGAACGTAATGGCTGACAAATTATGCCATGTGTATTGAAAACCAAAATACATGCAGCTGCCACCCAGACACCCCCGTTGTACCTTGGCAGACAATAGCTTTCAACTGGGACTCAGCACAATGAACCACAAAAGGGACATGAGGTAAATGTAGGGTTTACGCAGCAGGACATTTTGATGAAATATCTAGGGGACAATTTAATATAAAATATCAGCTGGTAAAAGAGACCAGCTGCTTACTAAGGAGGATGAGTCAAGCTATAACCCCAGCTCCTATTATATATAATGAGATTGGCAAAATGTGGACTTTTATTCAGGGAAGAAAACTGCTGAGTTTGAATGTGTCATGGGTATGCCTGCAGACTCCTAAGTTCTGAGAGAACTTGCTTTTCTGGGTTGAATTAACGCTGTGAATCCAGCAGGATTTTCCAGCAGAAGCTCCCTTAGAAAAATCATCTTCATTCCTAAATCATTCTATATAAACTGCATGAAATGTCAGTGTTGTCTCAGAGACAAAAACTGAATTATTTCTCATACAGAGACAATGAACCCAATCCTCCTGTCTCAGCTTCATGGTTCTTGATTTCAGGGTAATAGACGTATCCAAGGGGTGATGGTTTGCAGCACACATATCCTTTTGCGTTTGGATAACGTCTCTACCCATGGAGTGTTGGGCTCTCTTTACCCTATAAAGTTTGTATTTCGTATTTATTGTCTTCTTTCTAGCTTCCAGATTGCTATCATCTCGTACTTGTGGCTCAAAACTCTTACAAAGAGCGATGCCTGTTCAGTCCAATAAAATTAACTAGCAATTCTGTTCATTTTGAATACAAAGTGTTCCAGCAACTTCAGTGGCTGCTGCTTTACCATGTAGACTTTACTCATCTATCCCCTCTACATTTCTCCTCCCACTTTAAACCCAGACATGTCCTTTACTTATCAAATGACCCTTGTTTCCTCCTGTTTTGAAAGCTATGGGATTTCTCTCTTGATTCTAAAATGTGTTTTCCCTTTGCCTGAATCTTCCTTTCTATCCTTGATTCTCAGTCTCTACAATTTGACCCTTTGCCTAAGAGCATCACGTTTTCCTAAAACAATAAAAATTAAAAAAATAAAAATAAAAATAATGTGAGGGTGGGGGGAGCAAGGGGTTGTGTGCCTCTCAGAGCCAGAGGTCAACCCTGACTGTCTTCCTCAGCATTCCTCATCCTGTTTATTTCCAACTCTGGAACTCACAAACTCTGTTGAACCAGAAAGCTCCCATGATCCTCTTGTCTCTACCTCCCCAAGGCTGAGGTGACGCCACATCCTCACAGAGGTGGTGGGAGTCTGAACTCAGGTCCGTAGCTCTTCTCCAACTGAACCGTCTCCCGGGTCTCCACCTGTTTTTGTTCCTTGAGAACATTGCTGTCAGTATCTTTCTTACCAACCACCCTTATCCACTTATACCACCACTGATCTCATTTTCTATTGTCCCAACTACTCTTTAGCCTTTTAAAGGTCAACTCCTGGGTTGCCAATTCATGTAACCTGTATTCAAAAGTAATCAGAAACTGAGTCAGCCAGGAAGCCTGTACCTGTGGAAGGCTTGCATCGGTCTTCCTTTTCCTGGCTCTGGCCTTTTGTAGGTATGTAGGTTTTCTTCTCTTCTTGTTCCCAATCTAACTTGCACCTGTTTGTGCTTTAACTTTGTTATTTGTGGCAATTAATTCACAATTCCACAGAAAATTTACAACTTCAATTGTAGTCTTCCCATCTGGATATAATAGTGCTATCTACCACTAACAATGGCGAGAGGAAGGAGCTTCTACAGATAGACAAACAGAGAAAGTTTCTAAAACTCATAGAGATTATCTGACACAGAAAATTAATATGTGGAGCAAGGAGGGCATTAATAAGAATCCCCAACAGGAAAGGTTTTTCGGGAATAGTTTCTCAGATACATTTGTTTTATATAATATGCAAAGGAAACAATTAGTACTTCTTATTAATTTGTAGGTTTGTTGAAGTCAACTCAAGGAAAAATAAAAGAGAAAATTCATCTAAAATAAAATTAGTGGCTTGGAGACAATCAAGTTTTTTTGAGATAAGCCAGATCTCTCTGAAGGTTGCCTCAACAGGCAAGAATGGATTTAATGTAATAACCCACTGGATCTACATCATTGGCTGGTTACAGCAAACAATAACTAGATAATGGGGTGAACCTGTCTCATGATCCTCCAAGGATAAGCTGTTTTTTCTAACAGTATACAAGTTTCCTATAGTGCATTGATGCTGTTGTCAAATTATACCCACTGCTATCGCAAAGTTGTATTCTGTCCTTAAAAAATAACCTTCAGAGAGGAACAACTGAATGAGTACTCCTCTTTCTCCCTCCCTTGTTCACAATAAGTCTCCCACTGAATAGGTCAGTAAGAGGCTTAGTAGCCCTGGGAAGTTCCTGCTGGAAAACTTGATTCCTGGGACATGTGCCCAGGTTATACAAACTGTAGAATCAGTCAGTTCTAGATAAGTTCCTTGGGTTATCAAACCCTCAACATAGTTAACTTACAAAACAGATGCCTTCTTCCAAAATGTAAACAACTCTGTGAGAGTCCCTAAAATTAAAGCAGCTAGATGTTTGTTACTGACAGTACAAACTCACCAAACCATACTTAACAACAGTATCCGCCTATATACTCCGCCTCCTGGGCAAAACATCGAGCACACAGCCCAGTGCACACGAGTTTCTGACTCATAAGTCAAAGGCAGAAACATTTTGTTGAAAGTTGTGTTTGAGAAGACAATTTCAAATGTCTCTACCAGGTTAGAGTTTAGAGTCTGGTCCACACAGAAAGTTAACTCTTACTCTGAAAGTCTTCCTCTTTCTAAACTTGAAAGTCATTTTTGGATTTTATTTTCTATCCAAGAGTGTTTTTTCTGCATGTATGTCTGTGTGCTATGGACATGCCCAGTTCCTGCAGAGGCCAGAAGAGGACATTGTATCTCCTAGAACTAGAGTTACACATGACTGTGAACCACCATGTGGTTGCTGGGAACTGAACCTGAATCTGCTTTAAGAACAGCTGGTACTTTTAATGACTCACCCACCTCTCCAGACCCTAATCTTTTCAAAAACCTGTTGAATAAATAACATTCGCAAAACAAATTCACAAACATCCAACTGTCTTTTGATATGTTAAGGTCACAACAGGATTCTATGAAAGAAACACAGCCTTCTTCAGGTGTTCAAGGACATAATCTTTCTCTGCAGGAATGGGTACAATGTTCTCGACACATAGGTTAATATTTTAAATATGCATTCATTGAAATATTTCTGAAAGTATGTGGCAATCAAATGAGAAAAGTCTTTTTGAATTCTCTTGTAGGAAGTTCACACATGAAATTTGCAGAGATTTGCAGAAATTTGAAGAAGAAATTTGCAACTTTTCTTCAATGACTGTATCAAATGGTGGCAGGGAAGCTAATAGGTGACTTTTGTCCCTCTGTGATTCATGGGAAACTTCTAAAAGTGACTATTAAAACTCTGAAAGCAACATCAGGTTATCTTTTTTGACCCATTAAAAGAATGCACATATCTACCTTAGAGCAGAACTCATGAAAGTGCCTTGTATGTGTGGATTTTGAGGGACGGGCTCCTATGGTTCTGCATTGTCTATGGAAAACTACAGAAAATGCTCACACTTTTGCATCAAGAGAAATATTGGGGCTATTTTTCAAGGAAAAAGGATAATAAAAATGAGGAAAAATGAAGATACAGAGGTATATAAATTGTTTGCTATTTTAGTCTAAAGTTGTTTAAAATTCACCATGATTTTGACTGCTATTGGTTCTTTGAATGTGTTAGTTTATATTTTGAGGTAAAATCCAATTTACATCTTGGGGATTAGATAGAGACTACAGGACAAATCTGATAAGTGTCAGACTGTCTCACACTGGATCTGAGGTTTGCTCATTAGGTCAGACTGACTGGACAGCAAGCTGCAGACATCTGTCTCCACTCGCCAGCACTGGGCTGGCAAATACATACTCTCATTCTTGGCTTTCATGTGGGCACTAAAGAGAAAACTCATGTTCTCATACTGGCACAGCCAATATTTACCAACTGAACTATCTCCCAGGCTTCTACACTTTTTCTCAAAGACATAAAAGTGGATATCTAAATTCAGCATTTGTATGGTTACTTTGAAAATATTTATTTATAGAGATATTAAATATTGTAGTCATTTAAAGGTAAACAAGTAAAAAGCACTAAGATAATTTTCCTAAGCTCATGCTCACTGGTGCTGAATCTTCTGGAATCATGTCAACTCAACCTAGCTGCAAGTGCAGTTGTCGCCACAGAGCTAAGATTTTAAAGTGGGACTCAGAAATCAATGCATTTGTTTTTCTAACATTCACTGAGGTCTCAGGGAGTTGTTTCTTCCCGGAGAATTAATTGACTAAGAGAGAAAGAACACAGCAAAAAAATTCCCTAAATGACTTAGGTTTTTTTTAAAAGCACACTAAAGATTGTCAGAATTATTGGGAAAAGGAGTTCATTTTAGGAAATACTGTTTAAGCATCCAATGGAAGCACTTGTCCTGCTGACAGTAAATGTGTTTATTTCTTGAAATTCTGTACCAGAGATATCCAAAGCACTTCACGATTTTCAGAGCTCATTTCTCTCCCTAAAGTACTTCTTTAACAAGAGGTAAATTATGTTCTAGTGGAACACATCTGCATTCAGTACACAAATCAATAAAACAATTTAATAATCGTCGGAAAGCGCTTACTCACTTGAATGAATGGACTGGGTGTGCCATGGAAACTGTATTAGTTTTACATTCGGATCTCAGGGGACAACTTTGTGGAGCTGGCTCTCTCTTTTATGCAGGTCCCAAGAATCAAATTCAGGTCATCAGCTTGTATTGTCTGGCGTGAGCACTTCTACCCACAGAGCCACCTCACTGGCCCATGAAATCTTTATAAACTAGAATTTAACAAAAACTCCTGAAACAACATATCCATTTACCCTTCGTTGTATTGATCTTATTTATAAGAGTAAATATATAGTTTCGATGTTACTAAAACATAGGAGTCAAATTTTTCTTTTTTCTTTTTTTTAAGATTTATTTATTTATTTTATGTATGTGAGTACACTGTCGCTGTCATCAGACACCCCAGAAGAGGGCGTCAGATCCCATTACAGATGGTTGTGAGCCACCATGCTGTTGCTGGGAATTGAATTCAGTGCTCTCCAAACCCCATGAGCCAAGTTTTTCACTATAGCACTATACAAGTGAAAACTACAGAAGTCATCTGACTACTCACAAGCATAAGAACATAATAGATAATGTGTTTATTATATGCAGTGCAATGCCGCACATCCTAGAAGGTACTTGTAATGGTGACTTTATATGGAGGGATTTTCCAAAGTCATTTCTAAATGAAAATCTCAAAAGGGATATAAATTGCAAATTTTGTTTCTAAAAGGGCATAGCACATAGCTGTTTCTCTGCGTAAAAAAGAACTCAGAAAAAAAAAGATAGCCAAGATTAATATCATGGATTAAAGCAAGGTGGGGGAGAGATGAGAAAAGATCAGATACAGAATGAAATGTTTACAATATCTTTTCATCTGAATTTTAGGTTTAAACATAGGCAATATGTTCACAGTCAGAAATGAAAGCAAATGCATGTGGACTGAAGAAAAGTAAAAATAGGACAAACCAGAGAAATGGACCTAAGCCTGATGAGATTGGGTTCATTTAGGGTGGCATGACCATAGGTAGAAATGAAGCCACATCTACAGCAAGTACACAGAAGAGCCATACAGAAAGCAGTAAATAAAACATAGGCAATATACTGGGGTTTTTTGGGGTTTTTTGGTTTTGTGGTTTTTTGGTTTTTGTTTTTGTTTTTGTTAGAGTGGACTGAGACCTTCGCCATCAATCAAGAAAATGCCTGGCGGGCACATTTTTTTTTTCTTTTATTGGATTTTTTTTATTTACATTTCAAATGTTATTCCCATTCCAGGTCTCCCCTCTGGAAACCCCATCCCATCGCCCCTCCCCCTGCCTCTATGAGAGTGCTCCCCCACCCACCCACCCACTCCTACCTTCCTGCCCCTACACTGGGGCATCGAACCCCGTAGGCCCAAGGGCTGCTCCTCCCACTGATGTCCAACAAGGCCCTCCTCTGCCACATAGGCGTCCAGAAGCATTGGTCCCTCGATGTGCACTCATTGGTTTGTGGTCCAGTCCGGTATGCTGTCGTGGTGAATGCTCAGCTTTCTGGTATTTGATGCACACTTATATAACCCTTTTTGTTGGAAAGACCACTGCCCGGTTAGCCGGGCAGTGGTGACGCACGCCTTTAATCCCAGCACTTGGGAGGCAGAGGCAGGCAGATTTCTGAGTTTGAAGCCAGCCTGGTCTATAGAGTTAGTTCCAGGACAGCCAGGGCTACACAGAGAAACCCTGTCTCAAAAAAAAAAAAAAAAGAAAGAAAGAAAGAAAGAAAGAAAGAAAGAAAGAAAGAAAGAAAGAAAGAAAGAAAGAAAGAAAGAAAGAAAGAAAGGAAGGAAGGAAAGCCCTTTGATCTCCTCCAGTTTTACAGTGCCAAGTTTGACAGAATTAAGTGTTCAAGTTCTATGAGAACCAGTTTTACACTTGGATCATTGTTATTATTGAGTCTACTTGTTACCTTTGAGTCAAAACCATATTGATTTAGTATTTCCAGGTTATTAAACTATTGATTTAGTGGAGAATTTCCAAATGTATTCTTTATCTTCAAAACAATTTTGATTCCCAACAAGACTCTTGCATTACCACATATACTTTAAGCTATTGTGTTTTGTATTTGAATTCAAGAATATCTTCCCTAATAATAAAACATTGAGATTCGTGTTCTTCTACACCGAAATGCTATTTTCCATTCCTGTATAGTTTAAAGCATCATACTGATTATTTTGCAATTATACACATACGTAGTCAATCTCTTTTCATTTCATTGTTTGATATTATAGAATAATTACATCATTTTCTCCTTCTCTTTTCTTCTTCCAAACACTTCCACATGCCTTCTCTTCTCTTCTCTTTTTCAAATTCATAGCCTCTTTTTTCATTAATTGTGTAGTCCTCTTTAACTTTTTAAGAAAAAAAAAGTAGGTGCTTCTTTAGGAGCTGAAGATTCCCCAGTAGTCAAGAACTGCTTTTCCAGAAGCCATGGGTTCAATCCTTTGCTTCTATATGACACCTATTTTCTGTAATTCTAAGGGATGTGACCTTAATGCCCCTGCAGATACTGTATACATGTGATACACAAAATGTACATGCAGACAAAACACCTATACACATAAGATAAAAATAAATAAATCTTTAAAACAATTTCTGGATTTGTTAAGACAAGGTCTTTGATACTCCGGTCAGTCTTGAGTTCCTTGTTTTAAGAAATCCCCACAATCTCAGCCTCTTGACTATCTGACATGATCTCAACACAATGTGGTTTTGACTAATTGTTTAACTTTAAAGATCCTACTCAAATTTCTCCCAAACATCCTGCTTTTTTACCCTTTCTTTTCATAATTTAGATCCAGAACCATAAAATATTCAATTTCACCATCCATCTTTTAGACTTCTTTAGTCTCCAAGAGTTTTTCCACTCATTACTTTTGTTACATCACTGGTTTGAGTATGATGTCACACATTTTGCATTTTGGGCAAAACCATTACATAGACGGAGCTGATGTGAGGGTTCAGCGGGTAAAGTGTTTGCTACGCAAGTATGAGGACCTGAGTTTGGATCCCCAGCATCCATGTAAAAGCCAGATGTGATGGTGCATGGGTAACCCCACACTGTGAGCACGCCTGACTTGCCTAAAGAGTACTTGCCTAAAGGCTACTGTGGCCAGGAGGAGTAAGGACTGTTGAACCATGGGTACCAGGAAGAAGCACAGCAAAGCAGCGACACTCTCCTATGACTCTTCCCTGATCTTCCAGTCAGCTGATAGCAAAAGAATGGCAAGTTTGGTTTCTGGGTATGTGTTTATTTTTATTCCATTGCCTTTGTTTAGGTAGTTATTTCTGGACTTGTCAAGAAACTGAAGCCAGAAATATCATCCAGTCGAGGTCCATAAAGCTAACTAACTTTTGTGTTTTCTCCTACTTTGTCACTTGCCCTGTTCCATCTCCTTAAACCTCAACTAATTTTTTTTTTCACCTTGATTTTCTTTGCCTTGGTATCAAATGAAAACTAAAAACCAGAACAGGGTCCAATTACCATAAACCCTGAATTTGGGCAGCCTATTAGTGGGTACAGGTTAGTAGTAGAATTGATGCCCCTCAGGTAAGGAATGGGTGGGTGGGATCTGGCAAAAGTGGAATCTGGGACTCTGGACTGCCTACGTGGTTCATTAATTTTCCCCTTGTTCTAAAGAACTTCTTAGCATATCTGAAGGAGGCATGGGGAAGAGTCTTGGTTCCAACTTGATGATCGGCTGTAAGCAAACAGACAGGAAGCATTCTTTATAATAAATTTCTATTCTTCTTCCAATATAGGGCTGGCATCTGTATCTTTCTTACAAGCACTTATTAATGACCAAAGAAGTTGCCAACACATTTCAGTATTCCAATAGCTTTTCTCCTAAGTCCTAAAACTTTTAGCCAATGCTGGAACAAGAGGGTAATCAGCTCATTTCACATGTCAACATCTATCTTCAGCTGAAGCCACCCACCTTCCTTTCACTCATAGCAACACCCACTATCAAGTACAAAATTCTCTGCTAGGACTTTAAGCTGTAACTGATAGGTGGAAGGAACTCAAAATAGTTGAAGTCAAACTGGGAAGTCCAGCATTACTGGTGTAGTGGCTTGAATGAAAATGCTTGATCATTAGGGATTGGCACTACTTGAGAGGGATCAGGGGGTGTGGCCTTGTTGGAAGAAGTGTGTCACAGGAGGTTTGATTTTCAAAAGCCTAAGCCAGGTCCAGTGACACTCTCTTTTTGCTGCCCATAGATCTAGATGTAGAACTCTTAGATCCTTCTCTAGCACCACACCTGCCTATGTGCAACACTTCCTGCCATGCTTCCTGTCATTCTGATAATGGACTAAACCTCTGGAACTGTAAGCAAGTCCCAGTTAAATGCTTTCCTTGGTAAGAGTTGCTGTGGTCATGGTGTCTCTTCAGCAAGAGAACATTAAAACAACAGGCTTGGGTCCAGAAAGCCCCTAAAGCCATCAACTTTATGTCTTGTCTCTGCTATTCCATAGCACAGCTTCCTGCTGTGGATCAGACAAGGCACCTATCAGCAGCTTAACATTCACAATAGTGCATCATAAACACACAAACAGTTACTTGTTTCCAGAACAATATTAATATCTCCTCTCTCTCTCTCTCTCTCTCTCTCTCTCTCTCTCTCTCTCTCTCTCTCTCTCTCTCTCTCGTGTGTGTGTGTGTGTGTGTGTGTGTGTGTGTGTGTGTGTGTGTGTGTGTGTGTGTGATGTGTATGCTTGTGTCTGCATAGCTTGGTATCATGGTACTCATGTATCAGTCAGAGAATAATCTTGAAGACTGATCTTCCATCTTGTTTGAGACAAGGTCTCTCTTTTACTGTTCCCTTCTGTGTACCCAAGGTGAGCTAGCCCTCAAGCTTCTCTCACCTCTGCCTGCCATCTTGCTTTTGGGAGTACTGGAGTTACAGATGTACTCTCCCACAAGCTTTCCGTGGTTTCTATAGCTTTGAACTCAGGTCCTCACACTTGGGTGGCAAGCGCTTTACCTGTGATCCATCTCTTCAGCCCTCTATTGTCAATATCTTAATGCTTAGGACAACCTATTTTCAACAGTAATTCCGCCAGAATCCTCCTGACTCCTCAGGGCTCTTCTTAGTAATTTCCCATCCACCGATCATTTACTGTGGTCTTTGATGATAAATTTCTACCTGACCTTGTGCAGAGAGTTAAAATGCATCTGTTGCTCCTCTCTTCTCCAAAATCACATTTGAGTAGCCTGTTTGGATATTCTTCTTTATCATTTTTGTCATAGAGTGCTGTTTTTAAATCTTTAACACTATGTGCCCAGCAATGTGCTTTATTTTAGGAAAGGTCCCCACTAAGGATCCAGCTTCCATCAAACACCAAGAGTTCAATCTGCATACTCTGATAACAATTGAATGTTATGCAATTAACACAGAGGACTATTTCAGTGGATTAAAGGGTGAACTGCATAATGAGACCTTAATTATAGGGAGAGGTCCTGCCCATAGATATTTGTAGAACATTTCTTTTGAGCAAATGCAGAATATTTATGTGGCATTTACATAAATTGACTCTCTACAATGAAATAGTGCCGGAAAAAGTTTGTTTTCCTAAACCAAGAGGAAGTATTCCTGGTGCCCATTATTTCATAATTAAATTGCTGATTCTTCTATGCTCAACCAAAATAAATGCTGCTTTGTCACCTGTGTGGTTAATAGCATTATGACTGACGGGAGTTATTTCTCACCCAGAAGCCATTCCATTTGTGCCATTGCTGGATATCTCTCTCTCTCTCTCTCTCTCTCTCTCTCTCTCTCTCTCTCTCCCTCCCTCTTCTCCTCCCTCCCCCTCTCTCTCTGCTGAACTTTGTGACAAAGAACTTCTTGCTTGTGAGATAAAACGGAACAAAATAAACTCAGTAAAACTTTCAGATTGTTTTATCTTCCCTGTATTTGATGACTTGATACCTGCTTCAGTATGTTTGAGAATTTCTCAAAAGTTGGAGACCACCATTTCCCATCTATCTTAGCTCCCACCTGGCAACCCCCTAGGAATATACTTTAGTCTCCAGGGCTATCAGAAGTCAACTCACAGTAGCTCATGAGTACCACTGAGGCACAAACTGGGATGTTGTTCTGTTACTTTCTGTAGGGCTAAGTGCTAGCTGAACAGATTTAGAAGCTCATTGTCATCTGTCAGTATGTAGCTGATGCCATATCTCTCAGAATATGAATAAGGTTCCACAGTCAAACATACAGTTTGACAGTTGTCAGAAGCTGAAAATCTAGATTACCCTACAATGCTTTATTTGAATACTATGTGAAATAAATCTAAGCTACATATACATATAAGTATATATACATAACAGAAATGTGCATTTCTATCATACATTCTAATTAGAGTACAATTTATAAGTGCGATTACCTTTCTCTACTATTCCATATGTGTCTTGGAAACAAAGACTTTTCATTGGTTCATATGATGATTCTCAGGTTTTGTAAGTTTATGAACAGGGTCTCACCAAGAATTCTTCCTCCTTAGATATCTGAATTCTGGCTCTGCTAAGCTCTCTATTAACTTCTAAATTTGATAATGCCAGAATTATTTTCGTTTTCTTTTATACCCTAAGCCTCAGAAATAAACCTAGTTCTTATAGTAACTACCTCTAGTCTATGGTTTCAATGTATCCTCCATGACCCAAAGTTCAGGCATGCAAGATTAGTGGCCAGAATGACATGTTATTGTTAAACGGGGCCTCTATTAGATAACTATCTCTTCCCTTTTAGATCAACCTTAATAGCCCTATAAAAAGAAGTGTTATGCAGACATTATGTGCTTTGCTCTCCTGCCACACAGAAACATGGTTCCTCCTCTCTAGTATATAAATCAACAAGATGTTATCTTAGAAACAAAGAAAAGGCCGTATCAGATGGTCATGTCAGCCAGAGCTTGGATCTAGAACTCTGGGGAAGTGATTTTCTGTTCTTTATACATTACCTGACCTCAGGTATTTTGTTGCAGTAATGTAATGGACTGAGAAGCATTGACAATTAGTAATCCAATCTATCTACAGTTTTAGTTCCCTGATATCTGATTGATAATCCTTAAAACTGAATCACTTCAAACTAACTGCTATGGTTTCCCTGTCTTAATTCTACCCTGAACAAGAACAGCAAGGGACTGAAATAACATAGGTGATGCTGGAGAAAGGGAACTGGCTAAGCTTCTCATTTGAAAAGCTTAGCTGTGCACTTTATATCCAAGTTACATTGACTTCCAAATCCAGTTCTCCAGTTGGGAAATGTGGCCAGGCTTCCAATAGCAAGCAGGCATTTCCTGATCCTGTTTCCCTTACAGGGAAACAGATAAGTTTTGAGTTTCACACTCGTGCAAAGGACACTACAAAGTTTTCTTGTGTATATGGCTAACAAGAGAAATAGACATAACGGAACAATTTAAGATATTCTTATTTCCTTTAGTCTATTGTCTTGATAAGAGGAAATGAACACATGTTACTAAGAGCACACGCCTGGCTACCACCAGTACTGTAAGCTAAGTGGCAATGTGCAATTTCATATAACCATGCAGTTTACTGAGGATGATAGTTTCAGGTGTCAACTTGCCATGACTAGACTTGCCTGGTGAGAAAGCCTCACTGATAGATGCTATCTAGGTCAGGCTAGCCTATTGTTATGTCTTGACTACATCAATTGAGGATTGGAAGACTTAGGCCACCATGGGGACACCATTCCTTGTTCCTTGATCTTGGGCTATATGAATAGAAAAGATGAGTAAGTCCTATACATATATGCATGCATTCTCTCTCTCTCTCTCCCTCTCTCTCTCTCTCTCTCTCTCTCTCTCTCTCTCTCTCTCTCTCTCTCTCTCTTTCTCTTTCTCCCCTTGGTTGAACTGTGAGTTCCTGGCTAAAATAAACCCTTTCTCCTTAAGTTGCTTTTCATCAGGTAATTTTTTTTTAATCACAGCAATAGAAATGAAACTAGAACACTGAGCGTTTTGGAAGGGAGACACACAATTAGTTCTCTTCACAATGATATGATAACACAGTATCCAACATTGATGTCTTCTAGAAAACATCTCTCTAGCACTCTAAAACCATGTTTCTGAAGTCAGTTGATATCTACTTTCTTTTGACCGAGAGATTTATGGCAGTTTTGGAGACTGGGGCATTTGCTACAGCACATACACTGCTTTGGAAAACTCAGTCTTATTGTTGTCTAAATCATGTCTACTGACAATTTGCAAATTAAATCTATAAGGAATCCCTACAAATCCCTACAAAAACACAGTAAGATACAAAGAATCATCTTTGACATGTTAGTTGTATTTCTGGAATATTTTTTCTTTCTCTATTGTAAACCAATTATTCTTTGTGGAAAGACTTTGTTGCTTGTTAAAGGAAAGAATTAAAATACTTTCAAACCACTACTTTTATTTTTAAAAGAACGTATCTCTGACAAATGACATGATCTCATCCTTCGTCCATTCCCAAGGCTACTCCTAACTTCCCGTAGATGAGCATTTTGATCAAATATTGTAGTGTGTGTACATATTACTACTCCAGACAGTGGAAATGTAAACATCCCTGAACTAGAGTATGCTCTCAAACAAGATGGATAGATGCATATACCTTAAAAGAGGAAAAGAGGATAAGAAAAAAATCAGAGAACTATGAAAATTCAGAAAAGAAAAGGGACATGAAACTAAGGAAAATCAGAAACACAAGTAACATTTGCACTTAAATTTGATGTGTTACATTGTGTGGCTATTTAAGCGCATGCTAATTGTACCTGCATATATTAGACTTTAATAAGACCAGACTTGAGAAGTATTGTCACTAAGGCTGGTGAGATAGCTCAGTGGGTAAAATGCTTTCCCATTTTTCCATTTTTCCAAAGTCATCAAAGCTCAATGTTATTACTACATTGTTTTGTGGAGGAATTTATAATTTATATCAATACAAAAACAAAAACAAAACAAAACATAGTAGCAATCTCATTGGTCTTTATTTAATCTGTGCTGTCTACTATAACAAAATGCCATAAACTTGCATTTTATGTTGTCAAGGTATGGCTATCCAAGATCAAAATGTCTACAAGTTTGGTGCCTGTCAAGATCCCTTTCCTTGTTCAGAGATGGTATCTTCTTTCTTCATCCTGGCAGTGTCAAAGGAGCAAGGAGATACCTTGTGCCTATTTAATAAGGTCACAAGCATCACTTTTGAAGGTGCAATCCTCACAATCTTACCTTCTAAGGGCCTCCTCCCAAGCCATCACTGACACGCCATCACCTGAGAAGTTAGAGTCACAGTGTGAATGGAGGAAAGGTCCAGTATCTCCCCTCAATGACTGTCATGTTCAGATGTCACTGACTTTCGACCTCAGACTCCTGGTGGAGTGGCACAGGGAGAAGGAAGGAAATGCTGGAAAGGCTGACCTGCAAGCTCAGGCTTCCATGTGAAAGAGTGAAAGAGCGGTCGAAGAAGATTTGAGTCAAAAACCCTGCAAATGTATGCTAATTGTATCCAGTTCCATGCGTTCCATCCCACTGAGTGGGAGCCAAGCCACCTGATTGCTTCTCCTTTTGGTAAAGAACATCTCAGATGAACCAGCTGTCATGGACATGGTTCAGAAAATTGGCCCCAAAAAGAAACCTGGGCCATCTGTGCTTGCTGTTCTATTCATAGGATGCCCTCCAAATCACTTATTTCTATCAGGAACCCTCAGCAAGGGCCTCTACCGTTGGATCACTGGAGAACATTGTCATCAGCCTCTCTTGTACTCCTTTGGATTGGGAGTGCTGTGATTTCTAGCAAAGAGAGCTCAGGGCTGAGGTGGATAACAAAGACAACTTGGAACTTCCAACGTCAGGAAGCCTCCTTCTCCTCTTCCTATTGCTTTGTGAGATTATGTGAAAGCATCTTGGGTGCGTTGAACAAGAACATTTGCAGACTTACCTTTGTGATGAGAAAAGCTGTTTACATTATGAAAGAAACACAAGGAAGTTTGCAGTCTAATCTTTCAAGTAACTTGACCAGATAGACACAGATGGTGAGCGGTTGATTGAAAGTTTAGCTGGTGAGGGATATATTGGTTTATACTTTCTCATACCTTAACAAAAAGAGGCTTTTCTTTTTTTATCTTATTGATGTGTAGATGCCATCTTGGGGGAGTATCTATGAATGCCAGAAGGCACTGGATCACCTGAAAGGGGAGTTACAGGCTTCTGTGATCTACCTGGCATGGGTACCAGGAACAGTGCTTGGATCCTTCTCAATAACAGCAAGCACTCTTAAACACCGAATTATCTCTGCAGCACTATTTCTGGTACTTTTTTTTTTCTCTATGCTTTTGTTCTTGGGAAGCTGAGCTTAGATTGTGATTTATTTGACTCTACTTAATCTTTGGAGATTTTTTGTGACTCCAGAGAAAGGTGAAATGATGAATTCAGTGAGGCTGAAATAGCAATGATGTTTCCAAAAATTCATGTGTGGCATATGGATAAGGGTAAGGTTCATAGAAATAATATCAGGGACTATGAAATATAATGCAGTGTCAAACTACGTGCTTGACACAAGAGAGAAAATGTCGAGCATACAAAGAGAAACAACTGGAAAGACTAATTACAATAGGTAATCTTTTCAAAAGGATTTTATTAAGATATTCTTTTTTTTCAGAGCCATGTAAAGTGAGTAGATTCCAGAAGTCTTGCAAATATATCAAATACACTGATGTGAAATATAGGCATAGCATCCATATATAAATTTGCTTCTATTATGCATATTATCCATGGATAAGGGCCCCCAGATTTTAGTGATTGTGAAAGCTATAGAAGGTTATAATTAAGAAGTAAAAGGAAGCAAGGATCTGGACAAGGAAGAGATAAAGAATAACTGGAGAGTGTAAGAGATGTGAATAAATTGGGGCTGGAGAGATGATTCTGGGGACCCAAGTTCAGTTCCCAGCACCCACATGGCACTACAAAACTGCCTATAACTCCTTTTCTAGGGGATCCAATGCCCTCTTCTGTCCTCATGGGCACCTGTATTGCACTTGGTGTGATATATACACACAGGTAAAACACTCATACACACAAAATAAATGCAACATTTTATTAAAAATATAAATAAATCTTTTTAATGATGTGCTATAATAAGTAATGTTTTATAGCAGACTAGAGGATGAAACATAAATAGCAATTTTAAGAGCTAGCTAGGCAATATGCAAACAAAGAGAAAACCATCATGCAACATACATGTAAGAATGGAGACTAAATAATAGAAGATATGAAAGAGAAAAATACTCAGGAAGTGAATTGCTGGCACATCTGTGATGAGTGAAAGATTGAAGGTGCCAGGTCTTTCCAGTTCACGCCATCTCTGTTTAGTCCTGAAGTATATTTTAAAGATGGAAAAGGTTCGTAAGCAAAATGAGATATGAGGGAGGGGTAGAAAGCAGCTGGGTGTGACGTACACATTTTAAATCTAACACTCGGGAGGTAGAGTTAGGTGCATCTCTGAGTTCTAGGCCAACCTGGTCTACAGAACAAGTCCTAGGACAGCTGGAGCTATACAGAGAAACCATGTCTGAAAAAGAAAGAAAGAAAAGGAGAAAGAGGAGAGGAGAAAAGAGGAGAGGAGAGGAGAGGAGAGGAGAGGAGAGGAGAGGAGAGGAGAGGAGAGGAGAGGAGAGGATAAATGATTTGAAAATTTTAAATGCAAGGTAAGGGTGATGAGCCGTCCTTGAACCAAACTTCTGTGTGCATGCACAGACATCCTAGACTCTCGTGTGCTTGCTAGAATAATATGTTCCCATGACTGAGCATCAGAGTTAAGATGAACCATAATAAATGTCTGATTGCTCAGGAAAGCTGAGGATGCTAAAGTCATTGAAAAGGTCTCAAGGAAACATGCAAATAACAAGCACTGGCCTTGTGAAATATATTGAGTCACTACTTAAAGCAGGACAAGGAGCTACTACTTACCTAAAAGTGAGGCGTAAGAAGAGAGGAGTTCTCATAGTATTTGTTCTCTGAATGTGACATAAGAAGATTCTTTTGGAGCTGGCAAGAAGGAGCTTGTAGCATAAGCTGGAAGTTGGAAAACTGAGTTGAATCTCTGGAACGCATGTAAGGGTGAGATGACAGGATTTTTCAAGTTGTTGTCTGACCATTGCACACGTGTGCGGACACAAATACACACACACACACACACACACACACACGCAGACATGTACACTCACACACATAAATAAATTCATGTTTTAAGACTTGCAAGGAACAGCTCACTACTTTCGACTATAATCATTAAATATCACTTTTAATTATCAATATTATATTAAATTTTATTTTTCCAACTACTGCTGTCCTTTTGCTCCTTGAGTTGAGGAACTGTGTAATTTCATGTTTGAAGGGTTGAGTCCCTTTGGCAATACATCATGATGACAGACCTTTGCCTGTGGTGACTGTGGGAGCTACAGCCTTCCCACATTTCCACAAATGCAATCTTTAGTGACCTTTGGAATTTGAAAACTGCATGAATCACCATTGTAAGGGAATTGGAGTAAGACATTTAGACAGCTATTTTCTAGAGGATTAACTACATACAGCCTGGGTTACATATGATTGGTAAAGGTATGTATAGAGCCACATCATTTATCAAGCTAAGACATTTTTCTATGACTCATTATCTATGATAAGCATTGATGTTATCATAAACTCTACATAGCAAAAACAAAAAACCAAAAACTCAAGGGCATAGCTAATTTGATGTTGCTAGCATTAAAAATAAAATTCATTTATCTATTGTGCCTTTGTTAACTCTGAATGAAGGTTCATGTGATATACAAAACTCACCTCTGGAAGACCACTTCAAGATTAACTTTCCCAAGTTACTATTAATAATTATAGATGATTTTGTCTAAAAAAAAACAAAATAAAACCTATGTGTTTACAAGAAACTCCAGGGATTGCTTGAGCTTGCATGAGAAATAGCATTTAATTTGAATTATACAAGGGTTATTTAGAGTTTGACTTTAGGGAAATGATTTCTTTTTCTAAAGAAAATAATTACTGGAATGCATCATTATATTTATAGTATGATAATATTTATTAATCAGTCACAGGATATTAATAAAGTTTTCCCAACCTACCAGTATAAGATGCAATGTCTTAACAGCCAGTTCAGAAATTTTATATATTTTTTCCTGCATGTAAAGTACATTCCTCAAAGTTCATCTCCAACATACCTTTCGGTTGTGGTTTGAATGAGAATGGATCCCACAGGCTCATATGTTTAGATGCTTGGTCTCTAGTTAGTGCAATTGTTTGGAGGGGATTAGGAGACATGGACTTGTTGGAGTAGGTGTGGCCTTGTTGGAGGAAATGTGTCACTTTAAGGTTTCAAAAACCCACCCCAGGCCCAATGTCTCTCTGCCTGCCTGCTGTGGCTCAGGATCTCAGCTACTTCTCCAGCATCACAGCCGCCTGCCTGCTGCCGTGCTCCTCACCATGATGATGTGGACTAATCCTCTGAAGCTCTGAGCCCCCAATTAAATGGTTGCCTTGCTTGTAGCATCTCTTCTGAGCAATAGTAGTGACTCTGATACTTGGTGAAAGCTCAGTTAATTTCAAAGAATCTTTATCTTCTCATTGGCTCTCACTCCTGGGCTTCAGGCATGTGCCTAAACAGGTCCCAACTATATTAAATTTATAGGACTGTGAAGTTAGGATGTATGCCAGTATTCCAAAGCACTTACAAGACAGGCAATCCTAAATTCTTGTGCTTAATAAAGTGTTTTGCATCAATTCCCAGGTATGCCAGAGAGCTCAAATACAGCATTTTAAAATAACTCAAAATGTATCAGATGACTAATTTTAAGAGATTTTCATTACTAATGAACTGACATTAAAAAATTTAGATTTAGAAAAATTAATTTATTGAATCATTTATTAAAAAGAATGTGGAGACTTTTGTAGCAGTATGTTGTTTTGTTTTCAACATTTTGTTTGTTTTGTGTGGGAAGGGTGTGGGGATGTGGGTGTAGGTGTGTACACACACAGACATGCTCACATCTGTGTACCTGTTCCTAAGCAGTCAGAAGACAATTTTCAAGAGTTGGTTCTCTCCTTCCACCGCGTGGGTTTCAAGTATTGAATTCAGCTCATCAGGCTTGGTAGCAAGCACCTTTATCCAGAGACCAATTTTCCTGGCCCTCTGTTTTGGTTTCTAAATTGCTGGCCTCAAATTCACTATGTAGCTGATGATGGCCTTGAGCTTCTATTGTTCATAGAAAAAATTTAATCCAGCAACATGGCTGCTCTGATCACACCCAAAGATCTATTAGGTCTGTGTGATATAGCTGGAATGCAGTCACGCCCTTAGTACACACCTTTAATTCCTCTGGCTGGAATCTCCTAGTAGACATCTTTAATGCCAAACAATGATATCTAATGAGGGGCAGACAAAGTGACAAATCAAAGAAAGATTTGACAGAATGAATCAGAGATAGGAGATGCCTAACTCCTGTGAGAAAAACTATTCAAGAGGGTGGTTAAGGAGAAGTGAGTCAGTTGGAAGTCAATGAAGTTGAGTTGAGTTTGTTCATGAATTCACGCAATTCGGTGTAGGTCAGCAGAGGCAGTTGAAGCCAGAGACCAAGAGCCAGAAGATTAGAACAGATTGCCAGAGTTAGTTTAGGTATAAGCAGAGCGATTCAGTGAGAATCTAAGAGAAGCCAGATTAATCAGTAAACTTGGAGAGGATTTTGAGCCAGAACAGCTGAGTTGAGTCAGCTAGCCAGAGTTCAGAAAGAACCTGAAAGGGTGATCTTATTCAGGAGTAAGCCTCCAAGATGACAATTACATCAGGCAAATAAAAGTTCCTTTTACACATATTTAGGTCTCCATCTCCCTACTTCTAGGATACAGATAAGGACCAGTATCCTTTATTTATGAAGTGCTTAGGATCAAACCCAGGGCTTTGTGCACCCACAGAGCTATGTTCCCAGCCCAAGAAAGTACATTTCGATCATTACATTATTACTGGAGTATAAGTCTAGTGAAAATCATAAGCCCAAAGAAAAAAATCTTCTCATAGGCCTCAGATTCCAGAGCCCTGCCTTCTAACACACTGTCCAGAATTCATAGGAATGACACTACTGGTGTCATTAGCATTCATAAAATTTTTGTTGTAATTGCTTGACACAGACATTCCAAACTGCCTTGTTTTAGTTACATCAATAAAAAAAAAATTCTATAGATCACTGCAGGGTATGGAAACATTAAAGGAATTATTTCATACAGTGAAGTGTAAAATATGGTATTGTCCCTGATTTTATTGTTCCTCAGCTGACCCTTGCTTGGAATGCTTTTTATAGTCACCATGTTGGTATTCATAAGACTGTCACCTGCTAACCCTCCTGTGTGCTGATTGCTTAAGTACCCTACAAAGTATCCCACTGGCCTTTTGTTTAAAAGCTGATGTCCAAACAGTAAGCCAAGAAAAACATTGTGTTCCTGGTACTGTACATTGTCTATAGATGCATGGAATAAATTATATTATTATCACAAACATTTTTATAAAAATTTCATTAATCAATTTGTTCTTTCATTCGGACCAGACATAGGAAAGCAAAAAAGCAATTTTCTTACCTTAGTTCAGATACTCCCACAAGACCCATTTCTCCAGCAACATTTCCCAAATTACTCCCTTAAACCCGTCACTAACAGTAATAAAGACAAAATTAGTGAGCAAATAGTAGCCAGCACTGTGGTATGACAAAATTTTGTCTGTTCTCAGATATTTCTTTATTAAATGAGTTGTACTGCTTGGAGGAGATCAGTAGAGGCTATGCATCTGTGCCAATATCTTTCTTATTCTTGATGACCCATAAGATACTCAAATTTTACAGTACCTACAGCCAAGTTAATAATCACCCTTGAAATCAAATTTAGACTGTGTATTTAACTTGCTATCCTACTATGTGCTCCATCTGATTCAATTTAACCTGCCCTTATGAAAACAATGTAAACAACCCTACAATGCTTTGGATTTCCCATGAAATCAGCTTTTACAGCCTAAGTTAAATGTTTGGCTTTAATCTTTAGTTATTTATTCTTCCATGCCCCAAAATAAAGTTAGAGTGTGTGTGTGTATGTGTGTGTGTGTGTGTGTGTGTGTGTGTAATCCATTATGAAACAGCCAACTGGTTTAGGTTGATAACATCTTTGTGCAGTTTAGAGTGCTATTCTGGGTCAATTAGGGACAAACAACAGGGACAGACACACCCAATAGATAAACAGCAGACAGACCAGCCAGGGGCCACAAAATACAGACATATGAAAGATGGAGAGAGAAGTGTAGAATTTAAATCTGGGTTAAATTTTAGACAAATTACTCCAAGAGGAAATCTCTTTTTTACTCCTTCATGTTACATTGATACATAAATCTATTCAGAAAGAAAGTGGAGACCTGATATCAGTGTACGGATTAATTATATAACAGAAGCACAATGTAAGTTATAATCAGGACCTTGGAAACAATAAAGACTCCTTCGTAGGGTTTCCAATTTGGTATTAAATGCAGCAAAATATAGCAAAATTATGAAAAGAAAAGGTATACACCTCATTCTGTTCCCCTTCTACTAAGAAATATATATTTCTGTATATATTCATGACATATATGTCATGGAATATTGTTAAACAAAAAGAAAGAAGAGCTAAGGGTTGGAGAGATGGCTCAGTGGTTAAGAGCACCGATTGCTCTTCCAGAGGTCATGAGTTCAAATCCCAACAACCACATGGTGGCTCATAACCATCCATATCTGATGCCCTCTTCTGGTGTGTCTGAAGACAGCGACAGTGTACCTACATAAAAAATAGACAAATAAATAAATAAATCCTTGGGCCGGAGTAAGTGGAGCCAGAGCAAGCAGAGCCAGAGCAAGAAGGAAAAGAAAAAGAAAGAACTCTCAGCTCTTCCTCCAGCATCATTTCCGCCATGATGATAATGGACTGAACCTCTGAACCTGTAAGCTACTCCCAGTTAAATGCTGTCCTTGATCAGAGTTGCCTTGGTCATGGTGTCTCTTCACAGGAATTAACTAAGACAGGTTAAAACTATAAAATATATCACTAGTTGGGAAACTGGTACCTAGAACAAGCGTACTAGTTAATTTTGGAGTATCCCATGTGTTGTTTAACACAACTCAGAAGAGAGGACTATGAAATATATAATTCAATTGCATTGATCAAATCATATTTACAGTTTATACTCTGGAAACCGCAAGTAGCTACATCTCCATTAAAACTATCTTTGTTTCTTCCACTGCCAAATAGAAAGCTACAAGACATGCCAACACATTTAGCCCCAGGAGAATGTCTCTCAAAGACATGACGCTAGAGAAGGAAGTGGGATCAGCCGAAGGGCACCTGCTAAAATGAAAGACGGCAGAGCAGGCAGTAGCAGAGGAAGACACAATGCCTGTTTTGGTCCAGTAAGTGTTGACCAAGGAAGAAGAGGATGTACATTGCTCTGTGGAAAAGGCTAAAGATTTCTAGGTCACCACATACTGAGCTTTCTCAAAGTGACTTTCAAATGTCACATAGCTATAGAATTTATCTTTTGGCTGAAGCTAATCAAATAAAGTAGGAGGTCTTTGAGGACCAATCTGACCCTGACCTGGCTCTATTCACTCTCCATGGCGTGTTCAAAATGAGGAAACTATTTCAGTCTTCAGCAGTCTTAAAAGTAACAGAAGGTGCACTTTGCCAGAACCTATACATTAAGTGGGGAGAAATAACCATTCTCAAATGCCTTTTCTTTCTTCTAATTGATAGACTCATTATGGTCTGACGTTAGACTTTCAAGCTGCTCAACACTATAGAGACAAGAAAGGAAGGGCTACACTGACTGCTCACAAACATCACCGTCTTACTGGGTGAGGAGACTGGTGAAGTGAACACAGTTAGAACCTGGCAGTGGGGATAGCCAACTCTAATCTGAGTGATCACAGAAAAGATAGTCACTGGTGACAAGAGGTAGAATGAACAGCCCCATCTGACTACAGAAGATCAGGATTCCTGAGAAGTCATCTCTGCGTGAGCACAGAGGGATAATTAAAAAAAAAAAAAAAAAAAAAAAAAAGTCTTCCCATTCTCAAAGTCCTGAGTTTAAGATAAGCTTCATTTAGGGAGCTGGGGAGATGGTAAAGTGCTTGTATTTAAGCATAAGGACCTGAGTCCAATCCCCCCAAAAATGCACCAAAAAGGTAGCATGGTGGCACTTGCTTGTAATCTCAGGCTAGCCTAGTTCTAATTGGTGAGTTCCAGGCCAGTAAGATACTGCTCTCAAAACAAATGAACGAACATACAAACAAACAAAATAATGAGTGGGGGCTGAGGAATGGTTATATCTGATCTACACACACCTACACACATGCACATATACATATTACACATACAAATCAATGTAACAGTGGACTTTGCCACCCATGCCCAATTTCCCCAAAATAATGAGCCTAAGACTTAATTAATTATGAATAAAAGCCTAGGCCTAACTACTTTTTCATTCCCAACAGCTCATAACTTAATTAATACAGTTATTCTAGTCTAAGTCCTGCCAGGTGGCTAGTTACATCTCCTCGGGTTCATGCTACTGTCTCCATCAGCATTCATGAGAATCCTCTCCTGTCTATCCCAGAATCTTCTCTCTCCCTTTTGGATGTCCCATCTTCTAATCCTGCCTCAGCTCATTGGCCAAAGGCTTTTTTATTGACCTGGTGATGCTTTCACACATTGCACAAGAGATTTCCTCTGCAAATAAATAAATGAATTCTATTTTTGATTAAATTGTGTGAACCATAATATTCCCACCATGTAATATATTCCCACATTTGTTTTATAGTTGTTTTCTCAAAATATCACTCAGCATAATAAAAAGAGTGGGGAAGGCTGTTGTCTCAGTATTGGTACTGAGGTACTCTAGGTATGTCAGGTTAACAAGAAAAACAAGACTGAGAGGAGGAGGAGGAGGAGGAGGAGGAGGAGGAGGAGGAGGAGGGGGAGGAGGAGGAGGGGGAGGAGGAGGAGGGAGAAGTGGGATTTGTCAGGGGCTAGGTGTGGGAATAGGGCATCCATTAAAGATGAGGAGGACATTTTATCAGGCAAAAATATTTTTATCACAATCTTGACATTTAATGTCTTTAGTCTCGGCAAGGCTAGCATACACATCTGGATCATAGCAAGTTAAAGGGTTCCATTTTCACCAGTCAGTGCCTTCATTATGTGTGAACTGCATACACACTTTAAGAAGGAAATGAAAATGCTTATAAGTCATCCAGTCACATCAAGACTGGGACTGTGTCTTCCTTTCTTCCTTCCTTTCCTTTTCTTTTTCTTTTTTCTTTTTCCCCTAACTTTAGCTCTATAGCTGCAGGAGAGAAAACTGCCAAGAAACATATAGAACCCTTTTAATTGTGTGTATGTACCTGAAGCGTGTAAACGGCATCTCACCCCTCATTCTTTTTCCTTTGTCACTTGGTCCAGAGATGCCAGGAGATATCAGCCATCATCATTATATTCATACGGTTTACAGAAAGGAATAAAAACATCAAGCATAAATTTGATAAAGCCATTGCCTCTCACAGGTGGCGAAAGAGGGAACCCAATTGAATTTATCTTGTACATTTGTAACACTCCATTTTATGGATTATCAACATTCCTTATCCTACCAGGAGAGTCTCATGCAACTTCAGAAGTAGTCAAAATAGACAGCCACCTCCCAAGACACCAAGCTCATTAAGGAAATTCATCCTTACAATTCTTTCTGTAGAACCACTCATAGTACCAATATCTGTATTGATCAGGGTTCCTTAAAGGAACAGATCAATCTGTGCCCACATATATACATATACATATACATATACATATACATATACATATACATATACATATACATATACATATACATATACACATATACTACTTACAACTATTACAACCCCGTATGTGTCAATCCTACTGACAATCCCCCAACAGACACACTCAGAGGCATCTTAGAAATGTGTGAATTTAGTCAAGTTGAAAATGAACACCAATTATTAATTTCAGTCTGGGATGGTGTGGGGATTTCACTTTGGTGAAATCTTCTGGGAAGTGTTTTCTGAGAGCTGTATTCCAGAGATAGACCTCTTGCCGGCAGCTGGACTGGGTTATATGTAAGAATCATCCAGGTGGTTTGAAGTCAAAAAGGGATTGTGGAAAGCAGCTGAGGCCTGGGCACTGTGAGAGGCCACGGTAGGCCACTGGTGAAGGTGCAGCCTCAGTTGCAATTGATGGCCCAGGACAGAAAGGGTCATGCAAAGGAGGTGAGGCTTGGCACCATGAAGAGAGTCTATGAGAGGGTATTGGTGATGCCTAGTTGCAGCAGAAGAGAACAGCATATTAGAGATTCTAGTATCATGGGATGAGCAGCAGCAGTAGAGTGGAGTCAATCAGAGCCTAGAGTGCTACAGAAGGTAGGGCTGGAGAAGCGACTTCATCCCATTGGAAAAACCTAGATCATATGGGGACTCCAGACACTGGAACAAGAAGTTAAATGAGAAACTGAAGTTGCATTGGAGACCCCAAGAGGTTAGAGATGCCAGAGCCATGGAATACCTACTAAGGAAAGCTGCTACTAGGGAGAGGAAACGGCCCAAGAGAAGAGGGCATCAAAGCTAAAAGGAGCTGGACATCAGACATGGAGATGCAGAGTTTGGAGTTTGCCCAGCTGGGTTTTCTGTCTTGCTTTGATCCAGCACTTCCTCACGATGCTTCCTTCCCTATGTTTTGGAAATGTAATGTATACTCTTGTGCCATGATATATTGGAAGTATGTGATCTGCTTTTTTATTTGATTTTATAGGGGATTGCAGTTAAGAGATTGCATGAATCTCAAAAGAGACTTTAAACTTTGGACTTTCAATATTGTTGAGGCTGTGATAGATTATGGAGACTTTTGAAGTTGGACTAAATGTGTTTTGCATTACGCTATGGTGAGGTATGGCTCCAGAGATTCATGTGTTTGAAGAAGTCTACGGGGGCAAGGGTGTGGAATGTGGTGGTTTGAAAATGCTCAGCCCAGGGAATGGCACTATTAGGAGGTGTGGCCTTGTTGGATGAAATGTGTCACTGTGGGGGTGGGCTTTGAGGCCCCTATGCTCAAGCTCCACCAAGTGTGGAATGAGAGCTTCCTCCTGGCTACCTTCAGATCAAGATGTAGAATTCTCAGCTTCTCCAGCACCATATTTGCCTTCAAGAAGCCATGCTTGCCATGATGATAATGGACTGAACCTCAAACTGTAAGCCAGCTCCAACTAAATATTTGCCTTTATAAGAGTTGCCTTGGTCATGGTGTCTCTCCACAGCAATAAAATCCTAACTAAGGCAGATGGTGTTTCCAGAACTGACGTGTTATGAGAGCTATGACCTAGGCAATAGGTTAAATCTCTTGATGGATTCAAAATATGGTGGCATTATTGGAAGATGGCCTTACATTGAGGGGCAACCTACTGTGAAGAATTAGGTCACTGGATGCATGTCCTTTGAACTACATCTTGCCCCAGCCCCTTTCTATATGATCCCTTTCTTTTCTTCTGATCCATGAAATGAAGAGCCACTCTACCATGTGATTCCCTTAGCATGATGTCCTGCCCACACGTATGGGGCCAATCAATCATGGGCTGAGCCCTCTGAAGCTGTGAACTCACATAGCTGTTTCCTTTCCCTAAAAGTTGTTTAGTCAAGTAGTTGGTCACAGCAAGGAGAAATCAAACCAACACACATTGTAAGGTGCACTTTCCAGTACCTGGGATTATTTAAACGTGTTGTTATTTGGAGATCTCATTTGCATTTGGTACTCATGGGTAGTTTGATGGCCAGGGGAAATTGGAGAGTGGGACACTTAAACAACACTTCACCACTGGCCTCCACCGCTGTCTCTATCATACATTATTAATTCAGATAAGTGATATGTAAATCTATTTTGAAATTCCACCAACACTTGAAATATAACTATATTGCATCTCGCTCTCTTTTTTTTGACCAAGTTTATAGTTTATGATGTGCCTTCTTTATCTAAAGATACTTTAATGACACTCAGAACAATTGAACTTATCTCCAAATAGGTTATATAATTAAATAGACTATTATTTAATAACATTTGAGAAGATGATTAAATGTATATGTTCATTAGAGTTTTTATGCTTCTACCTTATCATTTTTTTAAAAATTCCATTTTCCCCCATTAATTAATTTATTTACTTTACAATCTGATCACTCCCCTGGCTTCCACCCCCCATACAGTCTCTCCCACATTTCCCTTGCCTTCTCCTCTGAGAGGGTGGAGCCCCTCCTTGTTGTCCCCCCACCCTGCCTTATCAAATCTCTGCAGAGCTAGGCCCATCTTCTCCCACTGAGGCCAGTTAGGGGAACGGGGTGCACAGACAGGCAACAGCTATTGGGACAGCCCTAAATCCCATTTTCAACTTAGGCTAACAGCTATTATTTTTCACATGACTCCCCACGGTCTCTTCTGAAATTGGAAGCTCCCACTGATGTTTAATGGGAGATTCTTCACTATACTTGACTCAGGTTTATTGGAAACTATATTTGAAATGTTCAGTCCTGTGGCTGCATTCTCTTGCTAACAGGTGAATGAATTATGAAGCATTTCCCCCAGAATCCCTTGCATATCAAATGAGGTTTTTTTTTCTGAAGAACATTAGAAAATATAGCTAATATTTCCAGGGCTATGTACTACAAAGACTGTGATGGAGGCATTGTGGAACTTGCTATTCAAAACGGCTTCTTCCAAGGTTTGTTTTGGTTTTGTTTTGTCTTGATTTCTTTAACATGAGATCAACATTTTTAAGGAATGAAAAATTTTAGTCTCGAAAATTATTACTTAAGCCGGCAGTGGTGGCGCATGCCTTTAATCCCAGCACTCAGGAGGCAGAGGCAGGTGGATTTCTGAGTTCAAAGCCAGCCTGGTCTACAGAGTGAGTTCCAAGACAGCCAGGGCTATAAAGAGAAACCCTGTCTCGAAAAAACCAAAAAAAAGAAAAGAAAATTATTACTTAAGAATTTTCACTTCTGGTCTGGGCCCGTGCCCTGAGCAGACCTTGGGCAAGAACTCCTCAACCAGTCCCACAACACCCAGAGGAAGCTCCACTCCCAGGCGCTCTAACATGCCAGGATCACAGGATCAGAGGTGAGGAGGACATACAGTTGTCCCAACACTGGGAGTACCTGGGACCAGCAGGATCCAGGGACCCAGGAACCCCTACGGACCAGTGGCACTGGTTCCTTCTGGTCTGGGCCATTGCCCTGAGCAGACCTTGGGCGCATACTCCTCAGCCAGTCCCACAACACCCAGAGGAAGCTCAACTCCCAGGTGCTCCAACACACACAAGATCACAGGATTACAGGTTCCCAGGAGCTTCTTATTGATCAAATAGAAATATTTAAGGGGTAACTTCAGCAAGTGTTATAGGTAACACTTGGGAAATGCAAACAAATGTTGCTGTTTACTCAGAATGAAACTAACATATCTTCAAGGGAGAACATTGGAGGTTTTTGAATTTTATGGTCACATTAGGGACGTGAGTCCTGTATATTTTAGAAGACTAGTTATTTATTTTCTCTGAATTTAGTCAGGAGTTGTCAACTTATTTCTAGTTGAGTGTGACAGTAGTAAGGTTTTCAAAGCCTACTGAAAACAAGTAACATCAAACGTGTGATTTATGAGATTAGGTTGTGTGCTATTTTGACTGAAGTCAATTTTGCTTTGTCATTTCAAAGGAGGAAAAAATGAATGGCCTATAAAACTTTAACAGTTGATCTGTTAGAAATAATTTCCAATTGCACAATGTTTTTACAAAGTGATTTAATTTATTTTAATAATATTTATAGTATGAAAATATAAGATGATGATAATATTGGCTTCTAAAGTTTTAGCTGAAAAAATAGCACTTTAATTATTATAGAAATGTCTACAAGTAATTTCATAATTTATTAATTCTGTATTTAATTTTGACATGTTTCTCATAATTCATCACTGTATGTAATGCTGTAATAGATATCCTACAGTACATACATATTTTTGTCAACATAAATTCCTAGAAATTAGTTTACAGGATAAAATTTTATGCACAATTTAGACTTTTTTAAATGTCCAGTTTTTTTTATTTATGTACTATTTCTTTTTGTATTTTTTATTTTTTGATACTTTATTTACATTTCAAATGTTTTCCCCTTTCCAGGTCTCCCCTTTGGAAACCCCCTATCCCCTCCTCCCTCCCCCTGCCTCTATGAGGGTGCTCCCCCACCCACTCCAGTCTTCCCTCCCTGACATTCCCCTATACTGGGCCATCTAACACTCTCAGACCCAAGGGCCTCTCCTCCCACTGATGGCCAACAAGGCTCTCCTCTGCCACATATGTGGCCAGCACCATGGGCCCCTCCATATGCATTCTTTGGTTGGTGGTCCAGTCTCTGGGAGCACCAGGGGACCTGACCAGTTGATACTGTTGCTCCTTCCAAATGGGGCTGCAAACTCTCTCAGCTCCTTCAGTCCCTTCTCCAACTCCTCCACCTGGGACCCCACGCTCAGTCCAACAGTTGCTGTGAATTGAATCATGGGTGTTCCAAACATTTGGGCTAATATCCACTTATCAGTGAGTACATACTGTGTTTGTTCTTTTGTGACTGGGTTACCTCAGGATGATATTTTCAAGTTCCATCCATTTGCCTAAGAATTTTATGAACTCATTGTTTTTAATAGCTGAGTAGTATTCCACTGTGTAAATGTACAACATTTTGTATCCATTCCTCTGTTGAGGGAAATCTGGGTTCTTTCCAGCTTCAGGCTATTATAAATTTGATTTACATTTCCCTGATGACTAAGGATGTTGAACATTTCTTTAGGTGCTTCTCAGCCCTACGAGTTTCCTCAGTTGAGAATTCTCTGTTTAGCTCTGTTCCCCATTTTTTGTTAGGCTTATTTGGTTCTCTGGAGTCTAACTTCTTGAGTTCTTTGTATATATTGGATGTTAGCCCTCTAATGGACATAGGATTGGTAAAGATCTTTTCCCAATCTGTTGGTTGCCATTTTGTCCTATTGACAGTGTCCTTTGCCTTACAGAAGCTTTGTAATTTCATGAGGTCCCATTTGTCGATTCTTGATCTTAGAGCATAAGCCATTGGTGTTCTGTTCAGGAACTTGTCCCTTTTGCCCATGTGTTTGAGACTTTTCCCCACTTTCTCTTCTATTAGCTTCAGTGTATCTGGTTTTATGTGGAGGTCCTTGATCCACTTGGACTTGAGCTTTGTACAAGGAGATAGGAATGGATCAATTTGCATTCTTCTACATGTTGAACGCAGGTTGAGCCAGCACCATTTGTTGAAAATGCTGTCTTTTTTCCACTGGATGGTTTTAGCTCCTTTGTCAAAGATGAAGTGACCGTAGGTGTGTGGGTTCATTTCTGGATCTTCAGTTCTATTCCATTGATCTACCTGCCTGTCACTGTACCAATACCATGCAGTTTTTATCACTACTGCTCTGTAGTACAGCTTGAGGTCAGGGATGCTGGTTCCCCCAGAAGTTCTTTTATTGTTGAGAATAGTTTTTGCTATCCTGGGTTTTTTGTTTTTCCAAATGAATTTGAGAATTGCTCTTTCTAAGTCAATGAAGAATTGAGTTGGAATTTTCATGGGGATTGCATTGAATTTGTAGATTGTTTTCGGCAAGTTGAACATTTTTACTACGTTGATCCTGCCAATCCATGAGCATGGGCGATCTTTCCATCTTCTGAGGTCTTCTTTGATTTCTTTCTTCAGAGACTTGAA
>CM052717.1:24912655-24941168 GCA_028551405.1 Uromys caudimaculatus | reverse complement strand
AGAGCTATGAGTTTTTCTCTTAACACTGCTTTCACTGTGTCTCATAAGTTTGGGTATGTTGTACTTTCATTTTCATTAAATTCTAGGAAGTCTTTAATTTCTTCCTTTATTTCTTCCTTGACCAAGTTATCATTGAGTAGAGCGTTGTTCAGCTTCCATGTGTATGTGGGCTTTCTGTTGTTGTTGTTGCCATTGAAGACCAGCCTTAATCCATAGTGATTTGATAGGAGGCATGGGATTATTTCAATCTTCTTGTATCTGTTTAGATTTGTTTTGTGACCAATTACATGGTCAGTTTTGGAGAAAGTGCCATGAGGTTCTGAGAAGAAGGTATATTCTTTTAATTTAGGATGAAATGTTCTATAGATATCTGTTAAATCCATTTTGTCCATAACATCTGTTAGTTTCACTGTTTCTCTGTTTAGTTTGTTTTTCGAAGATCTGTCCATTGATGAGAGTGGGGTGTTGAAGTCTCTCACAATTATTGTGTGAGGTGCAATGTGTGCTTTGAACTTTAGTAAAGTTTCTTTAATGAATGTGGGTGCCCTTGAATTTGGAGCATAAATGTTCGGGATTGAGAGTTCTTCTTGGTAGATTTTTCCTTTGATGAGTATGAAGTGTCCTTCCTTATCTTTTTTGATGATTTTTGGTTGAAGGGCTACTCCTGCCTCTTTCTTGAGACCATTTACCTGGAAAATTGTTTTCTAGCCCTTTACTCTGAGGTAGTGTTTGTCTTTAACACTAAGGTGTGTTTCCTGTATGCAGCAAAATGCTGGGTGCTGTTTATGTATCCAGTTTGTTAGCCTATGTCTTTTTATTGGGGAATTCAGTCCATTAATGTTAAGAGATATTAAGGAATAGTGATTGTTGCTTCCTGTTATTTTCAATGTTATTTATATGTTTGTGTGGCTATCTTCTTTTGGGTTTGTTGAAAGATTACTTTCTTTTTCTAGGGTATAGTTTCCTTCCTTATGTTGGTGTTTTCCATCTATTATCCTGGATTTGTGGAAGAATATTTGTAAATTTGGTTTTGTCATTGGAATATCTTGTTTTCACCATCTATGGTAATTGAGAGTTTTGCTGGGTATAGCAGCCTGAGCTGATATTTGTGTTCTCTTAGGGTCTATATGACATCTGTCCAGGATCTTCTAGCTTTCATAGTCTCTGGTGAGAAATCTGGTGTAATTCTGATAGGTCTGCCTTTATATGTTACTTGACCTTTTTCCCTTACTGCTTTTAATATTCTTTCCTTGTTTTGTGCATTTGGTGTTTTGACTACTATGTGATGGGAGGAATTTCTTTTCTGGTCCAATCTATTTGGAATTCTGTAGGCTTCTTGAATGTTTATGTTCATCTCTTTCTTTAGGTTAGGGAAGTTTTCTTCTATAATTTTGTTGAAGATATTTACTGGCCCTTTAAGTTGGGAATCTTCACACTCTTCTATACCTATTATCCTTAGGTTTGGTCTTCTCATTGTGTCTTGGATTTCCTGGATGTTTTGGGTTAGGAGCTTTTTGTATTTTGCATTTTCTTTGACTGTTGTGTCAATGTTTTCTATGTTATCCTCTGTACCTGAGATTCTCTCTTCTATCTCTTGTATTCTGTTGGTGATGCTTGCATCTATGACTCCTGATCGTTTTCCTAGGGTTGTATCTCCTGGGTTGTCTCCCTTTGTGATTTCTTTATTGTTTCTATTTCCATTTTTAGATCTTGGATGATTTTGTTCATTTCCTGTATTTCCTCTTTATGGGCTTCTAGCTGTTTACCTGTGTTCTCTTGTATTTCTTTAAGGGAGTTATTTATTTCCTTCTTAAAGTCTTCTATCATCATCATGAGAAGTGATTTTAAATCTGAGTCTTACTTTTCTGGTGTGTTGGGGTATCCAGGGCTCGCTGTGGTGGGAGAACTGGGTTCTGATGATGCCAAGTTGCTTTGGTTTCTGTTCCTTATGTTCTTGCCCTTGCCCTTTGCCATCCGGTTATCTCTGGTGTTAGCTGGTCTTGTTCTCTCTGACTGTGACTTGTCCCTCCTGCAAGCCTTTGTGTCAGTACTCTTTGGAGACCAGCTCTCTCTCAGAGGAATTTGGGTTTGGAGAGCTGTGGTACAGGGTCTGCTCTGGTTTGCAGACAGAAACCAGAAGAATCCTGTCCCCAGCTCTTCCTTGGTTCCTGTGTCCTGATGACTCTGTGTGGGTCCCTCTTGATCATGGAATTTGAACAGAAGTGGTGGTCTTCCTATACTCGAAGGTGTGTTGGCACTCCTGGGAGACCAGTTCTCTTTTGACACTATTTGGCTATGGAGCTCTGTGGCACAGACTGAGGTCCCTGGCCACAGAAGGAAACCAGAAGGCCACTCCTCAGTCCCTGTGTCCTGAGGGTTCTGGGCATGTCCCTCTGAGCAGAGGTGCTAGCCTTATCCCCACTCACAGGCTTGTTCACACTCCTGGGAGGGTAGCTCTTTCCCTTAGCTATTTGGGTATAGAACCGCATGGCACAGACCACAGGTGTAAACCAGAAGGCTCCCGTCCCAGGCCGTTCCTAGGTCCCTGTGTCCTGAGGATTCAGCTGTGGTGCTCATCTTACCTCCACTCACGGGCTTGTCTGCACTCTTGGTGCTATTTGCCCAATGGCACTCCATGCTATCTTTCTCATAGCTATTTGGCTATGGAGCTCTGTGGCACAGACTGAGGTCTCCGGCCACAGAAGGAAACTCCACAATTTACACTTTGGTACTTTTGGTAACCTGCTCATTAGAAATACTGTATTGATTTGTACTGTTATAGGGAACATTTCTCTAAAATTCTCTAACAATTAAATTTTGTTATAAAAAATAAAAATAAATACAATGAAAAAAAGAAAAAGAAAAAAATTTAATGGACTGAGGAGATGCCTCCATGAATAAAGCACTTGACTTCAAGCCTGAGAACCAAAGTTCCTCAAAGACAACAGGAAAAGCCAGGCATGCATGATAGCTGCCTATAACCCCATTCACTCCACTCTGTCCTAGCCCCACCTTGCAACGACAGGACAGAACATGACAGAATATGACAAGCCATGTCCTGCTCCACATTCAAGAACAGAAGCAGTGCCTCTTCTGCAACTTGGACTAGCTGGAATCTGGCTTTACCTTAACTAATGAAGAGGAGAGTGATCTAGGAAGACACCTAGCACCAACCTCAGGGGCACACACACACATGTCTATACGCACAAATACATACAAACAAATATACACATAAAAGAGGAAACTTTCATATACACTTATTGTGAGTATGTTCTGTATAAACTCACATTGTAAAACTTAAAGAATATAGTGAGTCTAAAGTAATAATGAACCATCAATTTAAAATAAACAAAGATACAACATTCTTCCCTACCTTCAGTTTACAATACACTTCTAGGTTGTGTACCATCGAAAGTGTTGTGCATATAATAAATTGTAAGTTTTGTGAAAGGAATTTGAAAACTAAGTTTTGCAGAGAAAGCTGTGCTGTGTCCATATATTATGGAAATAGCAACCATGTTAGAGCCAACAGTGGTTAAAGCCATTCAAAGGCAATTAGTATTCAGCCTTTCAGAATAAGAGATTTCCAACTCCATTACACTAACTCAAGAGTTAATTACTAGCTTAAAAGTGGTTGAAGGCCACTTGCATTATGCTCAGGGGACAGCTGCAGGCCAGTGTGAAAAACAGCTTGAGAGAACATCCAGACACTGAGACGTACAAAGCTGTAGGGGCAAGGCTGCATGAAACCTTGAGGAGCATATTCTCAGCCACAGCATATTGTTGCCAATAGCTACAGCTGAGAGAGCCTGCCTAGAGTCTCAAGTGAGACTGTTGGCTTGGAGTTGTCAACAATTTTGGAACAGTTACGATTGTACTCTTAAACCAGACAGTGGTGGGACACATCTTTACTCCCAACATTCAGGAGGCTGAGGCCAGCCTGGTCTACAGAGTTCCAGGACAGCCAGAGCTCCACATAGAAACCCTGTCTTGAAAAGAACCATGCCCCACAAAGACTGGACTCTTGATAGTGGATGGATCTTGAATGTAAGACATGTGGGTTGGAAACCAGAGGCAGAGCACTGTGGATTAGATGTCTTTGAGGGTCTCCAAAATGTCCATTTTAATCAGAGGCTTGATCCTCAGACTCGGTCCAGTAGAGATGGTAGAGATGCTTAGGACATCAGCACTACTGAGGGACTTCTGGGTCATTAGGGATCATAGCCTTAAAGGGGACCATGAGACCTCATCCTCTGTTCCGTGTCCCTGGCTAAACTGTGATCTTTACACCACAGATGTTCCACTTTCTGCCACTTGCCATGAAGTCCTCATGATGTTCTTGAACCTTTAAAACTGGATTTAATAAGTTCTCTGTCTTTCTAGGAGCTGGTGCCAGACATTTCCCTATTGGAATGAAAAGCCGATGAACACAGTATTGCTGCAAGACTCCCAGAAAAATACCCGCAAACTGAATTTAACAACACATTAAAAATTCATAGGTTGTAAGCAAGTTAGATTTATCCTTGGGATGCAGGGATTTGACAAATAAAAATCAATTAGTTGACATACTACATTAATAAAACTAGAAATTTATTGAAACCTATATGGGTATCTCAAAAGAAGCAAAAGAGAAAATTGAGCATTTAGCAAAAATTCAAAGGCCTTTCCATGATGTGTTATTATAGGAACCAAGGCAGACATGAATGGAGGGACGAGGCTGCTATAAGAAGCCACCTCTTTCGTAACAAGACACATCTCCACTCAGAAGGGGTGGGGGAGTTAGACATCAGATAATGAAAGAAATTGTGACTGTATTCTGCCAGCTGTGTCTCCAGATATTTAAAATGCCTCTTCATGGCTAAAAGCCTGCATAATATGAACATAAGGACAATCAATTAGACCATAGGACAGATTAGGGAGCTGAGAAATAAACCTAGGTATGCACAGTTAAATCATCTCCATCAACAGTGTCGAGTCTACACAACAGGGAACAAAAAGTTTGGCTTTCTAGTATGGAGTGAAAACCAGTGACTCTCTAGGAACCCTCTAGACCATCCATCAGATAGCACTGCTGAGACAGCCAGCTTTGTGGGCTGAACCCCTCCAAAGTGAAGCTTGTACACTTAGATTTTTCAAAACCTACTTTAATGAGGGTTCTTTAATGCTTCAGCCTCTCTTCTAGCCCACCACCCACCAGAGGTAGAGGAAAAGAGAGGTTAATAGAAAATGGGGGGTTGTAGGTCTATTTAGAAATAGTTCTTTGGGGTGATTCCAATCCTTGTTGCCAGCAGTTCAGTCCACTGGAGAACACCAAACCCGAATCAGCAGCGCTAGTCAAGTCAACTAGGAAAACACCAAACACAAAGCAGTAGCAACGGCTTGATCCAGAAGAAACTGAGAGGCTCGACCAATTGGCACTCTGCAGAAGGGGCAAGAAACAGTCCGAATACCACCAGATGTTCTTTGTTGCATTTCTCTCTACAAAGTCAGGACAAGTGAAGGCCAGCAGAGAAACCAAGGTGAACCAACACAAGAGCATCATCCACTTTCTGCTGAGTCATACTTACACTGTTTTCCAAACATCACGTGTCCTCTCAAGCACCGACTCCAGCAAACATCACATCCCCTTTCACCAGACAGCCACCAGAAAAACATCACATGACACAACTGGTTTCCAATGAAACCAGAAATTTCCACTTCAGAAGCTAGTCACTGTTGGACTCTCCAGCACAATTAATGTCAGCCAATCTAATAAATCCCCTTTGTAATGTGCATTCATTCTACGGGTTCTCAGTCAGAATAAAAGTCTGGTATGGAAGATTCTACAGTTCTACTGTCAGCAACATGCCTTAAGTTAAGAATCCCACACAAACCATTTGGTGGAGAGAGTTCATGTAATATATATTTTATTGCAATGAAAACATATAGCCCAAACAAGGAGACTCCAACATCCAAAGTTACCCATGAGTCGTTCTCTAAGAAGCTCTATGCAGAAGTTGCTGTATATTAATAAGTTACAGCCTTGTGGCTAGCAGACCCTTAGCTTGTATTGTCCTTTGGAACTCTCTGGAATAGAAGTTCTCCACTGTGCTGTTGAGAAACATCATCTAGACACATACGTACCTGCCTTAGCTGGGGATTCTATTGCTAAGGGATTCTATTGCCACCATGACCGAAAGCAACTTGGGAAAGGAGTTTATTTCATCTTACAGTTTCAAGTCCATCACTGAGAGAAGCCATACCAGAGCTCAGACAGGAACCTGGAGGCAGGAGCTAAGACAAAGACTTGGAAGAGTGCTGCTTACAGACTTGCTCTTCATGGCTTGTTCAGTTTCCTTTCTTATACAACTCTGTATCTGTCCAGGGGTGGTATCACCCACACAGAGCTGGACCCTCCAGTAATTAAAGAAATACTCTATAGACTTGCCCACAAGCCATACAAGCCATCTAAAGGAAGTATTTTCTCAATTGAGTTTCACGTTACCAGCTTTTGTCAGGTTGACAAAAACCAAACCAAACAAACAAAAATAACAAAAAAGGCAAGGAAAGCAACCATGACCCCTCCAGAGAGTTTCCCTTTTCACCTTCTCTCTTTGAAGGTATCTTCCAGGTCCACTGCACAGACTCTTGCTGTAAGGGTTTTCTCAAGTGACCTCGGCCATGGTAGCCTGTAGCATGTCACCGGTCTTCTTTTTCTAACACCCAAATACCCAGCATACAATATTGGTCTAGAGCTGTCAATGCTTTAGCAATGTCCCTGAAGGGCTGCTGTAAAGTCAGTGGAGAATTTAAGGAGACAATGGTCATAGTAAGAGCAGCCAATGCTGATCACAGAGTGATCACAGCTCATTTACAGGAAGATAAATAAACGCTATGCGACTCATCCGGAGGGTGAAGAGAAATGAACGTAGCAAGGTGCATCATGGGACGCTTGTGCAAAGCTACGTCCAATGATCACATCAGATCAGGTCACGAGAGATCTCAGTCCCGGAGACATCTCTGTACTTCCTGAAGTTTAACTTAGTCCCTGGAGGCACAATACATTATGGTACTAACATCTGTTGTCAAGGGTTACACAATTTGACTTGATTTAGCCAAGTTGCTGAGAAACAATGAGAGACTGCATGGGGAAGTGGGGTCGTGTTTCTATGCCTAGATGCAGTGACGCTAACACCGCTCATGCTTTCACATCAAAACAAGCATGGAGAACTCAGTGTTATAAACATAAAGCACTGTGGGAGAAGGACTTTAATATCCTTTATTCAAGGAGAACTTAATAACAGTAAGGGTGTACAGATTTTCTTCATGGGTTAGCCTCCACCTGACTCATGACCAATCTCTCATCAAAATCCAAGTACCTTGGTGTTCCTGCTGCCTCTTCTTTTCTTACTGCATTTATCTCTCCTTACGGAATCTGGGTATGTGACTCATTCATATCACTACTGTGGTACTGACTACATGTGCTGGGGCTAATTGCTAGTCTCCACTAGACAGAATGGTGTCATAGCTGAAGAACACACAGGGTCCATGTGAGATCCCCATCACGTGGAGTCATGTGCTTTGTTAGGACATAAAATACCAGCACATACTGTTTTGCTTCATCAGCTGTGAGCTGCTACACCACTGCTTTTCAGCAGAACAGAAGGACAAACACAAATACCACAAAAAGTGTTAAGCCCTTTTGACCCTAGAATAGAATAATATTTAATATCTCTCTTCTAGTAAAATGTGGTTCCCTGTGCTATTTTTTTTGTAATGGGAATTTTACAAAAATACTGAGCATTTTCATTACAGGATCATCCTTTTGAAATATACTAAATATTGACTCTTGTTTTATAAATAAGAATTTTATTGAGAATACTCCACACTGTCGTTGAGATTCATTCTTTAAGCAAGAGAAGCCAGACATCCATTATATATAAATTACAACTTGGAGAACTGGAGAGAAATGGTGATCTTGATGAAGCTTAGAGAATAGAAGGAAAATACGATGTGTCTTGTCACAATATTCCTCATTATTCGATTTCTCTATCCATCTTAGCAGAGTGAAGATTGGGAGGGATGGTGGTGAATGGGGTCTGGTCCCTCGCCTTTAACAAACCTCTCCTTCAGCATGAAAATGGGCAAAGGTTAAAAGGACCTTGAAATAAGGTCCAACCCGTTAACTAGCCTTAGGGTTGGGTAGCAGCACAGGTCTCTCTCCTACAGTAATTCCTATAAAAGACGTCTCTCTGCCCAACTCTAATATTGTATTAATTTTCTTCTCCCTTACTGTAATTTAGGATATCCAAGAAAAAACCTCTTGCCATCCTGCACACCGGTGCCACTCAGTTTGCTTTGCCATATCTCCAAAAGAGGACAGACAGTGCTTGAGCTGCCTGGTTGTACCAGCTTGGCAGGGAGTTTTTTCCTTCGGATATTTATTCAGAAGTCCTGTCTTTTGGTTATTGCATTTTTTTTCTTCCCGTGCTGTGCTCAGAGGAGATTTTGCACATTCAATTTTCTTCCCAGACCAAGCCATCTCAGCATCTCTCCTCCTCTCCCTTCAGTTTTACATACCAATTGTTGATGTGCAAATGTGACTCTTCTCTGGTGCTCACCCCACAAATATCGGACCTTGGTCTAAGCGTTAGGGATGTAGAAAAGCAGCGGTGATAATGGTCTGAGCATGGGCAGTACGTACCATTAAATCACAAGGGTAAGATGGTGGTCACCTTCACCCAACGAAAGTGAAAATTCTAATTCAGTACACATACATATAAAAATATTAAAGTTATATTATTTAAAATAATAAAATAATTTTTTAAAAGATTTATTTATTTTGTCTGTGAGTGCTCTATCTGCATGTACACCTGCAGGCCAGAAGAGGGCATTAGATCCTATTGGAGATGGTTGTCAGCCACCATGTAGTCACTGGGAATCAAACTCAGGACCTCTGGAAGAGCAGACAGTGCTCTTAACTGCTGAGCCATCTCTCCAGCCCCTAAAATAATTTTATTATTTTGTTGGAAATAAAGATGGTTGATGTTCTCAAACTTTAAACCTAGAACTAAATAACTTTTTTAAAGGTAAGTGACCATAAACAAATATGTCCTCCCAATCCTAATTGACAATTTCTTCTCTTTTGTCCTTCCCTCCTTGTTGTAAGTATCAGTGAAATTATGTTTAATTTTTAGACATTAGTTCTCTGTCATCTGAGCCACACAGATCAAGCTAATAACATTTGACCTCATAGAGATATAGGTGACAAGTCAGACTCAAATACCCCAATAGAATCAGCCCCACTCTTGAATATGGATAAAAATGTATCTGTTCCTCAAGCAGAGAGAGTATCATCTTACAAGAATAGGTTCTCTGACATTAAAGGAATTGGAGAAGATTGAAGAATTTCCTGAGAATGGCTGATCATGCATTCTGTTCTTCTCTTTCATATGAAAATATTTTAACAGACACTGAAGAATTACAGGAGCAAAATGTAGAAGATAGTTGCTCTTTTTTGCAAGGAAGGTTAAAAATTTTTCTGGTATATCAAAAATGAAAATCACTATAGGATCTTAATGTTCAAAGATTATTAATAAAGACGTACAGACATCATTCCTTGACATTTTTCCCCATTCGTTCACAGTGAAGGCTGAGGCATACACAGGGTTTGAGTACAGTCAGGTAACAAGAAAGAATGAAACACAAACTCCAGCTACCACTGATTCAATCATTTTCCCACATCACCGGCGATATCAACCACACACTGTGTCTCTGTGTGATCAATAAAACACTGGCATGATTTATGGATCCTCATATAGGTTGGCTTGGTATCATCAACCTAATTTTCCATCAGACTACTGCATCATCTTGGATTGGAAATGTGTCCTCCAAAAGGGCTCGTGTGCTGACCACTTGGTTTGCACGTAGTAACACTAAGAGGAATCCGTTGTTTAACTTTATAAAAATTTAGTTGCAGGTATTGATACTGAATCACCTCTGACTTTAATTAATTTGATTTTCATGTTGAGATGCATTTTAAAACCTTAGCAACTGTGAAATTACAGAAACAACAGTTTCGTGTTCTCAACCAAATAATGTATGTGTTCAAATATCTCTATATAAATGTTAATTTGTGGGAGAGGTGTGGGCACATCAGTGGAGTGTACATGCAGGAAAGAGGGGCAGGGGGAGGGAGAGGAAGAGGGAGAGGGAGAGAGAGAGAGAGAAAGAAAGAGAGAGAGAGAGAGAGAGAGTTTATGTACATGGGTGTGTGTAGACTAGAGGTCAAAATTTGAGTCTTCCTCTGTCACTCTCTGCCAAGGACCATATTACTCTGTCCCACACCAGGGCTCAGCAACTCTCCATCTTAAGGAACTGAGACTGGAGCTCTTGTTTCAGCTAGACTGGCTGGCCAGAATGATCCTGGCATTCATTCACCTGTCTGATCCACACCAACACCCGGCTTTTACATGGGCGCTAGCAGTCTGAATGTAGGTCTTCATGATTGTATAGCAAGGCCTATACTCACTGAGCTATTTTCCAGCCCAGGACTTAAATTTTTGTTTAATTATCTGAAATTCAGAAAAAAAATGATTACAAAAATAGTTTAAGTGTTCATGAGGCTGGAGAGGTGGTTTCTTTGGTGAGGTGTTTGCCCTGTAAGCATGAGAAAAGGAGTTTAAAGCTATTGAAGCCACTTAAATCCCAAGAGAGCATGGTGACCTGACTGTAGTCCTAGCACTCTGGAGGCAGAGAGAATGGAATCCCAGAGCAAGCTGGAAAATTAAACTAGCCAAATTGGTGATCTCCGGATTCAAGTAAAAAACAAAACTAAACAAACAAACAAACAAAAACAGGGTCAACATATAAGGTGGCAAGCAACTGAGACAAGCTCCCAATGTCAATATCCTGCCCCCACACAGAGGCACACATGTGTATACCCACAATACATACACATGCAATAAAAGATTATCAGAAAGCCTCTGTCAATACGTTGGATTCATTATGCTATTACTCCAGAGGGACCTGAGGACCTATAAGCATGGATGGCAGATCTCAAATTAAAATGCACTCATGACAAAAAAAAAAAAACTCAAATATCAAATAAATGATTCCAGCTAGGCCTGAGGACAGGAGCTAGCATCTGACAGACAACAGTTTGCACTGCAGTCGCTGGCAAAGCCACCAATCATCCCCTGTGGTACGGAAGTGGCACACAACAAACTGGCAGGGAGCAAAGAAATCCTGAGGTTGCTGTAGGGGTGGGCAATGGGGGTATCTGCACCAGGCTCAGGATCTATCCACTGGAGCACAAACCAAAGCCCACCGTCAAGAAGACTCACGGTACCGAAGCCGGAACAAGGGAATCTGATCTGGGAGCTGCTGGCTCTGGGGTTCTTGTCGTCCCTGCTGGGCTTGCTCCCGGGACAGGTGGGATCACTGTCTCTGAGGGAATAGGCAATGTAGACAGAGATGGAGGGTAAGTGGTCCCAGTGGCTACAGATTTAGGGGTTAGAAAAGAAAGACAGGTAGAGACATTGCAAAGCACAAAGTTGACATAGCCTAGCACAAATGCATTAAAGGTGCGCAAGTTTTAGCTGGGCCTGGTAACACAGGCCTGAAACCTCGGCTGTTTAGTAGAGACAGGTAGAGAGGGTGCATATACATGAACTATTTGTGTTACAGAGTAAGTTCCAAGCCAGCCTCCACAACTTCCTTAGACCCTGACTCCTGATAAAAGGAGGGTTGTCGATAACGTTTGGTCATAGCTAGGTGTTCTTGCTGCACATAATACCTTTGGATAGCATTTGGTCAGCCTAACCTACTTGATATTTTTTAAATTTTTATTATTTTATTAATTGTGCAGACATCATGAGGTAATAGAATGGCTTAATTAATACATGTTGGTATCATAAGCAAGAAAAACATCCAACTATGAAGACTTCCAGAATTTTAAAGAAATGGGTTTTTTTCCAGCTACAGTGCCCACTAAGGATCAAATTATTCAGAGTTAAATATACAGATCTTAGTCACGCTTGCAATGTTCTGCCTGAATAAGCCTGTCACATTGGATACGATGATTAATATTTTAGCATCCTCAATCATTTCTAGTTAGTGGAGCTTTACTCTATAAACACTCTCAAGTCAATGATGTCACAAGACAGAAGATTTTTTCCCAAATATATTCCAAGTGAATTTAAAGAATAATCATAAGAACTTAAAATAAACTTGGAACAAAATATAAATAACAGGGAACAATGATAAATAGGAATTACTTCCCCTAAGCGGACATATATTTATGTGCAATGCACAGAAAATTCCCAACCTGGAAGCCAATTGAATAAAGCTAAATCATATTTAAAATATCATTTCATCTCTGATATATTCTTCTCTTATAATCTTGTTAAGATGCTACCATTTGAAAAATTCTGGTAGTACATTCAAGCATGTGATTTTTGTAATAACAGTTCTGTCCACACACTCTCTACAATGAAAGGTAGATTATTCTAAATATAATGGCCATTTGGAAATAGATGAACTTCTCATCTTCTTCCTGTGACTCACTCCCCCCTCATAGCAGACCTGGTGCTTTTTCTCCTACTCATTTGAGATGGCTGTCAATAGCTCCAGGGGCAGAGAGCAAAGAAACCAATATTCTCTATAAAGGTCAGTCTTAGTCATAGATGAGGGAGACTGACATCAGGGCTTTGGAGATATAATTTAAGAGGTATCAAGGTAGGTTTCTATTCCCCAAAAATCTTCTCATTAATCCAAAATTTATTCCACAGGATGGATGATCTTATTCTCCTTAGTAATAGGGCCAAATAGATACGTTTTCAAAAGGCAAGATACTGCATCTTAAGTTCACAGCAGTGGTTTATATCATGCTACTCCAGGCAGATCTTGCATTGGAAAACCATCAGTAAGAGTGAGCTAAGGCCGGGCAGTGGTGGCACACGCCTTTAATCCCAGCACTTGGGAGGCAGAGGCAGATGGATTTCTGAGTTCACTGGTCTTCAGAGTGAGTTCCAGGACAGCCAGGGCTACACAGAGAAACCTTGTTTCTAAATAAATAAATAAATAAATAAATAAATAAATAAATAAATAAATAAATAAATAAGAGTGAGCTAAGTACAAAGATCCAAGTCACTGCATAGATGGAGCTGTTGGGAAGATTTTACACATCCGAGACTCATGCAAGTCAGATAAATTTGATCCTACACAACTTAGTCTCTGTGGATCCTTAGATAAACATTTTTAAAACAAGAGAACCTAGCTTAAAGTGCTTTAAACATTTTGTTAGGTGGAGGGAGGCAGAGGCAAAGGGACTGAATTGGATCAATGACTTTGTCCCCTACAAGAATGCTTAACTAGGAGCTGGAAATGTAGAGGCCACTCCGATGTTAGCTGTCAAAAATATCTCAACTTCTGAGAGTAAAGAAGAAAATTCTCATGACAGATACTTCATGTACACATAGCTGTGTGTCTGTCAAATGGGTGAAGGGACATTAATGAGGCTAAAATCCACTTAGGATTGCATCCTGCCTTGAGACTCTCTGGTCCTATGAAAGTTAGTCACCCAATAACACAAGGCCTTCACAGTGCTGACCTGCAGCTATTCTGGGGAGGAAGGGAATATCATTTTGCTTTTCTGGGTAAAGATATAGAAAGCTTTACTCTCAGGGGTAATTCAATTCAATTAATGTTACATGCCTGACACCCAGAATGGTAGCTTATCAGGAAAGGTACTTGGGGTTTGGATTGGGACTTGGATTTAGTAATGTGTTCATTAGTGAATCCACAGGAATCAAGCTTTTAATTAAATAAATTATAAGATGTGGTTAAGATATTGGAAGATCAGCCCACAAACAATGTGTATACAGAATACTGAGAAAAGGCAAACATAATCTGCTCTTAATGCTGTCTGATTACGTGTAATTGATGTGACAGAAATCCTGTCACAAGGAGACTAGGGAGATAATAACATGAGGCAAACCATGACATATTTCAGGTTAGGTGAAGAAGTGGCCTGAAGGAATTATGGGAAATGTCCAAACAGTGAGAAATAGAAAGTTGGCCAAGTCCTTGAGGAGTCGCCCTCCTTCCCATTGGTGAAAAACATAAAGAAGGTGCTAGAAAACACACTCAAAATAGTCATGCAAACTCTTCATAATCCTGGCTTCTCTGGAAAGCCTTCCTACGTGGGTATAAAGTACTGAGCCAGGAAAAGAATAGTTCAGCACAAAAATTATTTAAATAAAGTAAAAATATTAACATACAACTCAAGAAATTAGATATAAATTCGAAGAGCCAATCAAACCCATTTGTCTTTAGTTGACTCCTGCTCTCCCTAACTCAATACAGATTTCTGCTAGTACACAGCACACAGAAACTCTTCCTTCTTGACTCACAGTGCTTTCATAGCTTAAAGTCTGAATACAAGCATCCTTTTCTCCATTCTTCCAAACCCAAGAATTACTAATCACTGCTGCCTACAGAATCACCAGCAAAAAGAATAAGAGAAAGATGTTGAATATGGAGAATTACAGTTTATGTAGAACCTTGTAATTAACTTTAATTTAAATGAGATTGTGGTGTCCGTTTGATACACAACAATTTGTGATCTTTCTCTCCGATACAAATGAATTTGCTCATGTTATCCCAGGAAGTTATGGTGAACCCTGAAATACTGGATTTCCTTGGGTATGGGTTCACTGAGCATCCAATTCCAGATTCCAACATTTCAGATTCCCCATTTTCCTAATCACATAGACTCTATGTAGCAGAGCATCTTGAATCCCATTTCAGCTTCCCTTATCCCACTGATGCACTTACCCAAAATAAAGGGGCATCATCCTTAAGAAAAGGATAGTTGTTGAGGCAAGGAGAGGGGTTCTTTAAGACTGAAAGTAAACTTAGAAGGCTCAGGAAGTAAACAAAACTCACAAGTCTCAGGGAACTCCCTTAACAAGATTCCTAAGCCAAGTTGATGTAAGGAGTAACAATTGCTAGGAAGAAGAGGCTCTACAACCAGCTAACATGACTGCCAGTCACACAGGGAGTTCCAAGGATGCAGCTTGTGTGAGGTGTCACCAAGAATGTGCTGTTGCCTTTGAGTCATTCATACTTTCCTATTGTAGTAAAAATTAATTGGGGGTTTATATCCCACTTTTGATCATTCAGCTCCCAAATAAAAGACATAAAACCTTTCAATTTATATTAAGGCTTAATAGCACTAGAGCTGGGCAGATAGCAACTCTCTAAGTCATTTTGTCTGCTTCCCTGTCCATAATCATGAGATACAACTTGCCATGTTCCACTTGGACTGCTCATGCTCCAACTGGCTGTCCTGCACGGCCTTGCCCTCAAGATAAACCTACCCCATGGCGTCTTCCTCTTGCCTCTCCTCTCTTTCTTCTGCTCCTCATGGTCTCTGCATCTGACCCCAACCCCAGGAACCAAAGCTCCACCTACTTCTCCTCTGCCCAGCTACAGGCTGTAAGCATCTTTATTCAACCAATAGTTTTAAATTCAGGAGCAAGGTTACATAGCATCATTTGGTGTACTGAGGTAACCAGAGCCTGGGGACCAGTATTTAGCATTAAGATACATAGCAACAGACCAAACCTCTACACTTCCATTCTTTATTTGATACAAGCTAGAGACATCTAGGAAGAGGGGTCTCAGTGGAGAGATTGCCTCTATCAGCCTGGCCTGTGGATATGTCTAGGTGGCATTTTCTTGATTAGTGATTGATGCGAGAATGCCCAGCCCATTGTATGATATGTCATACATGGGCATGTTAGTTTTACAGAGCGATATTAAACTCCCCTGCTGTGACTTTTTCCTTATAATATTGCTAATATTTGATTTTATGTTGTTGACCACCTCCATCATTGCTGTATGTTATGTTAAAAATACAATGTAAATTATGCATCATGAACAGCTGTTGAGCAAAAATAATCTAATCTGCTGTAACTAAGGAGATTCTTCATTTTTTAAAGATTTATTTCTTTATTTTATGCATTTGAGTGCTGTATCTGCATCTACACCTGAGTGCCAGAAGAGGGCATTAGATTCCATTACAGATGGTTGTTAGCCACCATGTGGATGCTGGGAATTAAACTCAGGGCCTCTGGAAGATCAGTCAGTGTTCTTAACCATCGCACCATCTCTCTAGCCCCAGAAATTCTTCATTTTCAGTACATTTTCTTTCTTTCTTTTTTTTTTTTTAAGATTTATTTATTTATTTTATGTATGTGAGTACACTGTCGCTGACTTCAGACACACCAGAAGAGGGCATCGGATTCCATTACAGATGGTTATGAGCCACCATGTGGTTGCTGGGAATTGAACTCAGGACCTCAGGAAGAGCAGCCAGTGCTCTTATCCTCTGAGCCATCTCTCCAGCCCCCATTTTCAGTACATTTTCAAGCAGCTCTGGGAATCACTAAGTCCAGAGGAGACAGAATGCAGCTGCTATAGAGTCACCATTTCTGAGAATCCATGAAAGACAGACATGATTTGGACTACTCTCACACAAACATCTTCTCTCTGCGGGACAAAACTCCCTCTGAACTAAAATAAGTATAAAACACCAACTTAGGTAAAGCGCAGTCCTTGATAGGTGAATCTCCCTCAGCAACTGCTGTTTAGTTTTCTTACTTTTCCTTTTGCCATAAGGAGGGGAGTTCTTGAGGTCACAGAAAGCTAGCTGGGGCTGTCACTCATTCAGCTAGAGCATGAACAGAGCAGCAAGGATATCAGTCTCTAGTTCTGTGTAAGTTCATAGAGATTGTAAAGTAATAAAACTTGGGCTGGAGAGATAGCTCAGTGGTTAAGAGCACTGACTGCTCTTCTGGAGGTCCTGAGTTCAAATCCCAGCACTCACATGGTGGCTCATAACCATCTGTAATGAGATCTGACGCCCTCTTCTGGTGTGTCTGAAGACAGCGACAGTGTACTCACATATAATAAATAAATAAATCTTTGAGCCAGAGTAAGCCGGGCGGGAGTGAAATGCCAATTTGGTTTTTAACCATATCAAGGATAATTTAAGAGATCAATGAGAAGTCAGACAGAGTGTCATATGCCCATAATCCCAGCACATGAGACATAAAGGCGAGAGGCCTAACTACTCAAGGTTGCCATCTGACACAAAAAGCATGCAAGGTCAGCCAGTTTGGGTTGTGTAAGAGCCTACCTCATAGGGGATAATCCTGCACACCACTAATCATAGCACTCCAGACAAAGAGGCAAGCAGATCTCTGTGAGTTTGGGGCCAGCCTGGTCTATGTAGAGAGTTCTAGTCTAGTCAGGGCTACATAGTGAGGAGAGAGGGGGGGTGGGCTTATATTTTTGGTGAGTTATTTTCAAGTCAGTGGTACAAATCACTGTCCATGTACTATCATCTACTTTGATGTTTTCAAATCAAAGAATTCAATTTTGCAGACAAGTAAAAACGAATAAAAGAAAAATTTTAAACCCTGGGAAGAAATCGCCTTGCTGCTCCCATCGTTCCTAACCTGATAATGCTAGACATGTGGCTGAGACAGTCCAGTGCTAGCTTTATGTGTTATAACTTTTCAAGATAATGTGCGGGGCTGAGATGGAGCTCAGTGGTAAAGTGCTCCAGGGTCAGCCCCCAGTACTGCAAAATCAAACAGTAAAAAAGAGAGAGAGAGTAGTTACAAAGATCTGTATGTATTCACACAACAGACAGACAGACAGACACACATACACTCATAGTCACACATGGGCACACACATATTCACATATACACATATGCATACACATTTATACACACTCTCTCATGTACTCAGCCATTCAGAGATACACACGCTCACTCTCACATATACGTCTGAAGGTTCTATGTGGACACTACCAACTTTTGAAAAGGCATAATAAAGCACAGATATTATAAAAACTACATGCACTGAAGTTGCATGTGAAATACTATTAAATGATGCATGTAAATGAATGTATGTATAGCATAAATAGCATATATTTAATAAGTAGATATTTATATAAAATGTATGTATAATATATATATACACACAAAATACAGTAGGCAGCAAAGCTTTCCCCATGTATCTCCATGGAACTGAACCGTACATGCAAACATCACTTCAAGTTTCTTCGACTTTTCATAGGCAAAGGAGTTTTATAACCCAAGCCAAGACATCTGTCCTGCAGAATGACAGTTCCATGGATCTCGGCCTGGCCATTTGCTTCTAGCTTGGAATTTAAAAAAACACGTCTTGATGATTTATACGTAGAGCAGAACGTAGCCTTGACAGATACCTATAAATAAAGGGAAGTCAGACCTTTCATGCAGGTAAGCCACACAAGAAATCTGCCCGCAAAAAAAAACAAACCAAAACAAAACAAAAACCTTACAGACTTGGTCTACACTGGCATGCGTATAAGTCTTTATCAAGAAGAAATAGATTTGCAGTTTTCACTTTCTAATGCAACCATACAGAACATCAGTCTCCCCTGCAGCTCTCTTTCTGAAATTTAATAGTAACTGGGATGAGTTTTCTCCCAACGTTGTACTTTCTGAAATGTGCTAAGATGGCTGTTTCTCAGTTAAAGGGGATCAACCCTTGTGCAACTCCATTCTGCAGTGGGACCATATTAGCTAAATGGGGCTGCTCATGGCGCATCGAATCACTCAGGGATGGTGTTAAAATGCCCCTTTCCCATTCTTTAGGTATGAAAAAAGACTGCATTCCTAGCAAGTATCCCAGAGGATAGTGATCTTGACCAACAGACAAGACACTGTGTACTAAAGCACTAGATTTTTTAGCCATAGTTACCAGTTTCTATTCTCTAACTCACAGGCATTCAGCACTAACATGGGCTGTGAGCCAGCCATTCTGCCCTCCAGAAATGTTAATTTTATTTTCTTCTCACTTTCTCCTCCTCTTTCTCCTTCATGAGATGTCTCTCTAGGTAGCCCAGGCTAGCTTTAAATTTACTGTTTATCCTAGGCTGACTTTGAACTTGCAACCTTACTGCCTCAGCTTCCCGGGTGCTGAAATTACAGATGTATACCACTGTGACCAACACGACATCGTGTCTGCCTTCCAAGCAGCTTTTTAATGTGTTTATTTTTCCCTTACATTTCACAGACGCCATTTGGTTATGGAAGAGAGCTGGAAAATGCTGTCGTGAAAATCCGAGCTAGGAAAATTCACCAGACCTGAGCGCTCTAATGCTGAAAGTCAAATTTTTCCTCTGCCCCACCTATACACTGGTGGAAATAAACCTCAAAAAGTATTGCTGCAAGGAGTGCCTCATCTCCTTCCTCCTGAACAGTACAAAGACTCAGGCAGATGTTCACTTTCATCGAGCTTCTGAGTCTATCTTCAAGGTAACAAAGTCCCATGAAAGAAAATGATGGCGTTTAAGGGTTAAACCGGTTTGGTTTAAGGCACAATAAACTCCATCTATTTGTGTGACCTGGGAGAGTTGTACCGACTCCCTGTGTTCTTCCATGTACCTGTAAATGTGTGTGCTAGGTTTCCATCACTATGAAAAATACCCAAGAGAATAAATTTAAAAGAACGACATGCTTACTTTGGTTCATCACTGCAGAGGTTTCAGTCCATGGTCACTCAGCCCCGTTGCTCTGCTCTGGGCACAGTACAGAATATCTAGAGTCCATGCCTCCTCACGGCAGCTCAGAAGCAAAAGGAAAGTCTCAATATCCCCGTCAAAGCCCCCAGGTCCTCCTGGAGGCTGGACCTCCAACCAAAGAATACACATCGAGGGACCCATGGCTCGGACCACATATGTGGCAGAGGAGGGCCTTGTTGGCCATCAGGGGGAGGAGAGGCCCTTGGGCCTGAGGGTGCTAGAGGCCCCAGTAAAGGGGAATGTCAAGGTGGGAATATGGGAGTGGGTGGGCGGGTAGGTGGGAGGTGGAATACCCTCACAGAGGCAGGGGAGAGGAGCGGGGATAGGGGGTTTCCAAAGGGGAGACCTGGAAAGGGGGAAACATTGGAAATGTAAATAAAGTATCAAGAAATAAATAATTAAAAAATATATCCCCGTCAAAGACTTGACTCCAATGACCTAACCTTCTCCCACTAAACCCTTCCTCCTAAACATCCCACCTTCTCCTGATGGGGTTATGGGCTGGGGACAAAGCTAACCTGTATGGCTATTGGAGGCCTTGAGATCAAAACTTTAGCAATGAGTTAGTAACCTTCTGTTTATTGGTTTGTTTGGTTGGTTGGTTGGTTGGTTGGTTTTTGGTTTTTCGAGACAGGGTTTCCCTGTGTAGCCCTGGCTGTCCTGGAACTAACTCTGTAGACCAGGCTGGCCTCGAACTCAGAAATCTGCCTGCCTCTGCCTCTGCCTCCCAAGTGCTGGGATTAAAGGTGTGCGCCACCACTGCCTGCTGGACAGCTAATTGTTAAAAACCTGCAATGTGGGCTGAAGAGATGGCTCAGCGGTTAAGAGCACTGACTGCTCTTCCAGAGGACCTGAGTTCAAATCTCAGCAGCCACATGGTGGCTCATAACCATCCGTAATGAGATCTGATGCCCTCTTCTATATGCTTACATCTAATAAATAAATAAATCTATGGGACGGAGCATGCGGGGCTGGAGTGAGAAGGAAAAAAAAAAACCTGCAATGTGCTGGGTATTGTTTAACACTTGAGATAAATCAGTGGTGCTGGAGAGATGGCTCAGCCGTTAAAGGCTAGGCTCACAACGAAAAATATAAGAGCTTGGTTCTCAGCACATACAGCTGTCTCTCCACCCGAGAGAGAGAGAGAGAGATCTGTGAGCAAAGGGAATAGGATTTACCTTCTTAGGTGGAAGACAAAGTGGGTGGGAGCAACACATAGAAATAGACGCTCATATGCATATCTGGCCCCCCTAAAAAATACAAAAAACAAAAATTGGTAGCTTTATTTAGAACCTTTTCACTCTTTGCTGTATTCCAGGTAGGCTCTAGGTAATACAGAATCGTCGTTTCCATAAACTCCACAGCGACTTTCCCTTGCATAGAGCATACTACATACCAGGCTTAGCTACAAGAGCGTGTCTAAACTTACTTAATACTCACAACTGCCCAAAGGCAAAGTTGCTATTTTCCTTTTACAAGGATGAAGACACTGTTACTTGGGGGGTGGGGGTGGGGGGGACAAAGACAAAAACAAAAACTAGAGATCTTCAAACCCGTGGATATGGTGAATAGCGGCGCTAACTCTAGAACTTGTGTCTGGGTCCGCTCAACAGCAAGCGTTCAGAGCAATAAAATCCCAACCATTCGAAAGAAGCCCAAAAAGTTTCATCTCAAACGCTGAAGAAAGCTGCAAGCAGGGTATTAGGTGGGTTGGTTCTGCCCTCTGGTGGAAACCCAAAGAGGGACAGGACCACTAAGAGATCATTAGCGACAACAGGAAGGGAAAAGAAGTCGCCCCACATTCTCAGCTCTTCAAAGGTTTAAACATTATATTTTTTAAAAAGGACAGGAAAGTCTAAAAGCAACGCTTAATATAAAGTGAGTTTCCAAGTACCTCACACAGCACAGATTCCCCCCACGTTCTAGCCACACAGGCAAAGCAAAGGAAAGGAAACAAAGTAACATTTGGAGCAGTAAACAGCAGAGGTTGAACTTTTACTAGAAATAATTCTAAGTGAAACAGGTTTTGTTAGTATTGAAGAGATGTGGTCACGAGTCTACAGCCCACTACCTCTCAGGGATGGATTGTTAGAAAGAACTGCGGTATTCTTTCCATTATCCAGCTTAAGTTCTTAAGGCTGATAAGTTCCTAGAATGATGTCCCCACCGGCCTTCCAGACACTCCGCACTCCTTCCTGTCAGCTCCTCAATAGGAACCTGTGTGGAATAAGACATCACCTCTTCACTCACCATGCTAGTCTAACACCAGTGGGTGGCAAATCTAAGACCGGCTGCAAACCCGTAATAGCACGGGGTTTCTCAGACCCTACACGAATACACTTCTGTGCTCCAGCAGCTAGGAAGAGTGGGAAGGGCCGTACGTTCCTCTTTCCTTTGCTCTTCAGCCACAGCCATGCCAACATCTCCAATTCCATAGGCCAGCGGGCTCTCCTCTCCGAAAGACTGCTGCTATTCCTTGGAGTGGTAAGAAACCATCACCTTCAATACTCTCTTAGGCTAAACGTTCCCTGGTCTCTTCCCAACGGAGTCCCAACAGAATACAGGGATGGCATAGATACTGCTTGTGCATCTGTGTCCTGAGCATCTGAGGCTTCGTGTAAGTGTTGGTAAATCTGGGGGGAAGGGATCTGCTTGCCTCCATCTTGGGTCTAGCACATCAGTAGCAGGAGACTGACCCAACAATGCTCTCCTCCTTTGTCCTCCTATCTCCTTTGCCCCCCTTTTAATCCACCCTCTGGAACAAGGAAGTCAGTCATGGATACAACTTTTGCTTAGAAAGTATTAGCCAGTGTGGTAGTAAACCTAAGCCATCTGTTATTATCTGTTAGGAGATTTGAAAGCTGGGTTCTCTGGTAGAACTCAGACCTAGGCTCAGACATAGGTTCTGTATTTGACATTACCTGGCAAGGTCGCATTGTGTAACAGAAGGAGCTCAACAGATGTTCTAACTAAGGACAAAGGAATAACTTTTAAAACCTAAGCTATCAAATACTTTGAAGGTATTTAAAGGTTCATTATCTCCATACTGGAACAGACTTTTTTTTTTAATCTAGCAGTAGGTCTATTTTCTCTAGTTGCTCTACTGAAGACAAAAAGCTTTTTAGTTATCAGTACCACAGTAAAACAGATGAGAGGAAATTTAACACAAGATTATTTTGGCTATAAAAATCACAGAGTCATTGGAGGGAATTCCTTCATTTTGACTGTCATAAATAAAAAAGTAGTCATCATAGTAATTAACATTTTGGCCATAAGAAACTGAAATGGTAATTACATTTAGTTATTGATGTCACAATTGTTTAGTGTTTCTCTTGCCTTTTCTAGTTTAATCATTGTGCCAGTAGTATCAGGTAGGTGGTGTTCCCTTTTCTACATGCTATGAAAACAGCTTATTCATGTTAAAAATGATTTTGTCCAAAGTTAAATTGTGAGGAAGAAGTTGGAGCCACAAGCATCTGATGAGGAGGAATCAGGTGTCACCTTTGTGTTACAGGAACTTTGGAAAAACAAAAACTCACTGTAAGTGAGAGAAACGGCTGAGCGTGCCCGATGATAACTCATGCATAGTAGGACCAGAGCTCAGCTCCACATCCATGTCGGGTGGCTTCCAGCTGCCTGTAACCCCAGCTCCAAGGTGTCATATACCCTCTTCTGGTCACCAGAGGTATCCCTTTTCCCTCCCCACACAGACATGGACATATTACACACACATGTACACATATAAATAAAGGTAAAGTAAAATGTCTCAGTGTACCTAACTTCTGACTCCATCTCTTCTGTTGTGGATAAACTTACTTTTGACAGGGTAGCAGCTCAGAATTACATCAGCGAAACATAGTGGTTATTTAGCCTCAGTGTTGACTGAAGATCTTTTTAGATCACCTTCGCTCATTTTTCTAGTAAATGTACTGATACATCTACTGAATAAAATGATTTGCTCTAATAAAAGAAAAAAAACAGTAACTTGAGCTCTGGACGTTAGGATCCTCTCGCTTGACACATTGGTTATGGTGCCAGAAAAGACTTCTCTGGAACTCAGGTAAACTTCATAGTGTTTAATTACCCAGTAAATCTAATATATGATTGTTTCAATCCCAAGATGAAAAGTGTCCACCTGATTTTGTTTTGCTTTGTACAAAGTCTCCAATATCTGCTGTGCATGGTCCATTCACAATGGATTTCACTTTGGAATTTGAAAAGCTACGTTTCGAATGTCCTCTCTCTATATGCTGCTCCCACGCTGATTAGCACGGAGCACACTTTGTAAGGAAAGATGCTTGCTTTCCTATACTTTGTAAGAAAGAACCGAAGATATAAGATTTAGCCTTCATGTCTGAGACTAAAAGTTAAACTGTTTTAAAATATAATTATCCTAATATAACGATAGGTATGTATTTGATTTTCTAATCTAGCAACATAATTTGGATAGAAAAGCAACTACTAGCCTTCCATCTCTTTTTTACATTAAATTCACAGGCATAAACACTGAAAAAAGGGCAGCGTTGAAAGTGCGCCATCTCGTGGTGAGGTGTTCAAACTGTTGAAGTAGAATTTGAAGAAAAGGGAACAAAGCCATAGAGTCAGGGCAATAGAGAAATGAGCCGTCTCTCATCTATTTAGTCTGCAGCGGACCCTCGAGCTGTGTTTAAAAGGCATAGCAAGCTTCCTAGGCAGAGTCCTGGAAATATTCATCTTCTGGTACCCAATAGCACTCCCATCAGGGCCATGGTGTGTGGTCAGTTGGTCTCAGGGCTAACCTGTGAAGACAGCGTTTGATTCTATAAAATGGGCAACACCGAGGTTGAAAACACCCATGTGTATGGGCACACTGGGGTTTAGCAGGAACGCTAATCCGTCATTCCCGGCATCTGAGAGGAGAGTTGACACAGGACTGACAAATCTGAACGGTCTTCTTGAAGAGTAAGGTCTCAGTTAATCTACATCTGCTGTCGAAGGGTTATCCAAGAGACACAAAATACTCATTCACCTCAAACTCTAGCAGGATGATGAGACACAGACCGTGGGGAACACGGGCCGCTCCCTGGTTTGATCAGAGGGGTCATGGAAGGGAGTCACCGCCAAGCTGAACACCCAGCTCAGACCTCACTTAGCCGCAGCCAGCCTCTTCCAAATGTAATATGTGCTCTTACTCCAACACGCACCAATTAGGGAATCTTGTGGTCTAGATTTTATGTAGGTTCAATCCAGAGAGCAGGGTCAATCGGATCTTACTAGAAGTTTCGGTAAGTTTTAAGCTAGCCCTTGGAGTTCCTCTAAACAAGGCAAATACATACACAGACAGTGTGTACTGCATCACTGCAACCAGGAAAGCGCTGCCATCTAGAAGTTATCTGTCTTCTTCGTATGTCAAAGTGGGTTGAGATCAAGCTACGCAGCAAAATTTTAGCTAGACTATCCGGTAAAAGGTGGAGACCGTGTATGGAGACTGAAGTATGAAAGAGACCATTCTGAGCACTCCATGCTGATCAATTTGATAAATATCGATCCAGGGGAAAGTCCTTGAGAGACTAATAAACCCAATCGAAGAGAAATGAACAAAATGCGGGGCAGTGGTGGCGCACGCCTTTAATCCCAGCACTTGGGAGGCAGAAGCAGGCGGATTTCTGAGTTCGAGGCCAGCCTGGTCTACAGAGTGAGTTCCAGGACAGCCAGGGCTACACAGAGAAACCCTGTCTCGAAAAACCAAAAGAGAGAGAGAGAGAGAGAGAGAGAGAGAGAGAGAGAGAGAGAGAGAGAGAGATGAACAAAATGGAAAACCCAAAGAGCCTTGTGCCTATTTAAAAACACACAGGTAAATAAACACTTCGCCATGATGGAAACTCCAGCTCCAGGCAGTTCTCTTGGTGATTTCTAGATAACAATGATGGAGAAGAACATTCCAGACCTACACAAATGTCCAGGGGACTGGAAAGGGAGTGGGGGAGTACATCCCAGACACTGTAAGAAGTTACAGACCAACATTTCCTATGCATACGAATCCAATACTTCTCAACACACATATGTGCACATACACACATGATATGAACATATATGTACACACATTATTTATATATATACATACATATATATATTCCAATAATATAAAGAATAAATATCTTAACTAAGTGGACTTAACCCAAGGAGTGGGCGGTTGTTTTAACACCAGACCACCAACACAGGAACATCGTCAAGTAAATTAAAGCAACTCATGAAAATAAACAAACAAACAGAAAAACCAGCTAACATTCCTTATGTTTTCCTTAATATCTGGAACATGACAGAAACACCAACATTTTTTGCTGAACTGCAGGTTTTAAGTCTATAAGATGCGCCACAAAAAAAGAAAGAAAGAAAGAAGGAGAAAAAGAAGAGAAAAAAGAAAAGGAAAAGACACAGGCTTATAGATTGAATAAGAGAAATAAAGATGTTTTTACTTGCTTAATGCAAATCTACTAGACATTCAGTTATAATTAATTGTATTTGGTAAGGTTGCCAGCTAAAAGATAAAGATATTGGACTTCAATATATAAGCAACAGAGCATTCAAAATGAAATAAGATGTATTCACAATATTATAACTAATATGGAATTTAAGGATACACTTCAGGAGAATTGGAGAGATGGCTCGGTGGTTAAGAGCACTGACTGCTCTTCCAGAGATCCTGAGTTCAATTCCCAGCAACCACAAGGTGGCTCACGACCCTCTGTAAATGGGATCTGATGCCCTCTTCTGGTGTGTCTGAAGACAGCTACAGTGTACTCACATACATAAAAATAATAATTCTTTTTACTTTTTTTAAAAAGGATACACTTAGGGATAAGTATGCTATATATGTTCTAGACATATATAATGAAAAGATAGTTTTACTAAGAGACATGCTGAGTGATGTCTACTAGACAAACTGCCATGCTCAGGACGATTGAGACAGGAGTACTTGGCATATTGATATGGACCCTATAATCCCAATCAAAACTAATGTGCACTGATTATAACAGTTAGACATGCAATCTGTGGCATATTTAAGAAAGATTAAAAAGCTGCCATTGTTAGATTATAAAACTTATCAGGGTGGTATAATAGAGTCCAAGAGGACTCCATTTCAGTAGATAAAGGACATCCGTCAACAGTGCTGGGGGGAAGTGGGAACCCATTTCAATACACTCCTCCCACTATTCTCAAAACTGCAGACTAATCATTGACTCTAAACATAAAATTATAAAGTGTACAGCTAGGCTGGCAAGATGGCTCAGCTGGTAAAGGTGCTTGCTGCCAAGCCTAAAGACCAGAGTTCAATCCCTCAGCCCCACCTGATCCCAGGAGAGAACCAACTTTCACAAGTTGACCTTTGACCTGCACATCTATGCCCTATAGCAGGCTTCTACCCACCCAAATAAATAAGTGTAATGATTATTTTTTAAATGTAAAACTTCTAAAAATAAAGGTGGAAGAAAATTGCCATGTAAGTAGACTAGATACATTTCTTAGATACAACATGAAAAAATATGATCCATAGAAAGGAAACCATTTGGAACAAAAGAAAAAAACGAAAAAGTGTCCTCTAAGGTGCTAACAGATTGAAAGACAAGAGACAGGTGAATAAAGCATTTGATCAGTAATATATACCCTTGAGCACCAGTAAGAAAGCAAGGCAAACACTTCACCAAGAAAAATGTGTGAAGTCAAGTAACACAGAAGGATGCTCAGCATTCATCCATCGTTAGGATATAGATGAAAGCTATAAGGAAGGACCGCCACCACTGCCCTGGCAGTGCAGTGGCAAAAACTACAGACTGTACTGTGTTGACAGGAATGTGAAAATAAATGGAACTCTCATACATTTCTTGAGAAAAGGGCACCAATTTGGGTAATATCTTGGTATGTCCTTTGCAATCTGTGATAAAACACCACAACCAGAAGCAATTTGGAGAAGAAAGGGTTTATTTCAGCTCATGGTTTATAGTCCTATTCTATCACAAAGGAAAGGCAGGACAGGAGCTCAGGGCAGGAGGTGGATACAAGAACTGAAGCAGACCATGAAACAATAGGTACTCCTTTGCTCCGTGGCTTGCTCAGCTTCCTTTTGCCTACACCCAGGGCTCCACAGGTTTGTCTATTGACCAATTTATGGAGGCCTTTTCTCAATGGAGGGTTTCCCTCTTCCTAGGTGATCCTAACTTGTTTCAGGTTAACAACAGCAACAACAAAAAACCAAACCAAAACTGAACTGAACTTACCAGCACAACAATATAGACATGCTGACATTTTCTTCAAAAACTAATGTACTGCATTTCCCTGATGACTAACCATTTCTTTAGGTGTTTCTCAGCCCTGCGAATTTCCTCAGTTGAGAATCTGTTTAGCTCTGCTCCCCATTTTTTGATGGGGTTATTTGGTTTTCTGGAGTCTAACTTCTTGAGTTCTTTGTGTATATTGGATATTAGCTCTCTATCGGACATAGAATTGGTTAAGAGCTTTTCCCAATCTGTTGGTTGCCGTTTTGTCCTATTGACAGTGTCCTTTGCCTTACAGAAGCTTTGCAATTTCATGAGGTCCCATTTGTTGATTCTTGATCTTAGAGCATAAGCCACTGGTGTTCTGTTCAGGAACTTTTCCCCTGTACCCAGGTGTTCTAGAATTTTCCCCACTTTCTCTTCTATTAGATTCAGTGTATCTGGTTTTATGTGGAGGTCCTTGATCCTCTTGGACTTGAGCTTTGTACATGGAGATAGGAATGGATCAATTCTCATTCTTCTACATGTAGACCGCCAGTTGAACCAGCACCATTTGTTGAAAATGCTGTCTTTTTTCCACTGGATGGTTTTAGCTCCTTTGTCGAAAATCAAGTGACCGTAAGTGCGTGGGTTCA
>CM052717.1:24875620-24906434 GCA_028551405.1 Uromys caudimaculatus | reverse complement strand
TTCTGTAAGGCAAAGGACACTGTCAATAGGACAAAACGGCAACCAACAGATTGGGAAAATATCTTTACCAATCCTATGTCTGATAGAGGGCTAATATCCAACATATACAAAGAACTCAAGAAGTTAGACTCCAGAGAACCAAATAAGCCTATCAAAAAATGGGGAACAGAGCTAAACAGAGAATTCTCAACTGAGGAAACTCGTAGGGTTGAGAAGCACCTAAAGAAATCTTCAACATCCTTGTCATCAGGGAAATGCAAATCAAAAGAACCCTGAGATTCCACCTCACATCAGTCAGAATGGCTAAGATCAAAAACTCAGGTAACACTATGTTCATAGCAGTCATATTTATAATAGCCAGAAGCTGGAAACAACTCAGATGTCCCTCAGCAGAGGAATGGATACAGAAAATGTGGTACATTTAAATAATGGAGTCCTACTCAGCTATTAAAAACAATGACTTCATGAAATTCGCAGGCAAATGGATGAAACTTTCAGGATGAAATCTCATCCTGAGCGAGGTAACTCAGTCACAAAAGAATGAACATGGTATGCACTCACTGATAAGTGGATATTAGCCCAAAAGTCCGGAATACCCAAGTTTCACTTTACAGTAACCGCTGGTCTGAGAGTGAGGTCCCAGATGGAGGAGTTGGAGAAGGGACTGAAGGAGCTGAGGGAGTTTGCAGCCCCATGGAGAGAGCAACAGTGTCAACTGGCCTGACCTCCCGATGCTCCTGGAGACTGAATCACCAACCAAAGAATACACATGGAGGGACCCATGGTGCTGGCCACATATATGGCAGAGGAGGGTCTTGTTGGCCATCAGGGGGAGGAGAGGCCCTTGGGCCTGAGGGTGTTAGATGCCTCAGTATAGGGAAATGCCAAGGCGGGTAGACGAGAGTGGGTGGGTAAATACCCTCATAGAGGTAGGGAGAGTTGGAGGGGGGAGAGGAGTGCCAAAGGGGAGATCTGGAAAGGGGGAATCATTTGAAATGTAAATAAAGTATCAAAAAAAATTTATGTACATTAAAGACTCATTGGTCCTCCAAAAATAAATAAATAAATAAATAACAAGACCAAAATGGGGACATCCTTAACTGACTAGATTAGCAATTGAGGACTAACTCAGCTCTATTTGTACATTATTAATCACATTTTTAAAAAGCCTTTACCTAAATAAGACAATATTAATAGATTTCAGATAAAAAGGCATGATATTGTGAAGATCATTATTCTGCTTGCTACAGGGTCATTCGACAGTTCTATACAAATGTTTGTAGAAATAGTATTTAACAGGAGTCTAGCATAACTGTCATCAGAGAGGCTTCACCCAGCAGCAGTGGAAACAGATGCAGAGACCCACAGTCAAACATTAAGCAGAGCTTAGGGAGTACTGTCCAAGAAAGAGAGGAAGGATTGTAGGAGCCCCAGGGGTCAAGGACACCACAAGAAAACCTATAGAGAGGCTGAAGAGATGGCTCAGCGGTTAAGAGCACTGACTGTTCTTCCAGAGGTCCTGAGTTCAATTCCCAGCAACCACATGGTGGCTCACAGCCATCTGTAATGGGATCTGATGCCCTCTTCTGGTGTGTCTGAAAACAGCTACAGTGTACTCATATAAATAAAATAAATATATCAAAAACAAAAACCCTATAGAATGTAGGAACCAATAGGTACAAGATGTCTTAAAAATAATGAGAGTTTCTTTCCAAAAGGAAGGAAAATTTCTAAACTATTAAATTGTGTCTTTGCTGTAGCTTCCTTCCTTCCTTCCTTCCTTCCTTCCTTCCTTCCTTCCTTCCTTCCTTCCTTCCTTCCTTCCTTCCTTCCTTCCTTCCTTTCTTAATTTTTGGTGCTTTGTTGCTTTCTATAGAAGACTCTTGAGAATAACTCATTGGTCTTTCTGGATAGTCATAGTAGGTATCTTAATATCCTGTATCTATGTGTGTTTGTGTGTGTGTGCGTGCACGCACGTGTGTACATATATGAGTGTGTGTGAGCATGAGTGTGTATGTGTGCATATATATGTGTGTGTGAGTGTGAATGTGTGTGTGTGTGTGTGTGTGTGTGTCTGGGGATGGAACCTCGTGTGTGGTTCTCACCCATGCTAGATGGGTTCTCTGCTGCTGTGCCATGTCCCTAATTCCTTTAGGTTCAACGTTGCTTAGCCATTTGAACTTAGGTAAGGCTTATGGTTGGCTTGTAGCTACAAGGTTCTGAAAGGACAGAAGCCCACCCTTTGTGCGCCTGTGTATATTTCATCAGATTTAATCATTATAAGGAATGAATATAATTGACTTCATTTTGTGTCTGAAACCCTCCACGGTCACTTTTTATTTCTGTTATTGTTTTCTGTTTTCTATCACTTATTACAAGACCTGTAATTTATCTGTGTGCATGCCCATTTTCCTGAAAATAAGTCATTTGGTAGCATGATCTCTAAGTAATGTACTTCTTTTTTTGATACTTTATTTACATTTCAAATGTTTTCCCCTTTCCAGGTCTCCCCTTTGGAAACCCCCTATACCATCCCCCCTCCCCCAGCCTCTATGAGGGTATTCCCCCATCCACCCACCCACTCCCGTCTTCTCTCGCTGACATTCCCCTATACTGGGGAATCTAACACCCTCAGGCCCAAGGGCCTCTCCTCCCACTGATGGCCAACAAGGCCCTCCTCTGCCACATATGTGGCCAGCACCATAAGTCCCTCTATGTGTCTTCTTTGGTTGGTGGTCCAGTCTCCAGGAACACCGGGGGATAATGTACTTCTTATATACATATTTTTTCAGTTTACAAGCTTTAGAAATAAAACAACACAAATAAAACTTCTGTGTGTTTTGAAACATTTTGACAGGTTTTCATAATCCAACCTAGCATTATTTATATGGAACTGGGAATTTGACAGAAACTTGTTGTGCCTAATGGATAATTGAGTCACTCCTGCCATAGGAAGGAGGAAGACATTGCCAGGCATCAGGATTACGGAGATGAAGAATTTCAATATGACTAACACCTCATTGATTTTTCTGCTCTTTTGTGGGTTAACTTAATTCTCTTTTCTTATTATTACAGAAGAAATGGGTTTTTAAACATCATGTCTTAAAGTTTTAGCCTTTTGCAAGAACTAGCCTTCCTGACTCTGAGTTCCCAAACACTCGATAGAAACCATGACTTGTACTTGGTTAAGAGCCTTCTTATACTAAGCAGCAGGATACATTTGATGTACCCATTGTTCCTGCCACATATGGGCATATGGTCAATAATAGGAACTCAGATTTGCGAAGTGGCTGGAGGGAGCAATGCAGTTATCTGTGGTTCTCAGCATTACCTTACTCTTCCATTGCTCAGGAAAGGCATTCTGGGAACTTCTGGCTTCATCTTGTTCACTATCGTGTCTTCATAATTCTTTCTTTCATTTTATGAAGCAAAAGAAGAAATAACATGTTAAAAGAAGCAGGGGAATAAGGAGAGGTGGAAGAGAGAGAACAAAAGAGGAACAGAGATAGATAAATAGACAGACAGACAGACACATGAAAATGAGGTTGGCACTTGAATCCATGGATTCAAATTTCTAATAACAGTATGAGACAGTTAAATTTGTAGAAGTATTTTCTGCAACTGTCATAGTGAATCAATTGTAGCTTTGCTCTCTCTCTCTCTCTCTCTTTCTCTCTCTCTCTGTGTGTGTGTGTGTGTGTGTGTGTTTGTGTGTGTGTGAGATTTTCATTTTATTAGATCCTTTTTTTCTGAATTTTCCTGATTGTTTTAAAACACATATATGAGGTATTCTCAAAAACCCCATACTGTGTCTCTGAGGTGACTATTACTTACCACAAAAAATCTGTGTAATTTTTGTGGATTCTTCTTTTTTTTTCTTATTTTGAGAGAGAGAGAGAGAGAGAGAGAGATCAGAATCGCATTTATCCCAGGCTGACTTTAAGCTTACTGTATAACAGAAGGTGGCCTTGGTCTTCCGATCCTCCTGCCTCCCTTTCCCTAGTGTGAGGAGGCAGATGTTTGCTTACGTGTGCTAGGTGGAGCTTAGGCCTTCAAGTGTGTCAGTCAACGACTGTACTCACTGAACTAACCAAAGCTTTTCTTTGTAGTTTTTGGTTGTTTGTCCTTATTTTCGGAGTCATCGCTGTTTTGTGGATTTTGTTTTTATACTTTTCTATTTTGGATACCTTCTGCCAAATTACGTTATTGAATTGTCTAACTTTTCTCTCCTAAAGACTTTCCCATTGGTCTTCTGAGCTCTTTCTGCAAACACTATCGACTGTTTCGCATTACACCAAAACTGCCTGTCAGGTTGTTCTTCATCTTTGAAGGAACAGCTGCCTGTGGCCACCATAGGCTGCATCAAGGTTTTCACTATTTGCCTCACGGTCATTAAGAACAGACGGCTCCCGCTCCCCCTGTTCTCACTGTAGTTGAGAAATCAATTTAGGCATCAGCTTCTCAGTCTTAGCCAAGCACAGGCTTCCTAGAGTGACTTATGTTTTCAGTAAAGACTCTAGAACCATGACCTCCTGTCGCTAGCATTCTGGGAATCCCAGAGCTCATATTTATATTCATTTAACGATAGCCATTCCTAAGGTCATTTTCAGTAGTTGTAGAGGACCAACTTCAGGAAACAAGATCACTGAGCTGCGGCGACTCTCCCTTCCCCGCCGCCATACCTGTCCGACTCACACCTTTCAGAACAAGAGTGGTTGATTCCGAAGTGTAGCTTACAACAGCTTCCGTCAGCGAGAGCTTCCTGTAGCTACGTTCTATTCACGTGTCCAAATAAGAAAGATTCACTGAATCCTGTCTCTTACATGGCCTGGACTGTGGGGTCCACTTTAAAAGCATCACCTACTACATTAAAGTTCTTTAGTAGGGCTGGAGAGATGGCTCAGTGGTTAAGAGCACTGGCTGCTCTTCCAGAGGTCCTGAGTTCAATTCCCAGCAACTTATAACCGATCCGATGCCCCTTTCTGGTGTGTTTGAAGATGGTGACGGTGTCCTCATACACATTAAATAAGTAAATAAATAAATAAATAAATCTTTTTAAAAAGCTCCTTAGTAAACAGTGTGTCTATGCTGAAGAGTCAGAGTTGGCAGTCTTTTCACTACAGCTAAGCAGGGCTGCCTTGCTTTTCAAATCAAATCATGCAAGTGGATTATATTTCCCTACATTATGTCATCACAGGAGCACAGCTAAGGTATATGAACCCCCTGGAAAGATACTATGTGTATGACACCACCTTGTTTAAAAAAAATGTTTTGCAAAATTCATGGGAATGTGCAAATGATTGTTCTATGAGGTCTTAAACAGGATGAGAAGAAATACGTCTGTAGCTGCTCGCACTGCTCTGTCAGTGCCCAAGAGAGTTTATTACCTGGAATGAAGGAATGCAAAATCACATGCCAGCCATGTTCTATTCTGCTGGTCCTTTGACACAGAATTCCATGAAGGAAGTGAATCCCTCTCTGCCGGTGTCTTCTCGTTTTCTTTCAGAACTGGGATTCTGACACAGAGGTGGATTTTTAAAATTTATTCTTCCTCTTACACAATACATCCGTCACAGTTTCCCCTCCCTCCCAGCTTCCCCTCTCCCTGAGATCCATTGCTCTGTTTCCCTCCAGAAAAGAGCAGGGTTCTCAGGAATATCACTGGAACACGGCATAACAAGATACAATAACGCTAGGTACAAACCTTCCTATCAAGGCTGGGTGAGGGAACCCAGTCGGAGGAAAAGGGTCTCAAGAGCAGACAAGAGTCAGAGACAGCCCTCACTCCCACTGTTAGGAGTCCTACAAAGCCTCAAGATAACAACCATAACATGTTATGCAGAGGACCCAGTGTGGACCCACGCAGGCTCTGTGATTGACGCTTCAGTCTCCGTGAGCCCCTATGAGCCCTGCACAGTTGATTCCGCAGCACCCGTCGTTCAGAGATGGGTTCATAAAAGTCACAGTGTTCCTGGGCAACCTGTGAACCTTGCCTAGAGGATGAAGGATCCCTTTACGTGTGAAATGAGAGCCTGGGGTCGGGATTCTCATGGAAGTCCTGTCCAGAGGGCGCTGCCAGCCCTGGACAGCACCCCACACTTGAGTGAAGTTTACAAAAATTCAAAGAATGTGTTCCCAGGAGAGAGGTCTGTCTGCCACAGGGGTCTAATTGCCTGAGTCGGGGAGGAGCTATCCCTAGGACACACCCTGAGGGTGTAGTTCTCATCTCCTGCTATTTTAACAAGTTTGGAGTTAATTTTTCCCAAGGTGTAGAGTCATGAAATGGTGCATACCACCTTCAGGAATGGGGGTTTGCTCAGAGGAGACTGTGAGCCCTTTACTCCACGCCTCTGCCTTTCCAGTATCCCCCCCCCCCCCAAGCCACCCATGCTGGCAGGTCTCTCTGCTGCTCCCCTCCTCTTAATTATCTCTGTCCTCAAAGGACAACAGAGTAAATTTGGTAAGTTGCGTACCATATTATATAGAATGTTCTGGTTCAGACATGCTTGGCTATTCTACCTAAATAGAATTGGTCTGCCTAAAAAAAAAAAAAAAAAAAAAAAAAAAAAAAAAAAAAAAATCAAAAATTTTCATATAAAAAGTTTTGTGCTTGACAGGTATGTTGAGGTCAGTTCAAGGGTCTATTCTACTTTATTTAATTTTGAGACAGGGTCTCTTAGAGCTTAGCATGCTCTCAAACTTGCTTTGTAGTTTATAATGACTTTGAATCCCTGGTATCCCTGCCTCTATTTCCCATGTACTAGGACTGTACACGTGCACCACGGCACCCAGCTATCCAAGGTTCTGGGTACATTTCATTAGACTCTTTTCAAAGGGCAGACCTGATATACCTAGTTGCCGGAAACATGGGAAGGGCCCTCCTTTCTTTGCTAACGGTGATGTTATATGTTCTTTTATAAATAAATAACTAATGTAATTGTCATAAAAGAAGCTAAAATATTTTAAGTGCACACAGGCACATTATCAGGAAAAACCATTAACTTCCATAGTAAATACTTGTTACTCTTAGTTAATTTGTTTGTTTGTTTCTCCTTTACCTTGTCTCTGCTAGATATTGTCATGGGGAAAAGAACTTGGTAGCCTCATTTACAAACACTGGACTACCAGATGTTTTTATCCAGTGACAGGTATTGTACTGTTAAATTATAGAGCTTGCTGTGTAATCCCTGCTAACCTCCAATTCATGATGGAATTTCTTTCCTTGGCCCTCTGGGTTCTGGAATTACAGACAAGTATCACCATACCAAGGTCAACTAATGATCGTTAAACTCCACATTATTTCTCCATTAGATTTTTTAAAGGGAAAGCTTTAATCCCAGCACACAGGAGGCAGAGGCAAGCTGATCTCTGCGAGTTCCAGGCTAGTCGGTCTACACAGCAAGTTCCAGGTCAGTCAATGCTAATAGTGAGACTCTCTCAAAAACTTAGGTATTTTTTCTATTTTATGTTTTAGTTTTATAAATTCCTTACTTCTTGATCGAAAGTGTTTTCATTAGTCAAGAAATAAGCTGTGAATTGAAATTAACATCAGTTTTATTTCATAATAAAAAAACATTTCAAATAAAACAATTACAACCACAAACACTTTTAGTTTCGGTTTTAACACCACATGTCATGCAAAACACAATATTTATAAAATACTTCTCTTGGTCATTTCATAACTGAGGCTGAGGATCGGGTAAGAATTCTGCCAAATAGCCAAATGAGCCGGAGGACCTCGGCTCTCATTTCCTTCCCTTGGGAGGAGGTAGGAACGGTTTTCATTTCCGATATAAATCATTGATAAAAAGCATGCCTTCCTTGCTTCTCATGTTAAACACTGAGGATGACACACAACCTAAAATTAGCCTTGTTACTAAGCTGAAGCTCTCTCATGAAATCTTACCGGGGCTATATTACAGTTTCTCCATTTCCCTAGAAAGAGTGTTGGCTTCTTATTTTGCTTTATGTTCTTTTCCTTCCTTCTTCTCTTGTGTATTCAATTACAAGGTATTTTGGCGAGCATTTTGAAGACTAATTTCTCTTGAGGACCAACTCGTAGAACAAATTTGATGAAACTAATAAGGAAATGCTATAGGGGATCTTTTTGTGAAGGGAGTTATAGTCTTGAGCGATGTTCAGACACCATTAGCCGGGACCACCGGGTATCACCCAAAAGAATGTACAAAAGAATAAACAATTGCACAAGGTGCTTCATGTGTCCGATGTGAGCTACACGCTTTCTGAATAATCCCCCAGTGAACTCCTGTCCTTGAAGCAAAAGGGCCACTCAGAGTCTCTGGTGCCCACATTAAAGATGGCCCCACCTGTTGGTGCGGATTCTTTGGGTGATCACCTGAAACAGGGACTTTTCCGCCTCCTTTAGCCCTATAAAGGTATCAGAGATGGGATTCACAGAGCATCACCCATGGGAAGGTGCCTGGGGCCTGAGATGACCCAGGAGGAACTGCTGTCCCGAGATGCAGCATGTCCCACTGTGGACGCTCTCTGTAGAACCACTTTTATTCGCCGACTGCACAGTTAACAGGGAAGCTAGAGCAATGGCTCTCAACCTTCCTAATCCCCCTGCCTGCCTCTCAGGCAAGGCTAATTTTAGGTTGTGGGACCCTTTAAGACAGTTCCTCACGTTGTGGTGACCCCCAAACATGAAATTATTTTTGTTTTAACTTCATAACTATAATTTTTGCTACTGTTATGGATTGTAATGTTAAACATCTGTGTTTTCCAATGGTCTTAGGTGACCCCTGGAAAAGAGGAGTGTGACCCCAAAAGGGGTCATGACCCACAGGTTGAGAAACACTGCCCTAGATAAAGTGCTTTCCTGGTTGTTCAATCCAAATCCAAGAAAGTAAAAACGACACTTGATGTTAAATAAAACCTTGTGCTTAGAACAAATAAATTGAAGCTGCCTTGCTGTGGTAATGATGTCACCCCAGCAGGCGTGTTAAATCCTCATACCCCTAAGTCCAAGGGTTTTATGACAATGATTTGGGTGATTGTACTGGGAAGAACTACAAGATGAATCTATGTGGGGAAAAAACAAGGTAATTGTCAAATGGAGCCATCCCTCTGACATTGGCACAGCTTGGCATCTTCGCTTGACTCTCACCCATAACTGAGGAGAATCCTGGGCTTTTGGCACGTCTCCTGTTCTATCGTCTTGTAAACACACACCATGATAGCTCTAAGATTCAAGGATGCCAGTGACTCAGGGCTTGCCCAAAAGTAACATTAAAATTCCTTATTTTAGTGACTTTGGTTTGTCAGGAGTCTTGTGGGAAAGTGAATGGGGCATTATAACCCTATACAAACATCTAAAGTCTTTTTAACCTAAAACGTGCAAATACACATGATTTGTACATTAGAATCTTTAAACGGTATCTTTAATTTGATGCCTCACACTGAATCCAAAAAACACATGAATATAGGACTTTTTGAGAAAATAATACTTTTTTGTGAGACATAAGTGAGAAAAACATGCTCAAAAGGAAACGTGCTTTATCGGTAATGTTCAGCTTTCATGAGCCTATCAACTTGGAAAATTACTCATTGGAGCCTTGGTTCCCAAATTCCGTTTACCCTATATATCATTTTCTTTCTAAAAAAGGCATTTTTTTTTAAAGAATTAAAAACAACAAAAGCTCAGACTCAGGAATCGGGAAATGCCTTTATGATGGATTCATAGGCAGGTGGGGGCGGTGTGGAAAAGCCCATCCGCAAGCTGTGGCTGGACCAGCGGAAGTCTGGCCGGCTCTGACTGTGTGTGGTGCTGATGGTGGATGGGGTGGTGGAGGCAGGCAGGGTCATCAGTTGACTCTCAGTTTCCACCGGAAGTGGTGGGCACTGCAGGAAGGGATGGAAAGTCGAAGCCCTGAAACTTGATTTCCTGGGGAAGGAATTTGCCAGCTCCATGGAGGCTTGTCTCTGGAAAGTGAGGCTGGCCAGACTGAGGTTGCTTCGTCTTTCACAGCCACTGTGGCGGTAGAACCCAGTCCTGTTGAGGCCATGGTTGTAGGAAGACCTGGGTCTCCTGGTAGGACTCCACTGTGAGATGGGTGCACTGGCTCTTCTTCTTCGAGACAGAAAGACGAACAGCGCCCAGAGAAATCCTCCAATTGCAAGCCCAATCGCCACCGATACAGTGAAGGACATTATAAGGTCCTCTGAAACAAAGAATCAGCCAGTAAACTGACAGCTCTAATTTCAAAGACATTCAGTTAAAAACACAGGGCAGAGTAAGAACTTTAATTCATGGGATGAGTGTTGAATTTTAACATACTTTGAATTAATAGAGAATGACCAGGATTCCATTTACTTAAACAGAAAACTACAAAGAAACATTGTTCGCTTGTGTTTCTTTATCATCTTTAGAAATTAAAAAGGTCTCACGGGAGCTGGACTTTAGCATACCAGTTTTTCTTACAGAGGTACAAATGCCCACAGCTGATTTTCTTTTGAATTATGATTGTAGCTAATGCGCCCCTTGGTAAAGAAGGTCATCGCAACGCTACGTGTTTTTCCACTATCTGCTTTGCTGTATCGCACTGATTTCTCTCACCTGCAGTCATTACAGCACCCCACTTCCTGCACACTATCTGAGATAGGAAGTGTGGAGATAGAACCATCTGGAGGGCTGACTGATTTATGTCATACTTCCTGAACACTCAGACTGTCAGATTCCTGACTCTATAATGACATACCCCATGCAGACGCCTCGGGTTCCAGCTCATATGTCTCTCACTGTCTGTGCTGCGACAGTGACACCCCACCTCATGAATCTCCACAGAGTTTCTATTGCACACCAACATGCTCCAGTTCACAGCGCTTGGATTTGTTCTGAGTTCCTTTTGCAGGCATCTCATATATGTACAGATCTTCCACTCCGCTCAGTGGAGGTGCTGCTTGGCTGCCCCAAATTGGAAGCGTACTTTCAATGAGTGGGATGGAGTGTCTGAGGCTCCACCTTGCATGGAAAACCTTTCTGGATAATTGAAGCTCCTTTTACATTGTGCTCAACGAATTCTTCACCTTGCATGAACCAATTCCAAAATGTGCTGTTTGTTCTCTGTCTCAAAGCCTGTCAATTTCCCCCCAATTCTCTGTACTTTCGCATATAATTTTCCTCAGAGTGAGACATAAATTTCTTTGTCCGGGGGAACTCATTTTTAGAGAACTAGTCTAAGTACTGCCTTTCTCATGCAATAATGAGTGACTCTTAAGTAAAAAGGCAAGATGTAGATTTAATTGCCTATAAAAGGATTCTGCAGGCAAAGAGCCGAATACTAGAAATATGCTTATGACGCTTTTGATATTGGGGTCATGGGTACAGGTTATTTGCTTTTAATCCCATTAGCAGGTAGGGTCTATTCCTCCACTCTGGGCTATCAGTGCGACTCACTTGACCAATGGGAGGCAGTGGAACAGAAGCTTTCTAAGTTCAGGTCTAAACTGCAAGAGGCTTTCTTTCAGCCTCCACCTCCTTGGTTCGAGGACCTCTCCACGGCAGGCATAGGACTAAAGCCACGCTAGCATGGTGGTCAGTGAACGATACAGAGCTCTACTGTTTGTTATCCCTGTGACTCTGACCAATAGCTTGCTATCCGTGACATGACACAAGGAATGCATTGCTCTAGGTCATTCAGGTGCTGGCAAATCCCATCTACCTGTGGGGCAACCCACGAGACCAGCAGAAAATCCATTTTGCTGACCCCATGCTGAATTGCCAACCCTAAACTGTCAGCTAATTATCTGATTGTTCTTCTAAGCAACTCTACTTTGAGGAGGGCATTGGTTATCAAATACTCATTGGTTATGCGGGGAAACAATTGCAGATCCAGCCCTAGCCCTTTCCTTGTTGACTAAATATTGGTGAATTTGTTGAATCTCACAGATTTCATTTTTTAAAGATAGGGAGCTAGGGGCTACAATTGCTTAGCCTTTTTCCAGCTTATTGTTGTAGCACATAGAATATCTAGAATGCAGAAACAAAACAAATAAATGTTAATGAATATGTAAGTACAATCACTGCTACCTAACTTTGGGATTTGTGTCATGGTATCCCTTCATCTCTTGTTGCCATGCAGATGTCCTGTGGCAAACCTGTCTTTATTGTTACTGGGAATATCTTCACATACGATCACATCAAAATATTCTAAGGAACTGGAGAGATGGCTCAGCGGTTAAGAACACTGACTCCTCTTCCAGAGGTCCTGAGTTCAATTCCCAATAACCACATGGTGGCTCACAACCATCTGTAATGGGATCTGATGCCCTTTTCTTCTGTGTCTGAAGACAGCTACAGTGTACTCATATACAATAAATAAATAAATAAATAAATAAATAAATAAATAAATAAATAAATAAATTTTAAAAAACTTTCTAAAACACTTCACCCTAAACCAAAAAACTAAGTCCTTTATGAGAATGTTTTTAAATTCTAACATAACTTAGACAAAGCTGCTAAACTCAGTACTGTTGTTCCAAAATATTCCTCACAAAAATAAGAAGTCCTGGCATTGAAGTTCAATGTTCTTTGAGGTTTCATAGAGTCAGACATTATTTTCAAAAATCAAATAAATATAATTGAATCTAAAAATTCATCTTACTTTTATACAAAATAATTCAAGATTAACTTATCAATCCCCCCCAACCTAAAATTCTCAATATAAAAAAGTTTTAGAAATTCCACAATGTCCTGGCAATGATAGCTCTGAAAAGCACCATTTTCCAATACTAAAAAATAGAGAAAACCAAAAGGAACAATTAAAATTATATCATTTCAATAACATTAGAAGACCGACCAACATCCAAAGTTACCTAGAAAATAAATAATGGAATGCATTTCTCCTTTTGAAGGCAAAAGGAGCAAACTCTAACACTGGTGAGACATATATAATGTAAATTAAGCATAGCTATGCAAATGATTTTTTTTTTTTTTTTTTTGTGCCTACATAACCATTTACGAATCTAAGCCCTCGGGGACTTCCAGCTCCTACTCACAGCTGTATAACACACTCAGGGTGTTTGCCCTGCTGTGTGCCCCTAACAGTACCGCATCTTCCAATAGGAAGGCCTTAAAATTTCAGAAAGCAAAATCACAGCCTCAAAGCTGTAAATGGTGTGAACAATTAGTCGAGGTCGCCATCTAGTGGTTGCCTGTTGAATTGTTAGTGATTTTCATAAATGATCGTAACATCACTAGCTGGTAAATAAATTCAAAACCTGCAGTTCACCCCCGCCCGAAAGAGATCATATGTTCTTTTCTTCCTAAAGGGCAGACGAGGATGGGTTCGGCGGCAAAAATGTTGTGATGAAAAGACATTTGAGGAGATAGAATTTAGGGCACAGAAATGTGAACGATTGCAATTGGCTGACTACGCAAAGCATAAATACTGTCTAGGTTGGTCACATCTGCTGGGAAATTCCTTTGAGGTCAACAACAAAACCGGATTCAGCCTTCCCCTGTCTATTCTGTGGCCTCACATGCGCACCACCATGTGTACCAGAGCTCAGCTTTTCTGGCGGGCTCCATGGTTTATGCTTCCTCCCTTTAAAGCAGCAGCTAAAGATCCAAATGCCCTCTTTTTGGAATCAAGTTGTTAAGTCCAATCACACCACATGCGTGTCCACACCCCCACCCTCCTGCAGAGTAAAAGCAAACTCCTAAAAACGGACTAAAGTCTCCTACCCGAAAGCCCTTGCCTCCATGTGAGCTAAGCTCACCATTTGATGCCTCGCTCTTGTTATCCACTAAATATGCTCCTGATCAAGGTCTCATCCCAGCTTCTAATCTGTTCTTTCAAAAATGTGTTTGTAGATACCTACATGGTTATTTTTATAGTGTTACAGCTGCTACCTCGAATAGAGTAGTGGACAAATAAACACGGGTTTGGAAGATTTGGAAGTGGTTTTATCCAGTGGTTCTTGAGCACAATTCCCAGGACGTGGAACCAATCCTAACATTCATCATCAGATAAATAAGTTGGAGACATGGAGTCTTGAGTAGCATCATGATAGTTTGGTGAGTGACAGGGCCTTTATAACAGCGCTTGCTTGCTTTTTATTTTTTATTTTCCTTTCTTTTTGAGACAGGGTTTCCATCAGGATAGCTTTGGCTATCCTGAAACTCACTCTGTAGACCAGGCTAACCTCGAACTCAGAGACCCACGTGCCTCTGCCTACCAAGCGCTGGGGTTAAAGGTGATTGCTACCACCACCCAGCCTGACAGTGTTTTCAAACGGCCCTATCACCTCTCACTGTCAAATCCATTTTGGTTTGTGTGTATGTTTGCATGACAAAACCCCCAAACAATGCAACTCTCAAAACGACCCACGTTACTTAGTGGCATATAGCTGATATGTATCTATGTATGAATATTCAGTAATAATGGAATATTATTACTGAACCTGAAATTTTTAAATAAAGGAAATCCTGTCATTTAAAAGTATAAATAAATCTAAAAGACATCATGGAAACTGAAATAAGCCAGGCCCAGAATGGATCAATCTTTACTGCAGAATTCTTCAAATGTTTTTGCACAGTGAACATTTTTTTATAATAACGTATTGAGAAGACGCCAACACGGTATAAATGACTTTTACCTGATGTGTTTGGAAACGTGATTTAAGTGGCAAATTCTTGGAAAACACAAACTGTCATAACTAAGAAAGGAGGCCACTGAAAATCCGAGTGACCCTCCAAGGTTTAAAAAATGAACTTGAGGCTGGAGGAATAGCTCAGTGGTTAGGAGGGTTTGCTGTTTTTGCAGAGAACACAGATGTGGTTTCCAGAACCCACATAGGCAAGCTCACAACCACCTGTAAGTTCGGCTCTGCATGGATCCAAAACCTCTGGCCATCATGGGCACCTTCACTTAGGTGGGTACCCACCTACACGTAAACCACAATTAAAAAAATTTTAAATTTTAAACGTGTTATTTTAAAACTTCCAGCTAAAAGTATCATCTATGTCACATGTAATGCCACCACTAGTGATTTTTTTAAAAATAATAATCACCCAACCCAAATTCTCCATAAACACTTTCAGATAGTCAAAAGGTAATGAATACTTCTGACTTGTTTTGATACCCAAATCTAACTTAACTATAAAAAGAAGAGATAATTCTCATTATTTTATTGCAGAAGTCTGGAGAACAGGTGTTCACCAAGTACATACACTTTTGTGAGCTCTACTCAGTGCTAACCTCAGCTCGGTGGAGCCCAGTGAGGGACAGAATCTAGACGCAGGTGTTTTAAGGACCTATACGTGCAAACCCTTGTACTTCAACATCCCTAAGTAACAGACACGAGGAAATAATTCATAGGATATTGATAGGCAACAATGCATACTTGCTGAAGAAGTTTTCCTTATGTCTTAGTCAGGGTTTCTATTCCTGCACAAACATCAGGACCAAGAAGCAAGGTGGGGATGAAGGGGTTTATTAAGCTTACACATCCATGCTGCTGTTCATCACCAAAGGAAGTCAGGACTGGAACTCAAGCAGGGCAGGAAGCAGGAGCTGATGCAGAGGCCATGGAGGAATGTTACTTACTGGCTTGCTTGCTTCTCCTGGCTTGCTCAGCCTGCTTTCTTATAGAGCCCAAGACTACCAGCCCACAGATGGTACCACTCACAAGGGGCCCTCCCCCCTTGATCACTAATTGAGAAAATGCCTTACCGCTGGATCCCATGGAGGCATTTTCTCACCTGAAGCTCCCTTCTCTGTGACAACTCCAGCTTGTAGCAAAACCAGTCAGTACAACAATTGAAGAAATGGGCTTGAAATCTGGGCAGTGTTTGCTTGCTATTTTGAAAGAACATTATGGAGACCCATGGCTTCTCCACCACCATCCCAACCCCCTGTGAACATCTTATCTCATCTGCTCGCTAGACCCCTAAAGGCCACATTTTCCCCTACAATCTAGGGCACAACCTTTGCTACAGGTTGAGGTATATAATTTTTTATAAGTTGAGGGAATCTTAGCTAAGCAAACCATCCCTTGACAGCCCTGACTCCCGAACAAATAAGTTTGCAACCCTCTGTGCCCTCCACTACCTCAGAGCAGGGTAAGGCGAAGGCAAGGATGGACAGTAATCGCTGTTCTACTCCTAATCTACCAAACAAGTCGTTAAACGCAAAGACGGTAGCAGCATCTTGAAAGCCAGTACTGCCCTGCAGTAACAAGGTGATTTGTAACTATGATGCTCTATGTTGTTTGTTTCCTTCTCTGTTTCAGCTTCAAAACACCAGAAGCCTCAAGAACTCAAAAAATATAGGTTTTTGCATAAACAGTAGCAGGGAAGAGAAAGTAGAACCTGTGTGATTTTTTATGAGCAGTGTAAAGAGAAATTTTGGAGAGAAAGAGAACAGCTTTACAGTATCTAAGCCATGAGGGCTCTGAGGAATGAGGCCATCCCTCCGCCCACTCCTCCATCCTCCATCCTTACTTGTGCCTCAGGGAATCCCAGTAGTCAGCATCCACGCCTAGATCCCTGGTGAATAGCTCGTCTAGTGGATAAGCCCCCATGAGAAGCCTTGGGTGCCAGAAGGGCGGAACCATGGCTAGGCTCCTATCACTCCAGTATTACAGGAGAATGTTAAAAGTTGTTTGTGCACTGAGACAGGGGGGCAGTATTAGAATGAGAGTCAGAAGACCAACCAGGGAGCCTCACAGAAATGAAAAATCATGCTGCTAGTCAGAATGCACAGAACACAAGAACCTGGCTTTGCAGTTAAGCCATGAAGACAGGGAGAGAAAACCATCCCCAGAACCGCTGGGGCACACTTGTCACTAGATGTCAGCAGAGGACCTTGATCAAGAACTTTTGGTCCACCCCACCTCGCACCTGAGGTCGCCCTCAGACCTCACAGGCTGTTTCCAACTTTAGAGAGAAACCCAAAGAAAGCAGAAGGTGAGTAGCCTAGACTCACTGCAGGGCAAGAGAGTCTGTTGTATTGTCTCAAACTTCTACATTGCTATTCAGAATCTTAAAGAAATCTGCCTCTGTTCTGACGTCCTGAGTCTGTTCTGTAATTTTTAAATATAGATGTACTGGTCAGCCATATGTGGCAGATAGCAGTTTTCCCGAGTGCCCTAAACTCTCAGACAATACCTCACACATATCACCTTATATACTGCCTAATGAGATCAGCCAAAACTTCAGAGTAAATGAACGAAACGAAGAAGGCTGTTAATGGTTGTAAATGAATGAGAAGAACATCATCCTTAGAAGTACCTTTTTATTCAGAGGTTATTGGGTTTTCTAGGAATAGGTAATAACCCATAATTTTTTTCTAAAAAGGATTCAGGGAACATTTCATCATATTTTAACTTCTATGGCATATTCTCCTTCTTAGTCACTTTGTGTAATATAATGATACTATATAACAAAGCAGGAGTTATTGATACCATTTATTGATTTATTTATAAGCTTCTATTTGTATATGGAGGAACACATAATCACCTCCCGGAATGCAATCCTTTCAAAAGAGAAATAATATTTGGGGGAAGATCAATTAGATGAATAAATGCAAGCCCATACATCAAGAAATACCCCAGTTTTTGCCAGTGCTAGCCAAACTGTTAGTAAAACAGCAACAAGACAGCAGAGAGAAACAGAAGTGTCTTGTGTGGACTCGAAAGTGCCAAGAGAACATGTGCGTTCCACAAAACTTTGAGGGTCTCTGTTTCCTGCTGCCTTTCTGGGATGGTTTCCGGAGAAGGGAAGTGCACTGCACAGAATAGAGGTAGGGGAGCAAGGTGGAGTCGGCTTCATTCCTGCTCTCAGGCCACTGTTGCTGCTGGCTAGCACCAATGGCTTTAGCGTTTGCACAATGTTTAATAGGCAACTATCATTACTTATTTCTTTTTTTTTTTCATTCCGTAAGTATCATTACTTGTTTTGTTTTTTTTTTTAAGTAAGCCAGAAAGTTATATTTTGAATTTTTTATGCATATCAATATGTTAGGTTTGAGAAGTTCCTATGAGTTGTTATGGTCTCTGCCATGTGTGTTTTGTTTTGGTTTAATTCTCTTAATTCAAAGGGCTACACAAAAAGAGTCCTTTTGGAAGCAGATTCTACTGCCCTGTGCATGATTTCTAAGGTAATATTTTGAGGGGACAGGTGATCAAGACAGATATCAGCTTAGATGCAAAACAGAATGAAAATAGAAGAGACTGACATTTATAGGTCAGGAAATATTTATATTTCGTACACTAGAGTTATGATTACATTTTTTACTTTGTAATTTTACCCCAGAAATGATAATGCCATCTTTTACCTGTCTCACACAAAGCATCAAACATATTTTTGGTTCACCGTTTTTGCTTTGGTTTGCACTGAACCATGTCTACATGCCAAGAGAAAGGAGCAGTAACATGTGTCCTTGACACAGGAATCTTGAGTTCCTTCTGAAGCACAGATGTTTTCCTTACTAAGGCATCTAAATGCCAGGATGAAGGAATGAATTCGGAGTGTAAGATTTATTTTAATGAAAGTCATCTGTGCTCCAACCAATGCACAATGAGTTATTTTTCCTATGCGAACCTAGAGATTAACTTGAATAGTTTGAAAAGTCAGAACTGGCTTTTCTGTGTTAATCTTTACTCCTGGGATGACTTACTCTGCAATAATTTACAATTTTTTGTGATAATAAATTTACTTAGATCCACCCTAGCTGTTTTCATCATTTAATATAAATGAGGACAGTAAATGATATTTTCACAAATACACCATTAGACCATTCAGAATTCAACGTTTCTTTTCTCTTGATCTGAGACTTCTTTGAGACACGGATAGCTTTTTTTCACTAATCTTATTATGCTAAATCTCTTAAAGCTGGAAGCCAGCACATTAATTAATAAAAAAATAATTAACCTGGGTTCTCTACAAGTCTAATTCCCTTCATGCAAATACCTGTGGCAATAGATAAATATGTCAGATTGCCAGGGCCAGGTTGTCATAATTGCTCAGTATTTACCAGATAGTTTCCTGAGTCCTGCCTCCAGTCACAGCAGGGAGCCTGATACAGTTTTCTGAGATGATTAAAAACTCATCCTTCGCATAAGAAGGGTATAGGTCTCTTAATAAACTCCAGTTCTCCTTTTAAGTTCCTTCTGGTTTTACCTTAAATTATTCCCCTTACTTATGCATTTCTTCAAACCACAGAAACATCTTTGCACGTCCCAGGGCCTGCCTCCTAAATCTGGCTTGGGGTGGATGGTGATTTTGACTTCAGTCCCTCCCTGCTCTGAGACCTCCAGTTGAGGAGCCTCGGCCAAAGCACACTTTGGTATTGCTTCTCTTCCGTTTGTGACGGCTTCCATTGTAATAGTATATGTTATCTCTGCTTCATCTTTTCTAGATTCATAATTTCATTTTAATTCCACCTTATCTGTGTCACCATACTCTAAGATCATTCAAGAGTAGATTTGTTGTTTGAAATCACTTTGAAAATTAAAAAGAATAACATTGACAAAAACACAGACTCCAAAACCCTCTGCAGAACACCTTGGTTTCGTGAAATAAAGTATTTAGCAATACAGTAGCACCCTCTTGGTTTTCACCAAACCATGTCTCCATGCCAAGAGAAAGGAGCAGTAACACGTATCTTTGACACAGGAATCAATCACCTTCAGACAAAAAAAATTAATATTCCAGCAAAACCCATGTGTTATATTCCATTTAATAATGATGTCTATATTTATTTTTTTAATGTTCACTTTTAAAAAAATCTCATTATTTTCTAAACAAGTTTTGTTAACACCAGCCAAGCCTTATATGCCTGATTCTTCTTTAATGTTTCTGTAGCTTATTCTGATGACATTTTATGAGTACATTTCTTGAAATAAATTTATCAAAACCATCACCAGATAGTTATGGCAATCAAACAGTCTTAGAGATTCCCAATGTTGTAATAAATAATAAAATGTAAAGAGAATTTCTGTGCATCTTAAGTTAAAAGCAGCGAAGGAAAGGTAGCTTACCCCAAAAGTTTTCTGGCCAAGGACTCCCTAAACTCGTTGTGTTATTAGCCATAATGTCCACAAGAAAAAGAAGCCAGTGTGTCCACAACAAGCAGTTTGACTCTATGCCTTTGTGGTTGAGCAACAGAAAAATAATTTTCACGCAACCCCACATATACTTGTGTTTACATAAAAGGAAGTAAGTGTATCGTGTTTCCTGCTTTTATACTTGAATTAGCAACTGTTTTTCTTATCTTGGAATTCCACATGGCTCCCAGACACAGAACCATTTCCTTCCCGTCATTTCCTCCCTCATTACTAAGTGCCCTCTTTCCAGCCACATCCAAAGCTGTCTGGGGACAAGGGGCATGTTCTTGAGTCCCGGTCCTCCATTTACGCGCAGGGGAAGAAAGCTGCTGCTGCGCTGAACCTCACCTATGTGCAGTGCTGTGCAAATAGATAGCATTCCGATGTTGAAAACCTTGTCACACAGTGAGAGAGGGACTTTCAGAAGCCCATATTCAATTACACTCTTTACCTCATATCTTTTGTTTATAAATCTCAGATCGTAAAATTCCTAGTGATATCTTCCTGTACCTGGTATATTAATTTTGAAAAAGTGATTCTGTTCCATTTATTCATACATACTTAAATATGTCTATTTGGGATTTTGTTATCATTTTCACTGGGATTCAAATGTGGGAAACCAAGACCATTTCTATGTGACCATGTAGGGGGAATGGGAATTCGAGACCTTCAATTACAGCAGTGTTTTAGTGCCTGGCCAGGGACACTGTGATCTCATGGCAAGGGAAAACTATAGCTAATGCTCTTCCTACCTTCATCCCGAAGGGTAGATCCTCTGTGCGTCAGGAAACATAGAAAGTGGGGAAAGGAGATGGCGCTAAATGTCACTTCTGCCCAGAAAAATCCATCTCTAGGCTGGAAATCTGTAGTGTGCACTCTTGAGAACCCTTACAAGAATTTTGGGATGTTGAGGTGTGGTCAGCTGAAGTAACTGTCACCCTTCAGAAATCTGTGCCACATTCCTGAGAAGGGTGGGGAGAAGCTGACCTGACCACTCACTCAGCAGCCCCGATTCTCCAAAACTGCAGTGGTTTCTGCTTACTTTTCTTAAAAATCAATTTTCATAGATTTAAGTTAACTACAAATTTGCCAGAGATTAAAATATACACAACTGTCCATCTCAGAGAGAATGAAGCAATTGCAGAAAACTTGAATCTCCCGAGCAAGCAGGAGGACTCATTTTTATGATATTTTTGCCAGTGTTTATTTCTACACTCTCCAGTAAAAAATCACGCCACTGCTCCAGAAGACACAAGGGCTTGAATTCAATGGTCCCCATTAAGTTCTAGTACTGCTGACAATGTGTGTAAAAATAGTACCTGGAAAAAAACTTGCTGTGTCTAGACACAAGTGAATTGAAACACGCCCCACCTGTCTAAGCATAAGATAGGGTTCCTCAATTGCTGTACATACTTTAAATATATGTTTTAAATAACCAGAGACTGCTTAATGTCAGATAAATCATTCTCAAGTATTCCTAACTTCGTAAGATCTAGTCAGACTGATCCGGGCTGGGAGGGAGGACTCTGTTTTTGTCTATGCAGGAATGGAGCTTATTCTGTCTCAGGACTGGGATGGAGGCTGAGACTTCCTGCCATTGTTTTGTGTTAAGCTATCCAGATTTTCTGCCAATACTTTTTTACTTTTGCAGATGGTCAGAGCCCAGAAGAAAACTTGCTTTCTGGCCCTCTGCGAGCCAGGGATCCATTTCTCTTGCGTTAAAAGCTTGTCCTCTGCTTTGGCTCTTACCCCTGCTTATAAGTGGCTTGGTAAGGATTTGTATTTTTCCCTGGCGCAGATCCACATGAGTGTTTGTGTCTGTGTGATTTTCAGGTCCCATGACTTACCCTGACATAACAGGAAGTTGATTTTTTTTTCTTTACAAAAATGTCAGGTCTGCCTTTCAGCTTTTCATTGTTTTCCAACCTGGGTCCTTAGACCTGTGTTCTCTACAAGTTATAAGATGAATTTGGATGAATATTCTCACTTCAAATATTTCAGGAATAACTTTTTGTCTTCCTTTAGGCTTCTCCCCGGAAGTCAGTGCCTCAATGGCTGTCACTTGCCATGCTCTTGCCTCTGACCCTCTGTGACAATTTTATTTAGGACACTTTCCACCTCCCAGTTTCATGCTGTGTGTCTTAGTGAGTGTTCTACTGCTGTGAAGAGACACTATGACCTTGGCAACTCCTATGAAAGAAGGCAGTTAGCAGGGGTGGGCTTATAGTTTCAGAGATTTAGTCCGTTATCATCACAGTGGGGAGCACGGAGGAGTGGATGTGGTGCTGGAGAGCTGGAGAAGTAGCTAAGAGTTCTACATCTGGATCTGGATCAGCAGGCAGTAGGAGGGGGGGAGGGGAAGGAGGAGGGGGGAGAGAGAGAGAGAGAGAGAGACTGGGACTGCCTTGGACTTTTGAAACTCAAAAGCCCACTCCCAGTGACATACTTCCTCCAGCCAGGCCACACCTCCTAATCCTTCTCAAATAGTGCTACTCCTTAATAACCAAGCATTTAAATATATGAGCCTATAGGGGGCATTCTTATTCAAACCACCACACTATATACCTGCTTTTGTCTGTTCTGGTTGCTCCAGCAAAATACCACATACTTGGAGGAGAAGGTTTGTTATGGTTTGTATATGCTTGGTCCAGGGAATGGCACTATTAGAAGGTGTGGCCTTGTTGGAGTAGATGTGTCACTGTGGGTGTGGGCTTTAAGACTCTCATCCTAGCTGCCTGGAAGTCAGTCTTCCACTAGCAGTCTTCAGATGAAGATGTAGAACTCTTAGCTTCCCCTGAACCATGCCTGCCTGGATGCCACCATGTTCCCGCCTTGGTGATAATGGACTAAACCTCTGAACCTGTAAGCCAGCCCCAATTAAATGTTGTTCTTGTAAGAGTTGACTTGGTCATGGTGTCTGTTTGCAGCAATAAAACCCTAAGACAAGGTTTTAAAGCAGCAAAAATGTCTCTTTCAGAGTCAGAAAATCTCAAAGTCTGGGATTCTCAAATTCAAAGTGTCGCCTGCTTTGATGTCTATTAAGGGCAGTTTCACTTAAAAGTGGAGTCTTCTCACCCTCACTTCATAAGGTTGTAGGTGAGAAAACTTGTCACTGGCTTCTCTCCTAAGAGAACTTATCTCACTTCATGGGCTTTGTCTCAGCCCCTCCCCCCCAAGCCATCACCCTTCCTGTATAGAACAGTAATAACGGTGACAGGAAGAAGGTTTAGAATGTGGGAGTCAGCCCTTCCTCAGAGTCTTGCTTCCTGTGTGATCTCATTGTGTGGTACCTTCTGCCACAGGTGCTCCCCAGATGACCCAGCAGGCAGCTGGTGCTGTGGCCTTCAATCTCCAGAACTGTGAGCCATCAACCTGTTATTTACAATATATCCAGACCTAGATACATTGTTACAGTAACGCACACTGGACCAGTTGAGGAATTATATTTGATCTTGATACTGGGTTTCTATCTCCACTGGCTAAAATAACAACAGCAACACAGTAAAACTTTAATAAATAATTATTAAATAAGAGAATATAATAATTTGAAGATACTTAACATGGACATACTTCTGACATTCCTCGTCAGACCAGTAAATATGTCACTTAACGCTTCAAAACAAAAAATGGAAAATTCTATTTATAGACTTCAGGATCTTAAAGTTTTGACAGAACTTGACAGAACTGAGTTATAGAGAAGAGCACTGTTGTGTGTTCAAGAGAACATGCAGCATTGGTCTTTCAAACCTACTCTGATTTTATTGGCTCTCACGCTAAGCTGATCCAGATGAGGTCTCCAAGCTGGGAGTGTTCCTAGAACATACAAGAACACTTCTAAAAGTTAAAAAAAAATCTAAATCTGTTTTAAGAACTTCAGCTTTTAAAAGAAGTCATCTGAAGACTGAAGGTAAACGCAAACACACTGTGGCTCCTCTCTTTAGATGTCTGAAAGTTTGTCTTCTTTCTCCTTAAACGTATGCTCTCTGGTGGAGGGAATGGCAAAGCTAAGACAGACCAAGCAATCAAAATTAGATTATTTCTGTGAAAAAGGAACTGCTGAGCTAGAGGGGTTTGCAGATTGCAGTGGAAATGATGATGGTGATGGTGGTGGTGGTGGTTTCTCAGTCTGTGTTATATTTTACAGTGCATTTGTCTTTGTGAGCGCCTGGGTGGGGCTGTGGCGAGAAATGACTAGACTGAAGTAAAGCCCAGGCTACAGCTGAAGATGAGGTGGACAGAACTCAGGAGCCCGCACCAGAAGTCAGATCCCAAGTTCTACCCGAGGCTTTAGGACTCTCTATCCATGCTATCATTTCATCTGCGGAGACAGTTACTTCTTCCTTTCTAATTTAGATTCCCTTTACTTTTCTGCTTCAGTCACTCTGACTAGAATATCTGGTATTGTGCTGATCATAAAGGGCCCCCTTGCCTTGTTCCTGACCTTAGAGGAAGTCCAGTTTCCGCCATGGCTTCTCACGCCCGTGATGGGATTTTAGATTCCTACTAGATTATGTTAAAGTAAGTTCCTTCTATGTGTATTTTGTTGTTTTTATAGTGAATGACCATTGTGTTTTGTTCGTTCAATAATTATTGAGGTGGGAGTTTTATATTTGTTTCTGTTAAAATGATAATATCACATTGATTTCATTTTCATAGGTTGAAGAATTATTGCCTCCCTAGAATAAGTCACTCCTGGTCACAGTGTCTAATTCATTCTGCACACTGTGCAGTTTTTTCCCTAGGATTTTCATATATGTGTTATTTAAAATGAGACATTAGCTTGTAAATTTCTTTTCTTTTGGGTACTTTGGCTTTGGTAGGAGATCAATGCTAGCCTCATAAAATGAATTTGTTTGTTTGTTTCACAGTACTAGGGACTGAGGTTAGGGTCTACCATGTACTAGGCAAATGGTTGGCCAGAAAGAGCACCTTTGCCTTGTTCCCAGTCTTAGAGGAAATTCAGTTTTTATTCATAAAATGCTTATGTAACTCAACTATATTCATAAAATGGTTTTGGAAAAGCTTATTCCATTTTGGAGGAGAATTTAAAAAATATTAGTAGTATCTTTTGAATGTGTAAATTCAAAAAGTCAATACTTACCCTTTTCATAATCTGGAACAATAATTTTTTGTTAACTTATTGCCAATAAGTTAACAGGATATAAAAATCACCATGCAAAAAGCAGTGGTTTTCTATACATAAATAAAAATAATCCAAAAAAGGAAATTAAGAAAATCATCACAGTACCAATAAGAAATAACCAGTAATAAATTTGGCAAAAAATTTGAATATGTATACATGTGAAATTTATTGAAATTGGATTTATATGATTGAAATGTATACATTTGAGATAAAACACTGGTAATGGAAATCCAGGAAAATGCAAAAAAAATACTGTGTTCATTCATTAGAAGGACATTAATCTCTATCTTCTTGGAACATCTGCAAATTCAAGGAATCCCATGAATTTAGAATGCATCTTTTTTCTTTTTTTCCCACTTGCTGTTTCTTCTTCCTCCTCTTTTACTCCTCCTCGGCCTCCTTCTCTTCTTCTTCCTCTTCCATAGGCAGTTTTGTTGTTACTGCTGTTGTTTTATTCTTCTTCAAGAAGAAAGTCCGTGGTAAAAGTGGGAGGGTGATCTTACATGAGGGGACTTCAGGATAGAAAGAAGGTGGCCTCTTCTGAAATTTACAGTCATATTTTAAATAAACTTCTAATCTTAGAAGAGTTTAGGTATGCCTCATGCTTTATAGAATTGCATGGCTGGGAATTTGTCGCATACTGTGTTTTCCTTTGGAAAATGTCTTTCTTCAGGCATGCTAGTCACAGATAACTCAGCTGGCTGCATTAACCTGCATCTTTACATCTTCTGGGGCTGTGGAGCTGTGGGGCTGAGCACAGGCTCCTGAGGCTGGAAATGCAGCCTGCCCACTGGGAATTCCACAGAAGCCTTGTTTACATCCTTCATCTCCAGGAGACAAGGAAAGTTGAGAGGCTTTCTTGCAGAACCGTGTGTCTTTTCTAGATTCTATTTTATTGTCTGTCAGCCATCTTTGGGATAAATATCGACTCTCAGGATGTTTTCTTCAGATAGAATGAGGTACAAGTAATAAATAAAATTATATGTGTTTAATGATCACTGTAATGAAGACAACCAATTACATTTATGAGGAGCTGGAGAGATGGCTAAACAGTTAAAAGCACTTGTTGCTGTTGCAGAGAACCAGGTTCAAGTCCTAGCACCCCATGGTAGCTCCCAACCATCTGTAGCTCCAGTTTCAGAGGCTCCAACAGGCACAAATGTGATTGATGTACGCACATATATGCAGTCAAAACACTCGTGCACATAAAGTAAAATAAATAAATCTTTCTTTTGAAAATAGAGATAACTTATCTATTACCTTAAGAGTTAACATTTTTTTCCCTGTATGTTTGGTAAGAATTCTTAAGACTTAGCCTCTTAGCAAGTTTCACATACAGAGTAGAGTACTATTAATTTTTATTAATTATTTTAGAATTTCTTAGGAGGTATTTTGATCATGTTCATCAACTCTTCCCAGATCCATCTCTACTTCCCCCTCCCTTTCAGCTTTGTTCTTCCTCCTACCCCCTACAAACACACACGCACAGAGACACACATGCACTGAGACACACAGACACACACAACCTAGACTCCAGTCTGGGATGCCACAGACTCCTGGGTATGGGGCCATCCACTAGGACATGATGTCAAATCCACCAGGAATCACACCCTTAAAGAAAGCCAAATTTTTCACCCCCAAAAGCTGTCCACAGCACCTCAGTTAGATGTGGTAGCTTATGAAGTCTTCTCACCCCATGTTAGAATGTTGACTGAGTTGATCTGATGCAGAGTTTGTACAGCCAACCACAACTGACATGAGTGAATCCATGTTCACAGTGGTCTTTTGTTTTGACTCTCCCCAACCTATCACTTTAAAGTATTCTTAACGCCTCCCCCTATCCAGGAATAATCTCTTAGCCTTAAAGGAGGTATGTGTGATATAGATGCCCGTCTGTGGATGAGCGTGTTCTCAGCACTTGACCAATTGTGAGGTTCCGTGTTAACCACCATCTATGTACAAAGAACCCCCCTCATGAGGTCTGAGAGCTGTACTATCAGGCAGGTAGAGAGATTCTGTCTTAAAGAGTAGTTTGATACTATGTCATAAGAAGAGGCAAAGGAAAAAATGAGGTGAATATACTGAAGGTTTGGTTAATGGTGAACTAAATGAGGAAGTAAAGAGATCCAAACCTGGTCCTCCTCCAGGTTTGGGGGATGGTAACAGTAAGAGAAATGGGTACAGGAATGGAGAAAGGAACAGAACAAAGGCAAACAGTAAAAAGCACAACCAATAGGGGGCAGTGTTGTCTGCCCCCATGCTCCCCTTACTGTATAGGTAAGAGATGACTGACTGTAGGTAGGAGATGGGTGTGCTGGGTGGAGACACAACATAATGGAATCTCTGGCAGATGAAGAACAGCTGTGGCGGGGATGAAGCGCGAAACGGAAATAAAAGCAATGCGGTCTCTGGCCTGAATGTGGACCTCCTCTCCTAGCCCATCAAGCTGTTTCCTTGGTCCTGGTCTTGACTGTGCACTGTATTGCTTTCCAACGATCCCACTCTGTTCTTGTATGGGGGTTCCCAGTCCCTCTTGGGCATGGGGTATCTTGACTCCTGTAGGCTGTAGATGCTGAAGCAAACTTCACCCAGCTGTAGTTACTGAGTTCTCAACCATGGCTGGAGCACCTGGTGGCCCTGCCGTGCCCAAAGCTCTATTTTCTCTTTAGCATTCTCAAAGCTTCCCCTTCTGTTGAGCTGCTGTTGATAGCCTTGGTGGCAGTCCCTGGGGAACCCCTACCCCCTTTTGTAAGTTTCTACAAGCTATGGTTTTTGTCGATTTCCTGGTTGGAATGCTTTAGGCCAGTTTTCCTGGGAGAAAAGACCACTGTGGAGGCCACAGTGGTCTGTTAATGGCTGTCACAGGGGCAAGTCCAGTCCAACCATTGAGTAAGTTCTTTGATCAGAGTCTAGGAGAGGTTTGTTGAATTGTTGGTCTTGTTGACTCCAAACCATGGGAAATTAAAAGATAAAGTGATAACTATTCCTATTGCCTTTAATTCCCATCTTACTTGGAATCTCTATTTGCATGTGTTTGCACGCATGTGCATGCGCGCATGTGCGTGTGCATATGTGCATGCGTGCCCATGTGGTTTCTTGGGAGACAAGAAGATGGCAGAAGCTTCTGCGGCCAGGGGCCTCAGTCTGTGCCACAGGGCTCTATAGCCAAATAGCACCAGGAGAAAGCTAGCCTCCCAGGAGTGTGGACAAGCCTGTGATCAGGAGTAAGGCTAGCATCTCTGCTCAGAAGGACCCTCCCAGAACCCTCAGGACACAGGGACTGAGGAGTGGCCTTCTGGTTTCCTTTGGCAACTGGGAGCTGATCCTGTAGCACATGGTTTCATACTCAAATAGTGCCAGGAGAGAGCAGGTCTCCCAGGAGTGCTGAAATACCTTCGAGCACAGGAAGACCACCACTTCTGTTCAAATTCCTCAATCAAGAGGGACCCTCACAGAGCCATCAAGACACAAGAAGCAAGGAATACTTAGGGACAGGATCCTTCTGGTTTCTGTCTGCACCTCAGAGCTGACCCTGTACCACAGCTCTCCAAACCCAAATTCATCTCAGGGAGAACTGGTCTCCAGGGAGTACTGATGAAAAGGCTTGAAGAAGGGACAAGCCACAGTCAGAAGGAGCAAGACCTGCTAACACTAGAGATAGCCAGATGGTGAAAGGCAAGGGCAAGAATATAAGGAACAGAAACCAAAGCAACTTGGCATCATCAGAACCCAGTTCTCCCACCACAGCAAGCCCTGGATACCCCAACACACCAGAAAAGCAAGATTCAGATTTAAAATCACTTCTCATGATGATGATAGAAGACTTTAAGAAGGAAATAAATAACTCCCTTAAAGAAATACAAGAGAACACAGGTAAACAGCTAGAAGCCCTTAAAGAGGAAATATAGGAAAAACAAACAGGCGAAGGAAATGAATAAAATCATCCAGGATCTAAACCATGGAAATAGAAACAATAAAAAAATCACAAAGGGAGATAATCTTGGAGATAGAAACCCTAGGAAAGAGATCAGGAGTCATAGATGCAAGCATCACCAACAGAATACAAGACACAGAAGAGAGAATCTCAGGTGCAGAGGATACCATAGAAAACATTGACACAACAGTCAAAGAAAATGCAAAATGCAAAAAGCTCCTAACCCAAAACATCCAGGAAATCCAGGACACAATGAGAAAACCAAACCTAAGAATAATAGGTATAACAGAGAGTGAAGATTTCCAACTTAAAGGACCAGTAAATATCTTCAACAAAATTATAGAAGAAAACTTCCCTAATCTAAAGAAAGAGATGAACATAAACATTCAAAAGCCTACAGAACTCCAAATACATTGGACCAGAAAAGAAATTCCTCTCGTCACATAAAAGTCAAAACACCAAATGCACAAAACAAGGAAAGAATATTAAAAGCAGTAAGGGAAAAAGATCAAGTAACATATAAAGGCAGACCCATCAGAATTACACCAGACTTCTCACCAGAGTCTATGAAAGCTAGAAGATACTGAACAGATCTCATACAGACCTTAAGAGAACACAAGTGCCAGCCCAGGCTGCTATACCGAGCAAAACTCTCAATTATCATAGATGGTGAAAACAAGATATTCCATGACAAAACCAAATTTACACAATATCTTTCCAAAACCCAGCCCTACAAAACGATAATAGATGGAAAACGCCAACACAAGGAGGGAAACTACATCCTAGAAAAAGCAAGAAAGTAATCCTTCAACGAACTCAAAAGAAGACAGCCATACAAACATAAAAATAACATCGAAAATAACAGGAAGCAACAATGACTATTCCTTAACATCTCTTACCATCAAAGGACTCAATTCCCCAATAAAAAGACATAGGCTAACAGACTGGATATATAAACAGGACCCAGAATTTTTCTGCATACAGGAAACGAATCTCAGGGTTAAAGACAAACATTACCTCAGAGTAAAGGACTGGAAAACAATTTTCCAAGCAAATGGCTCCAAGAAACAAGCTGGAGTAGCCATTGTAATATCAGATAAAATCGACTTTCACCCAAAAGTCATCAAAAAAGATAAGGAAGGACACTTCATACTCATCAAAGGAAAAATCTACCAAGAAGAACTCTCAATTCTGAACATCTATGCTCCAAATGCAAGGGCACACACATTCACAAAAGAAACTTTACTAAAGCTCAAAGCACACATTGCACCTCACACAATAATAGTAGGAGACTTCAACACCCCACTCTCATCAATGGACAGATCTTGGAAACACAAACTAAACAGAGACACAGTGAAACTAACAGAAGTTATGGAACAAACAGATATCTATAGAACATTTCATCCTAAATCAAAAGAATATACCTTTTTCTCAGCACCTCATGGTACTTTCTCCAAAATTGACCATGTAATTGGTCACAAAACAAATCTCAACAGATACAAGAAGATTGAAATAATCCCGTGCCTCCTATCAGATCACTACGGATTACGGCTGGTCTTCAATGGCACAATAACAACAGAAAGCCCACATACACATGGAAGCTGAACAATGCTCTACTCAATGATAACTTGGTCAAGGAAGAAATAAAGAAAGAAATTAAAGAC
>CM052717.1:24859937-24875120 GCA_028551405.1 Uromys caudimaculatus | reverse complement strand
TCCAAGTGGATCAAGGACCTCCACATAAAACCAGATACACTGAATCTAATAGAAGAGAAAGTGGGGAAAAGTCTCGAACACATGGGCACAGGGGAAAAGTTCCTGAACAGAACACCAATGGCTTATGCTCTAAGATCAAGAATCGACAGGTCCAGTGCAGGAATGCCCACAGTTTTCATAAACACCACTTTTTCTCCATCGCATTCTGCTTCTGACTGCCACACAGAGTTGATTGCCAGTTCTCTCTGGGCATGAATATATGATCTGTTAAATAGCATATTATGTATTATAGTTAATGTATCATAGTAATAATATATTATAGTAATAATATTTTATATAATAGAATAGTAAAAAAAATCATTGTTTGTACTTACTCAAGAAGAAAATACATTAGCTCTCATTAATGTGTACTAGGTTATATTTACAAGTCATTTATTCCCTACCTAGTGTTTGTTAGTCTTTAACTATTTTACCTAATTACTTAATATTTTGGCTCTGATTAGCCTAATCCTTAAGATATTATATGTTTTTTATTGTCTTCATTTTCAATTAAATTTCATTCACTCTTTCACATACTAAGTAATGCTTTTATTAGGAATTTATGTTTGTCTGGAGATAATCTATAGGACTTCTATTTTAAAATAAGCATCTTAGGTAGGTTGTGTGTGTTATATGCACCTTTGGCTGGCAGCAAGTGCATGCTGTATGAACGAAGTGAAATCTCTCCCCAGCCCTAATGCATGGGAATTTTGAGAGGCAAGACTGAAGCTGTTTTCTTCTTAAATAGACTTGCATATTTCTCTGTGCTGGGCAGTGAATGCACTTCTGTCCTGTGATAGAACCCTTTATTATGGTTTCGAGTTTCTCCCCAAGTGGTGTCAATTCAAGCCCATACTTGCCTGGGGACAGCCAATGACTGCCAATTCTCCAGTTAAGCATGTCTTCAGAAGCCTGGAGCTGTGGCAAAGGACACATTCTTTCCTTCACTCTCTGTCTACCAAAAGCTATTTCTTTTTTTTAAAAAAATGAACCATTTCACTAAAGTGGAATCCTTTTAAACATTACAGCTTTTGTGTTTCAGACTATGTGTGCTAGGGCCTAGCATTGTGTTTTTGTTTCTTAATTTCTCTTGTTAAATTCTAACCTTACGGTTGGGAATTCAGTGTTTATTTGTTCCTAAGCAACTTCTAGCATTTTGTTATTAAATGACCTGAATTTGGGAATTTTTTTTTAATCCTGAATTTGTGGCTTAGTTTGTTGTTCGTGATTATCTCTTGCTTTTGTATTCATTTATTTATGTGTTTGTTTGCCTTTAGGCATGTCTCTTACTTTCCAGAGAGCTTCAAAATGCATTTAGAAGCCTACAAGAAATAGTAATCGATTCAGGGGAAGAAGCGTGGAGAGAATGGATGGCTGTGATGTGAAAAGGTACAGGTTCATTTCAGATCGATTTTATTTTATCCCCAGAATGGAAACCTGGTGCAAAGGGGTCCCCTATTTGACTGAAGAGGGGTTTCTAACACTGTGGCAGTAGAGCTGCAGAAAACTGCCAGATTTAAGAAACATTTAGGAGATACACTGAGTAGGTGCTGTTGAGATCAGACAGGATTGAAAGACTAGCATGCTGCCTGTAGGAATGGTGCCCAGAGAAATGCCTAGGACAGGTGAGGGTGGAGGTTACCTGAGACTGGAACAGGGCATCTTTAAGGTGTCTGGGGGATGCTCAAATAAAGCTTTAAGTTTAGCAGCTGAATGGAATGTCTAGATTTCCAAAGAGAAGTGGTAGGCTGTGCACACGAACCCATTTAGGTCTTTGCAGAAGAAGGTTATTATTGTTGTTTGCCCCTTGAAGTTCTGGATGAGATGGTGTTGAGATGTTCCCTTGAACTTTAAGAAGCACTCCTATTTAACAGTTAGGTAAAGGCAGACGAAGCTGAACGATAGGAAAAGTTAGCAACCAGAGAAAAAGGCCCAGAAGGATGTTCTTGGAAGATAAGGAGAAAGAATGCTGTAAAAAGAACAGAGCCCTTGGGCACAAAAGTAGTGTCTTGTCAGAAGAGAGCCTTTGGCACCAGGCCTTCACATTTCTGGCTTTTACATTCTTCCCACCTCTTCTTCCTTGATGTTTCCAGAGCCTTGGATGGGTGATACGGAGGACCTATGCAAGGATGAGTGCTCAGCAGTCACTTGCTCCCTTCACAAGACTGGACCTATCAACATTACATCATTAGTGGAGAAGACCTCATAAGACCCTGCCTCCCAGAGGATCTAGAGACAATGTTTGTTAGGGAAGAGATTATGTTACCCAGAGGTGGGACCACCCATATAGACTGCCCTCAGTCAAGGTAGTAACCCTCGCCTGTGTACACTGAAGCAACCCTTGTTAATTGCCATGAGCCACACACATACAAAAGACATGAAGGCTTGGGTAGGGGAAGAAGAGAGTTGATAGGAGAGGAAGGGAATTAAGTCAATAGGGGGCTATTATTAAAGAACATTTTATCTGTATGATGGGCTGGAGGAGAGATGGTTCAGTGGTTAAGAACACATACTGTTGCTCTAGAGGCCTGGGTTCAATTCCCAGCATCCACAGGGCAGCTTAAAAGTGTGTATATCTCTACTCCCCAAAAATCTGTTGCTCTCTTTTGTCCTCCATGGGCAGCAGACAAATACACGGTACATATAGTTACAGGTACATACATTTGCATACATGTAAGCAAAACATTCATTGACATAAAATAAAAACAATGCATAAATCTTTAAAGAAAGAACATTACAGTGTGCAAAATTATAAGAGGATAAATAAATTGAGATGAAAGAAAACAGTGTCAAAGATGCCAATTCATCCAAAGGCAGTCTATTGATGTAATAAAATTCACATTAAATTCCTGGCAAAGTTTCTAGTTTATATAAACAAGTTTACTGTAAATTTATCCAGAATGATAGTTGCCATAGACTCTAGTTAGAGGCTTCCATCTTCTCAGTATTAAGGTTCTTGGGATAGCCATCATAATTAAGACAACATGGTATTTGTGAGCAAAAATCAGACAGGGTACCTGAACAGTAAAAAGGTAACTTACATTTATTTACTTATTTGAGTGAATGTATGTGTGTGTGCACATGCCACAGTGCATGCATAGAAGTCAGAATCCCAACGGATTAGGCTCAGACACGCATCCCGAGACGACAGTTAACAAGATGACTGACTGAATGGTGAAGCAGAGAGAGGGGCCGTCATCGGTGTGTCCACATCAGGAAGAACTCCTCAGCAGGGCCAGTGACCCTGAGCCCACCTTTCAGGGGCTGACATGAGCTTTAAATTTATGTGTAGGAAGAATGAAGGCAGCTGGATAGAAACATGCATACATAAGTAGTCCTGGTCAGGGTGTGGTCCAACACATCATTGTCTCTGCTCAGGTGTCCCAAGGTGGTCCAATAAATCATTACGCCATTAGTCAAGCCACCACAGGAAAGGGGACCAATCCAGTTCCTACGAGGTGTAACAGCTCCATTCTAGATAACTCTTTCTGGAAGTTCTTGCCTTGCAGACTTACTAAGCTTGGGGGTAGATCCAGTCCCTTGTCACAAAAACACTTTATGGATCTGGATGTGTCCTGTTGTTCCTGGAATCTAAGGTGATTTCCGGGAAAAGGTTAAAGACAGAGACGTATTTCTGAGCCTCAGGTCTTGAAGGAGCGTGAGATAAGTCACAGATAGACATCCTTTGATGATTACCCTGCCTGTGCCTTAAGCAGGAAACTGAGTCAAGATAAAAGGAGACAGAGAGAGAATGAAGACACAAGTGCTAGGCTTCCATTCCTTGGTTAGAGAGCTTGTGGGCTCAAGTGAAGAATCAATGCCTTTCCACAAAAAACAAAAACAAACAACAATAACAAAAGACCCTGTCTTGGTTGGGGTTTCATTGCTGTGAGAAGACACCATGACCATGGCAAGTCTTATAAGGACAACATTTAATTGGGGCTGGCTTACAGGTTCAGAGGTTCAGTCCAGTATCATCAAGGCAGGAGCATGGCAGCATCCAGGCAGGCATGTGTACTCATATAAATAAAATAATTAACTTAAAAAAAAAAAATAGCCGGGCAGTGGTGTAGGCAGAGCTGAGAGTTCTACATCTTTATCTGAAGACTGCTAGTGGAAGACTGACTTCTGGGCAGTTAGGATGAAGGTCTTAAAGCCAACACCCATAGTGACACACCTACTCCAACAGGGCCACACCTCCTAATAGTGCCACTCCCTGGGCTGAGCATAATTTAAACCACCACAGACCCAACTTCTAAGTGCCTGATACAAGTTCAGATACATTCCCTGCAAACAAAATAGTCTCAGTTGTGTTTTCAACCTGATGTATGTTTTTTGTTATAAATAGAACACATTCCAAAAGTTAGAATAGAGTTGCTACATTAAAAGAAATATGTGGCTCTAAATTTTCCTGATTTTCTTGCATCCATATTTTCCCTATCATGACCCTCACAGGTCATCAAAAATTTTGAAAGTGAAAGCTTTCTAGCTCTGGAGTCATTGTCTTTAAGTTATGTGAGAGATTCCTTTGCTCTTACTTTGTTCACACTCTCAATGAATAATTTCAGCAGAAAGCACAGTAGACAGCATCCCAGAAGCTCTGTGTATAATCAGTAGAATAATATTTTGCTGGGAGTAATTTTTTTAACCATACACAGTTTATATTTATGGTTAACAAGCCCCACTGATGCAAAGTGTACAAAACTTGAACAGTTTTCATCTGGCACTGAAATATTCTAATGTTGTCTGTAGTACAAATATTAACTTGAAGTGACTAATTTATTATTTATTCTAAACTGTCCTTTATCAAAATAATCTTAGATGTATCATATATCAGCATTAAATATACTCTCAGAAAGAAAATGATAATATATTTAATTTAAACTTATTGGACATACGAGTTCGGTTCCTATGGAGGCCAGAAGGGGGCGCCAGATTCCCGGATGGACCCTGGAGTGACAGGTAGTTGTGAGCTGCTTGCTATGGGTGCTGGGAACAGAACTCCTGTCCACTGGAAGAGCGGCAAGAATTCTTTACAGCTGAGCCATTTCTCTAGAGCCTTCCTATAACTTATTCAATAATATATGTGAATTCGTGATTTGATGAGAATTTTAGGGTATTATTGTGGTAAAATCTGTCGCATGTTAATTGAAATTTTTAGAATTTTGGAAGCCTAATAAGCCAGGCTCAGCTGTTTATACTAAATTCATTAATTGAGGAGACAAACAGTACTGAAAAACAGAAAAGTTTATTTAATGACCATATTGGGAAAGAGGAATAAATAATGAGGGCCAATTAACACTCACCCAGGTCAAGTCCATCCGGATGCTGATATGATACTTAGGTGTAAATAGACAGCAAGAGGTACGTAAGGTTCTCCTCCAGACATAGTTCTGCCCCACATGGATTCATCTTGTCTTAGCTCCAACTTCATCTGCAAGGGGGTCAGATAAGTTGTCAGAATTGTCTGAAATCACTTTGGAGAAGAGAAGTTCTAGCTCTGGCTAGCCCCAGGGGTCCAATCTTTCTCTTCTTCCAGTTTGAGAGTCCTAGAGAAATGTAATTCCTGCGGCCCTCTGTCACAGAAGTCTGATAGCCAAAGGTAAGGACACTAGTGTCTCTTGTAGATCATCTCTCTGGAGAAGATGACCATGATAACACAAAATCAAATAAATGATATTTCGAGGAGTTGGATGGGGGGGAGGATACATCATATGAAAAAATATTTTCAACAAAAAATGAGTTTAAAATCATAACAGAGAAACACATAATATGCGCTATTTTAGTTTTACATACGTTTCGTTTTTCTTTAATTTGAACCGATCTTATTATGGTTTTGTTCACCAAATGGTTTGCAAAGTGTATTTCAAATTCTTTATGAGTAAGCTCCCTCCACTGACGATGGGATTTTCTGCACTTAATGTTTATATGTAAGAGGAGTCTCTAAAGTCTTCAGAGAGGGCTCAGCGGTCAAGAGCATTTGCTGCTCTTGCTAAAGGCCTTTCTGTCCCCAACACACATGTTGGACAGCTTACAATCACCTGTAAGCCTGTAAGTCCTGCTTCAAGGTGGATCTGACACCCAATCTGGCCTCTGACTGCACATACACGCCAATGTGCAAACACACACACACACACACACACACACACACACACACACACACACACACACACACTATTTTTAAAAGGAGTGATTCCTAATGTAGGTGAGGCCCCAAAATGGGCCAGATAAGACCTCTCTTCTTTATACTGTAAACAGGAAACTAGGAATAGAGAGCTAGGAAGCCGGGGAAAATAAGAATATCAAGTGACACCAAGCTGCAAAATGAATAAACTGTGAATTAGTGGTGTTAAAGAAAAACCTTTACATTACACTCTGAGGCCAATTAAGTTCAAATTAAAGACAAAGGTGTTGAGAGCTTAACATTAAGTGGAGTTAAGCGAGAGCAAGAGACTCTTCTGTGCCAAAAGATTGTGCTTGAAGATAATATTTAAAAAAAAGAATGCTCCTAGCACTCTTTTCTATGGTAATGATAAGTGTTTCTTCTGTCCTTACAGTCATTTCCAAGTGGATAATGGAGCAGGGCAGGAGACCAGAAAGCAAGCAGGTGACGTAATACTGGCATCAGGAGACACAATTTCAGGAAATCTTGGGTGACCAGTCACCTTCTATTCAACATGTTGCCCACATTTGGTGATTTACATTTAAATTTGAGTTATCTGGGAAGAAAGCATATTAAAACCTCTCCCTTTCTTGTGCTGGCTCATGGTTTATTTACGTGACACAAGCTAGTGTAATTTGGAAAGAGAAAAAAAAATCTTAATTAAGAAAATATTTCCTTGGATTAGCCTGTAGACAGGTCTAAAGGGGAGGGGAGTTCTTGGTTGATGCTTGATGTGGAAGGACCCAGCCCATGTGGTGGTTGTCACAACTGGGCAGGGGCTCCTGGGTGGTGTAAGAAAGCAGGCTGAGCAACTTGTGAAGAGCAAGCCAATAAGCAGTGCACCTTCATGGTCTCACTTCAGTGCCTGCCTCCTGAACGGCTTGAGATACTGCCTTGACTGCCCTCAGGAATGAACTGATGCCCGGAAGTATAAGATGCAATAACTCCTTTCCTCCCCAAGTGGCATGTGGTCATGATGCTTTAGAATAACAAGAAAAGCCTAGCCAAGACACCTGTCAGGCCAGCCATGTTTCATGCTCAGTCATCTGACCTAGCCCACAGCTGTCACAGGCTCATCAAAGACATAGGGTCTCATCAGGACCAAAAACATATTGGCCACTGCTGGTTTATAATCACCATATTTTGAGAATGCATTAGCAAATGATATATTATGTCTTTGGGTTTATTCAAATTGTGTATAATAAAGGTGACTCTCTAGTTAAAAGATGTCATGTTGAGACAGGAAAATGGAATTTGGGCTGAGGTATTTCTGCATTCTCGTCTTACCCCTGCTGAGTAACTCGGGAATTATTATTATTTCTGGTTTCTGATCTTTTGGCTTCTGATCCTTTGTTCCTTTATTTATAAAGTGGGGTGACAACTTGCTGACCTCACCATGGATTCATATTATAGCTAAAATTGGAAAATGTTTCTTGTGCCATCTGATATAGAGTAACCATTGTTTTAGTTGACAGATTGTTCGCGCACATGTGTGTGTGTGTGTGTGTGTGTGTGTGTGTGTGTGTGTGTGTGTGTGTACATGCATGTGCTCATGCAGAGGCCAGAGAACAGAACAACTTCAATGTCATTCCTTAAAGCCATCTACCTTGCTTTTTGAGTTATCTGAGACCTTCGACTTGCTGGTTGGGCTAGCCTGGCTGGCCAGTGAACGCCCAGGATCTGCTGTCTCCACCTCCCCAGTGCTGGAATTCTAAGTATTCACTACCACCATGCTAGACTTTCTACTGGGTCCTGCAGATTGAACTTCAGCCCTCAAGCCTGTATGAAAAGTGGTTTATTGACTAAGCCATCTCCTAAGCTCTGAGATAAAAAAAAAAGAAAAAGAACAAAAAACAACAAACAAACAAACCCCACCTTTATCTTACAGGGCCTTAGTTCCTTTCTGAACTATGACACTAAAAATGTTTGTGACCATCTTAATGACAGTGAGGAAATGACTGAGCTATGCCAGGAAAGCATTGCCACAAGGAGTCTGCACACTGGGGAAAGAACAAAGAGATGATATGCAGGAAAAAGACAGAGATTATAAAGAAGGTCCAAGAGCACAAGAGCAGAAGAGGAAGAGCTAACCTCAGGCAGATTTCCTCCTGGAAAGGAACCAGCAATCATGGGACGGACAGCATAAGGCCATTGGGGATAGGGAAGGAGAAGCGATTTCTCACTGCAAGGCCATGGGGAAACGCCTTTGTTGGAAAAACATTTTACCATGATGAATCTGTCTAAAAGATTCAAGAGACAAAAAGATCCTAGTAAAGAACCCACATGTGTTCTGGGTGTCATAGGGCTCAGCAAGTCTTCAAATTGCTGGCCGCAATATCATGTTATTAAAAATGAGCTTAATGGGCTAGCTAGTGGCCATCTGGATTTCATATCTATTCTTTTCCATAACCAGTTTGGCTCTGCCAGTCAGAAAGTGGAGCTTTGGGGTTGTTGCATCACAAGAGACAGTGCAGTCAAGACAGCCCCACTGGCAGGGGAGGCATCTGTGAAAAAGCACAGAGACATGTGTGTCTATGTCCCTACCTGACATCATGGATGGTGAAGGAATCGATTTGATGATGCTTCAGAGCTGGGTACCTCTCCAGCCTTGTGTGTATATCCCATAGGGAAAACATCAGTTGTCTGAAGTGAACTTTGACACTGGGAGAGATCAGAGGCTTAGAGAGGTGAGCAAGTCAAACCTTTTCCATGAGATGGCAACTGCAGAGACTCCAGAAGCCTTGGAATAAGTTGCGTGAAGCAAAGCATGGGGTTGAGAATGTAGGTAGAAAATGTTGAGAGGATTCAGATGCCTCAGATGGAGAACTGGATTTCCATTGGATTCTAGGGTATAAAGTCGGGGCTTTTTAACAGCAATTACAAAGTCTATTATTATTAGTTGGGGAAGATGGCAGTGAGTAAGCTACTTTGGGGGTAAACATGAGGAGCTGAGTTCAAATCTCCACATGTGTGGCAGCATGTGTCTGCAACCCCAATGGAGGGGTGGGCGTGGAGACAGACAGGTTTTAGGGGCTCAATGACCAGATAGTCTGGCAGAAACAGAGAGCTCCAGGTTCTGTGGGAGATGCAGTATCAACCAAATAAGGTAGAGAGCAATAGAACATGCCTGATGCCAACCTCTGACCCCCACAGGCACTTGCATGAGTGTGTGCACACTAAAAGCCAGCCACATGCATTCTATCCTCAGATCTTCCTGTGCTTGCAACAAAGGAATGGCCCAATTTCACCAGAAGATGGCAACATACTCTACCATTGCTACTAATTCTGTTCTCAGTGCACAGATTCTCCATTACAACTATGGACACTGCCTCACTTCAGCCACACGCACAAGGCATGTTCTGCACACTCTGACACCAGGCAGTGTAGTCAACGTCAGACAGTAGTTTTTTAAAATCAGTGCTATGCTGTTAGAAAATGTTAAGAAATTCTCAAATCTGAAGCCCATAGAAAGCTGTCCCATGATCTTCTTGCCTTTCACCCTGTCCTTATTTTCAACAATGCATAGGACTCAACAATAGCAAAATTCGGGACTATAAAGTAAAATAGCCTAGCAAAATCAGTGCATTTATATATGGTCGTGTGGTTGGGTTCCCTGGTTCCTGGGTCTTCGGATGTGGGCTATGGCTGCAACAGCAGCTAGCTTCTGAGTCTTTAGCTTACAGACAGCTGATGCTGAGATTTCTAGCTTTCAAGATCACATGAGCCAATACTTCACATTAAATCTCTTCAAATAGATAGATGATAGATAGATAGATAGATAGATAGATAGATAGATAGATAGATAGATAATAGCTAGGAACATAGACATAAACAGACAAGTAGATAATAGGTAGATGGATTAATAGATAGACATAGGTAAATGATAGATACTATACAGATAGCTGGATCGATGAGAGATAGATAAGATAGGTAGATGATAGACAGGTGATAGATAGACAGGTAGATGAGAGTCGGATAGATAGAGAGAAATGGATTATTGCTGTCTATCTATACAGACGTGGAGATAGCTAGATGATAGATACATAGGTAGATAATAGATAGATACAGATAGATGATAGATAGATGGATGGATAGATAGATAGATAGATAGATAGATAGATAGATAGATAGATAGATAGATGATAGATGGATAGATAGTTAGAAGATGAATAGATAGATATGCAAAGAGACTAGAAGTGAGGTATTTTACTAAATATGAAACTTTTACAATATTTTGAAGGCAAATTGAAGTGTGTGTGCCTCTCTGTGTGTTCGTGATGAAACCCGTGAGGAAGGCCAGGCGGCAAAGCAGAGTGGAATGGAGGAGCCGAGCTGAAAGGGGCTTAGCTGAAGACATGAGTAGGCATAGATCAAGCAGGTCCTGCCCCATCCTGCCCCATCCTGCCCCATCCTGCCCCATCCTGCTCCACTGTGCCTGTGTAGCAATAGAATGACTGACAGTCCCAGCTTTGAGTGGAGTGAGTAGGGTGAGGAGAAGCAAATGCTATGATACCTCCTGAAGCATTTGAATTGGTTTGGTGAAAAGCTAAGGCTTCTCTTATACATATTAGTGCTCAAGAATAAAGCACTCCTCCTCCTGATAACTGAGTTGCCTGCGAGTGGGAACTCCCATTGAGATTCTTATTAAGCAACAGCCCACCCTTTGCCATATAACTTCCAGCTCTGTACTTACAAGTCTAGAAAACAGATTTTTAAAGTCTGGCTTACATATGACAGGAAGAAAACCTCTCCTGTTCTTTCTGAAACATTCAGGAGATCCAAGGATCAGCAGCTACATGGGAAGAATGGTCATGGTAAAAGGTAAGAAGGAACAAGCCATGAAAAATGTTCTCAGAGGAAACTGAGCTACTTCGGGGGCCCAGATCAACACTCTGAGAGTTGTTTCAGAATTTGCTAGAGCCATAAATAAAATAGATGTCACAGCACAAAGTGAGAAAGGTCATTTCAAGTTAAAAATGGTATGTTTTAAAAAAGAAATCTTACTGACCAAAAAGTAGGAAAAAGTCACCCTCTAGAATAACAGATTTGGAAAATGAGAGGAGAAATAAGGGGGGGGGGAGAACTACTCTCAAAATCCAGCATCCAGTAAACATTCTCCAAAGAACAGAGCTGAGATCACTGTTACTAAGGAGAAGAGGAAATCTCAGAGTGGACACACCCAACACACTTAAAATGGCAACTTTAAGCTGAGCCAGAAGGAGTCGCATCATAGTGTTGAAATTTCAGAATACCAAGCAAAAACATTCATACTGCTGCTACAAAGGAAAAGGAGCATCTGCAAAGGAATGAGGTCCGTCAGGTATCTCTTTCTCATGGTGTCTTTCAGACATGTGTCCTGCTTTGTTTGATAGTAACCCGTATTTGTTTCTGTGCTGGAGACTTGGTTCTCAGTGTAGTGATATTGGAAGATGGGGGCCTTAAGGATGTGTGTGGGACATGCAGTTCTAAAAGAAAGCTCTCTTCTTAGAAGCTGTTAAGGAAGGAATTATAAATGATAAGCTGTTAACGGAGCATCATGGACCCCTGAATCATGCAGCAGTTTCTTGTCTTAAAAATGTGATCACAGGAGCTGCCTTTACTTTGATGCTCTTCACCATAAGATCCTTTACAGAGCCAAGCCAACACCAGCACCCAGCATCTAATCCCTCGAAGTGTGGCTGAATAAACTTTCTTTCTCTGTAAACTTTCAAGCCTCACTTACTTCATCACAGCAATGAAAAGGGATTAATGTAATAACTAAGTAAACTCAAAAGACTGTAAGACACTTTAATACCAATAGAAAAGTGACATTTATGGGAAAAAACCCTCTAGGTGTATTCAGCAGAGAAATTCAAAATGGCAAAGTAGGGATATGCGCCTTTGGTTTTCAGATCTAACTACAGTGGATACAACCCAGGTACCTCTGAAGAAAGGTTCTAGAAATTGGCTACAGTGAAAATCGTCTTATCTAGAACCTTCTCAAGAGAAGTTAATGCTATGGCCAAGATTCTAGAGAATGGAAATAAACACACAAAGGCCCCAGACAGGAGTGGATGCTTTGGTTCTGGATACCTCGACGTCAGTGATGTTCTTCATCCAGACCTACTAGTTGCCTGGCATAATACAGGTATTATAGTTCTCTCACTTTCTGTATGTGTTTAAGATATTGCCTACTGACATATTGAAATCCAATGTCCCAAATGTCTAGGAGAAACAATATAGCCAGTACCCAGCAAAATTTCTGCTGATTTTCTCATGAAGCGTAAGGATGAGTCTGGTAGGGAAAGCAGACTGAACACCCTGGGAATTGAATCTGGCCTGATCCCCCTTCCCCAGGTTCTCTTGGAATGGTAAGCAGTATGCAGCCCTGAACACCTGGAGACACACAAGTATAAGCACCCCCAACTGAGACTTAAACATGTTTTTTACAATCCCAGGGACAGTTGGGTTTTTGTTATCTAATGTGTCATAAAGAATTGGGGGTGTCAATTTACTAGGGCATCTTTATCTGCTAATGTTTAGTATTCTTGAATTAACATCATCTTGAAGCAACATCAAAGACAAGACTTCTTTTTTTTTTTTTTTTTTTTTCGAGACAGGGTTTCTCTGTGGAGCCCTGGCTGTCCTGGAACTCACTCTAGCCTCCAACTCAGAAATCCACCTGCCTCTGCCTCCCAAGTGCTGGGATTAAAGACAAGACTTCTAAGCCAACAGGATGTCCACTTGGATCATCCACCAAATGAGATGTCTTTTCTAGAGAAGCTGCCAATATGGAGAAGCAACTTAGGCTCTCAGTTGTGGGAGTTATTCCTGTTACTTAAAGTTTCCTTCATGTATGTTCTGCATACCTTTTATTTTATTTAATTTTTTTTGTGTTACATGTATGTGCATGTATGACATGTTTGTATGTGTATGACATATTTGTATGTGTATGACATGTATGTACATGTATGACATGCATGTACCTATATGACATGTATGTACCTATATGACATGTATGTACCTATATGACATATATGCACATGTAGGACTATGTTGGCTCTCCATTCTTGTCTTTGCCATCGTTTGAGACAAGCTCTCTTTTGTTCACTGCTGTTGACTCAAGGCTAGCTGACTCCTGACTCTCTGGGGATTCTCCTGCTTCCACCTTCCATCTTGCCCTAGTAATGCTAGTTGAGTACTTCCATGCCCAATTGCACATGGGTTCTGAAATTTGAATTCATGTACTCATGATTGTGTGACAAGTGCTTTATTTACCGAGCCATTTTCCCATCTTCTAGACTTCTTTTATAAAGAGTACACACTTGACTAAATTGTAGTTTTCAAGGAATGTAACTGAACTGACATCATAGCTCAGTTGTTCATGTGATAACAGGACCTTTGTCCTGGTATCACACTTGTCAAATATGGACTGCCTAGATAAGTGGGTGGAAATATAAGGATCGATCTAGAACTGCAACATTTCATTAAAACGAACAAATAATAGAAAACTGTTAGCTCCAAGACAAACAAAGACATGCTGAGATGTCCCTGCATATGAACACCTCCTGCTGAGGTTATATCAAATCCTGGGCCTTTATCAGACTAGACCTATCATAAGCCCAGGAAGTCTAAGTGTACTGAGGAGACAGATAAGAGCCTGGGGCTAGAATTAACTGCTCGACTTCTATGATGAGAACTCAATAGATAATGCCTGAGATAGCAAAATCAAGAATTTAGGGCAGGAGATGTGTCTCAGTCATTAAAAGTGCTGGATGCTCTTCCAGAGGACCTGGGCTTGGTCGCAGCACCTACTTGGCAGCTCACACTGTCTGCAGATAACTTGAGTTCTGGGGCATCCAGTGCCCTGTGCTGGCCTCCTACTGGCATGCATTTGACACACGAACATGCACACAGGCCAAAGCACATAGATAAATGTATCTAAACTTCAAGAATGAACAACTGAGCATGTGGTTGCAGAGAAGGAGGTGAATATAAATGAAAACATTGCTGTTTTTCCTGATACTATACCCGAAGGGAAGAAGAAATAGGAGAAGTAAGAGGGAGGGGCTGCTCCTTTCCATTCCACATGGCTAAAATCATTTGATTTTTTTCTCACATTTTTTTTAAATTATTTTTTGACACTTTATTTACATTTCCAATGTTTCCCCCTTTCTAGGTCTCCTCTTTGGAAACCACCTATCCCCTCCCCCTCCTCGCCTCTATGAGGGAATTCCACCTCCCAACCAACCACCCACACACTCCCTTATTTCCACCTTGACATTCCCCTTTACTGGGGCCTCTAACACCCTCAGGCCCAGGGGCCTCTCCTCCCCCTGATGGCCAACAATGCCCTCCTCTGCCACATACGTGGTCCGAAACATGATTCCCTCCATGTGTATTCTTTGGTTGATGGTCCAGCCTCCAGGAAGACGGGGGGGGGGGGGTCAGGCCAGTTGACACTGTTGCTCCCTCCATGGGGCTGCAGACTCCCTCAGCTCCTTCAGTCCCTTCTCCAACCCCTCCATCTGGGACCTCACTCTCAGTCCAGCTGTTAATGTAAAGTGAAACTTGAGTATTCCGAATTTTTGGGCTGCTATCCACTTATTAGTGAGTACATACCATGTTCATTCTTTTGTGACTGAGTTACCTCACTCAGGATGATATTTTCCAGTTCCATCCATTTGCCTGCAAATTTCATGAAGTCATTGTTTTTAATAGCTGAGTAGTACTCCATTGTGTAAATGTACCACATTTTCTGTATCCATTCCTCTCTTGAGGGACATCTGGGTTATTTCCAGCTTCTGGCTATTATAAACATGGCTGCTATGAACATAGTAGAGCATGTGTCTTTATTACATGTTGGAGCATCTTCTGAGTATATGTCCAGGAGTGGAATAGCTGGGTCCTCAGGTAGTATTATGTCCAGTTTTCTGACGGTCCGCCAAACTGATTTCCAGAGTGGTTGCACCAGCTTGCAATCCCACCAGCAATGGAGGAGT
>CM052717.1:24810156-24859437 GCA_028551405.1 Uromys caudimaculatus | reverse complement strand
AACACTCCTCCATTGTTGGTGGGATTGCAAGCTAGTACAACTACTCTGGAAATCAGTTTGGCGGACCCTCAGAAAAATGGACATAATACTACCTGAGGACCCAGCTATACCTCTCCCGGGCCTATACCCAGAAGATGCTCCAACATGTAATAAAGACACATGCTCCACTATGTTCATAGCAGCCATATTTATAATAGCCAGAAGCTGGAAACAACCCAGATGTCCCTCATCAGAGGAATGGATACAGAAAATGTGGTACATCTACACAATGGAGTACTACTCATCTATTAAAAACAATGACTTAATTAAATTTGCAGGCGAATGGATGGAACTTGAAAATATCATCCTGAGTGAGTTAACTCAGTCACAAAAGAACGAACATGGTATGTACTCGCTGATAAGTGGATATTAGTCCAAAAGTTCAGAATGCCCAAGTTTCACTTTACAGTAACTGCTGGACTGAGAGTGAGGTCCCAGATGGAGGAGTGGGAGAAGGGGCTGAAGGAGCGAGGGAGTCTGCAGCCCCATGGAGGGAGCAACAGTGTCAACTGGCCTGACTCCCCCAGGCCTCCTCGAGGCTGGACCACGAACCAAAGAATACACATGGAGGGACCCATGTTTTGGACCACATATGTGGCAGAGGAGGGCCTTGTTGACCATCATGGGGAGGAGAGGCCCCTGGGCCTGAGGGTGTTAGAGGCCTCACCCAGTAAAGGGAATGTCAAGGTGGGAATAAGGGAGTGGGTGGGCGGGTGGGTCGGAGGTGGAATACCCTCATAGAGGTGGGGAGAGGGAGGGCATAGGGAGTTTCCAAAGAGGAGACCTAGAAAAGGGGGAAACATTGGAAATGTAAATAAAGTATCAAAAAAAAAATAAAAAGAAAAAAAAAGAAAATGTTGCTTTAGTGTAAACATCTCAGATTTGGTAAAAGACCCTCAAGCATCATATACCTTAAATCATAATCTACATCATAACAACTATTCACACTGTATCTAAGTCCTCTTAATCACAGTATTTTATGTGGATTACCTCATTCTTGCATTTGTATTCATTTATTCATATTTTATTGACTCTTGTGGATTCCGCATTCTTGAATTTGTATTAATTTGCTCATAAATTAATGACTCCTTGGGAGAAAGTATTCCAAGAGCACAATGCACACATAGTTTGTAAATCAGTAGATCTTTGTGTTTCTTCCCTACAAAATAGATTGTCTGAAAAATTACTCTCTTGTGAATCTTCAAGCAAAAAGGTAGACGTAAGGATTCTTAAAGCATGTGTGTGTGTGTGTATCTGTGTGTGTATGTCTCTCTGTGTGTGTCTGTGTATGTGTATGTCTGTGTGTGTATGTGTCTCTCTGTCTCTGTCATCTCTGTCTCTCTGTGTGTGTGTGTGTGTGTATGTGTTTCTGTGGGAATCTACATGGAGGTCAGAGGAAAAACTGTTGAAATCAGTTCTTTTATTTCTATGTTGTGGGTCCCACAGAATGAATGTAATTCACTAGGTTTGGTAGTAAATGCTTTTTACCGGCTGGCCCAGACATGAGCATTCTTGAGGGCGATAACAGACAGAATAAGACAGGATAGCCGCTACTGGAAGGAGGAACATTAACCAAGAAGTCCAGAGGAACCAGTAAGCAGATAAGGTCGTCAAAAAGAACAACTATGGTGGCTGTGCAGAGAGTGACAGAAGGGACAGCAGCGGGTGGGGGAGGGGTGACCAGGGGGATGGGGATTTGTTTCCTGGGATTGTCTTAAGGGAGACGCGAAGATCAGACTTTCTGCTAAGTTAGTGTTTTGGAGGAGATAGAAGAAACAGAAACAGAGAAGGGTGGAGTTCGTATCGAGAGGAAATACAGGAATGCACATGAACACAGCCCATCTTTTCCTCAACACAGATCATTGTCTTTTCCCAGACTCAGCACTGAAGGTCTAACACTGATGCCTCAGCCTCGGTCTGTCTGTCCCTCAGTGGCTGTAGCGCTTACCTGTGAAACGCTGTCTAAGATCACCTCCATTGCCTCCCAACTGCCCTCAGCTTGCTTCAGACCTCACTGTCGCTCTGCTCTTCTGGAAACTCAATGATATCTTTGCATGACCTTTGTGTCCCTCCTTTTTGGAGCTTGCATGTGAAGCCCTAACCGTGAAGAGGCTGTACTTGGTGACAAGGTCTTCGAAGGGATAATTAAGGACATATGAGTTTCTAAAGATGGAGGCTATGTTAGTTATTTTTCTGATAAAACAACATGACCAGAAACAGTTTTCCGAAGGAAAATAATCTTATAATTACAGTGAGAGAGTCCATGGTTGGCATAGGAGACATGACAGCAGGTGGTAAGAGCAGGAAGCTCAGAGATCGTCATCACTGACAAACAGGAAGCAGAGTGAACTGCATATAAGGGAAGGCTTATAAACCCCCAAAACCCGTCCTACTGACCTACTTTCTCTAGCAAGATACCATATATATGTATATATAGCTACCCCAGACATCACCACTAACCAGGGACCACGTGTTCAAATATGTGAGCCTACAGTGGACATGTTTTTGTATGAACCACCACAGGTCCTAGTCAACTAACACCAGCGTTAAGTCAAACACCCACAGTAGCCTGTTGATATAATCAAGAGAAGCTTTGTAAACTTGAGATGTGTGACGTGTCAGCCAGTGAACACAGCTTACAGTCGTGAACTATTCACTCTGAAGGCGTTTTTTGTTTTTTAAATTATGTGTCTGTATGTGTCTGTGGGTAGTTTTATGCCATGAATGCAGTGCTGAAAGAGGCCAAAAGAGGATGTCAAATACCCTAGAGTTGCAGGTAGTTGAGAGTTAGGTACCTAATGTAGGTGCTGGGAACCAAACTTGGATCCTTTGCTAAAGCATTATGGACTCTTAGGCACTGAGCCATTCCCCTCAGCCTCTGAACTCTTTTTCTTATAAGCAGGGTGGGCACACACTAGATTAATAATTAAAACCATAGCATAGCCAACACATAGATAAGTAACTTGTCACTAATTATCCTGATGGAGCCTTGTATACTACACACATGTAGATACTAGTCCTGTTTGACTAGATGTGTCTGAACTGTTTACATCGGTATCACTGCCATGTGCCCGAATCCATGTCATAACTTTTTACATGGAGAAAATTTGGGGCTAGGAAGCTTTCTGAAAAGGCAAGCAATATTTCCCATTAATTAGTGTGATGCTTTGAAAGAATATGGCCCCCCATAGGTCCATAGGAAGTAGCACTATTAGGAGGTGTGGCCTTATTGAAGAAGGTGTGGCCTTGTTAGAGTGGGTGTGGCCTTGTTGGAGGCATTGTCGCTGTGGGATGCAGGCTTTGAGGTCTCAGATGCTCAAGCCCTGTGTAGTGTAACCTTCACTTCCTGCTGCCTACGGATTCAGATGTAGAATTTTCAGCTCCTTCTCCAGCGCCCTGTCTGTCTGCCATTGCCGTATTTTCTGCTGTGGTGCTCTGGGCTGCTCCCACCAATATGTTCCATGCTATGTACTCTGAGTCCTAGTGACCACCCTCTCTCTCTGTTTTCCTTGGGTCTAGGGTGGTAGTGTCTTGTCTGTTCTCTATTCCAAGGTCCTCTGTTATGCCAAATGCCTCAACTATGCCTAATTCACACTTTGTAATCTGGCATTTTGGGGACGACAAAAGCAAACACACCTCACCTCAAATGGTCCTAATGTGGTGTCCATCACTTCTATTTGTTTTAGTAACAGGTGCAAATATCCACACCTTGCATATATAGGCCATTTACTTTGGGAAGACATGCCAGGTTGAATGGCGGGTATGAACCTCAATTAGGTAAAGGCAAATGAGAACATACTATTCCTCCTGGCTACAGTGATTAGTGAAAGGGTTTGCCTAGCATAGAAGGGAAGACCTGGAACTTTTACACATTTTTCCCTCAATGGATAAACCAAGTATGTTGTGTCCCCCTTATTACAGATAGGCATCCTTGGAACATGAGACATCTGAGAAGGAACACCACGTGTGCACAGCAGAAGCGATGGTGATAAGTGGGGTTCTTGGGGTAGAATGTCCATGAGACCTGAAACATACCTTTCAGAGTATGCTCCAGGAGCTAATAATTCCTTGGTATTGCTTGTGCTAGAGTCAGCCAGTTTTTCTCTCAATTGGGTCATCATAGGTCTGAACTGAAATTTGATTTGATAATTCTCAATTTTTTTTCTAGCTTATCAAGAATGGATAACCAGATCTGCCAATCGTCATTTCTCCCTCTTAGAGATTCCAGGAACTGTTTCCAGTGGCCCATAAACCTTGGGCCTGTGAGCTTATTCAGCCATTCTGGAACATGCTTTGAAGGGATCTAAGTAAGAAGTTCTCCCCTTTGCAAAGTCATCCATGGCCTGACGTCATTACTGGCACCATTTATTATAAACAAATGTTCAGCTATAACAGTTTTTAGAAAATTTGTCATTCACAAGACTGGACAGACTGCTGGTGGCCTATGGAATTACCATTAGAAATATCTTGAAAATGTTATAACCCTTTGAAAAAAAAGAAAAGGTAGATGGTGTTAAGATAGTAAAGAAAGCAGAAAGGATTCCAATCCATTTAGGCAGAGACACCAACCCAAGGCAAACATGCCCGGCACCATTCGGTCTCAGAAGGGCAATTATCAAGTGCTATCACAAAGCTGCTAACTTCTCAGGACCCACTTCGGTCATGAAATAACATAGCCAAATGCACTCCCAGAAGCGTGTTTGCAGCAGATGTAGTTCCAAGATTCGAAAACTCCTCAACTAAAAAGAAAACCAAAAAGAAAGGAGCGTTTTCTATCTCCTGCCATCATGAAACATATGATTCTCTTGTGTGGATCATTTATTGAGGATCAGAACTTCCAAGAGTCATTGATAATTTCTAGTGTGTTCCACATTAATCCGTATCTAATTGATGGTAGCAGAATTCCACATGCGTGATAAACCTGGCACATTATTTGTGTATGAGCATACGTGAGCTCATATTAGGATATGCATAAAATGAAAGGTGTCTTCGTCAACAAATATAAATCAGTGCTCTTATTCAGCAAATGTTTTAAAGTAATTTTTATGTGTTGAGTGCTTTAAGTGCTGAGAATCTAAGAGTTAACAGAAAATAGTATCTGCCCTAGAGTAACTCATATTTTAGAGCTATCAGATAATAAACTAGATAAGTGGGTATATATTGTTAGTACTAAGAACTAAATACTGCAGCTGGGCAGTGGTGGCACATATATTCCAGCACTCAGGAGACAGAGGCAGGCAGATCTCTGTGAGTTCAAGGCCAGCCTGGTCTACAAAGCAAGCTCTACGACAGCCAAGACTACAAACAAACAAACAAACAAACAAAAAACAAAAACAAAAAACCAAACCAAAACAAAAAAGAACTAAATACCGCTAAGTACAACAAAATTGTCAGAAACAGAGTGGAGAATATTTTTTAATTAATTAATTAATTAATTTCATGTATATGAGTACACTGTCGCTGTCTTCAGACACACCAGAAGAGGGTATTAGATCTCCATTATAGATGGTTGTAAGCCACCATGTGGTTGCTGGGAATTGAACTCAGGATCTCTGGAAGTGCAGTCAGTGCTCTTAACCACTGAGTCATCTCTCCAGCCCCAGAGAATACTTTTAAATGTTTAAAATGTTGTGAAAGGCATTCAGGAACATCTTTACTAATATAGCGATTGCTGGATAGAAAAACTTTAAAAATGTTAGTGTATAAACTATGGTTAATTCTCAGAGTTTAATGTTCAGGCAAAGGGAGCAATCGATGAGAATATCTTGAGGCAGGAGTTTGCTCTGTGATTTTCAGAACCATTGAGGCATGTGTGTGGTTACAGCATAGCGTGGGGAGATTTGTAGTTGAGGATGCTTTTAATCCATTTTAAAATAAACCGTTAAGTCCTAACTTAAAATTGGAAAGCAATTTTTAAAAAGTTATATAGTATATGAAAGAAATCCCACTTTTGAAAGAGAAACTTCTCAGCTTTAACTTTAGCCTTGGAAGAAACCTGTTCAACTCAAGGTTGTGTCTGGCAGGGGAGTGGTTTTATTTGTTTGTTGTTTGTTCAGTGGAAAGTGCTCTCTTTAGAAGCTGTCTTCTCTCTCCTATATCCCAGAAGCCGGAAGTCTGGGGGTTACATTTCCTCAGCTTCCTCCCCCTCAGGGTTTGCATGAAATTCACATTCTGTCAGGACGCTGAGAAATTCTCCCTCCAGTTTCAATGTGGTTCACACAGCAGGATCAACTGAGCATAGCTGTGTAAGGCAGGCGCTGCTGCCTTGTGCTGACCCCTGGGTGGCAGCAGCCACCTGCGGAGGAGATCTATAGGCGCCTATCCTCTATCCTCCTGCTTCCTGAATGCTAAAGGCCCTGGGGGACAACAGCCTCTGCTCTCCCAGCAAAGCTAGGCATCATATCCTCAACTTGTTTTGTGTCTTACTTCATGATTCCCGACTGACACACGTTTCATGCCAGATTAGTTCTAGACCTTCAAAGACGGGCATGCTTGTCACTGGATTTGCTTGTATTTGACTACGGGAAGGACCTCTTTAGTTTTCTATAAGATCAGTACCTAAATTACCAGAAGTTTAAAAAATAAAGCTTATTAAAAAAAATAATTTAGGAGATCGAGTTGGCCGTGGTTGTGCTATCCTATGGAAGAAAACACATGGGAAGCATGGGGCGCTGGAGTTCCTTCTGACCGTGGCTCAGGCTGCAAGGTGATAACGAGCTCAGAAGCGTGATTTGGATCAGGGCATGGTCTGTGATCCAGAGAGCCTCTAGAGCAGAGGTCCTCAACCTTCCTAATGCTGCGACTCTTTAATACAGTTCCTCATGTTGTGGTGACCCCAGCCATAAAATAATTTCCATTGCTACTGTTATGAATCATAATGTAAGTATCTGTGGCATAGATGGGTTTGGTGAGCCCCATGAAAGGGTCATTGGACACCCCTCCCCCAAAAGGGGTTGTGCTGCACATGTTGAGAACCACTGCTCTAGGCTTAACTCCCAATCTCATTCTCGATGGCTGTGACTCCCCTTGAGGCCACCATCTTGAGAGAGGAACCTCAGTTTCTTGAAGCAGATCAAGACTGTTGCTAACTGCTTCTACCTTCTGACTGATATGACTCCCTATCCCTTTACGTTTAAAACACTAAAGATCTGTTCTGTTGGGTTTCACTACACTTTTAAACAAACCAGTTTTGAACACTATTAAGAACAAGAGAGGAAGTGGGAAGGAGACTACTTGTTACAGAATACATGTGCTCGCATGGGCAGAGACACACCAGTGGTAGGACTTCTGATAAACAGTATCTTTTCACACTACTGCAAGACACCCATGGCATCCGCCCAATTACATAAAATAGACATGACAGAAACAGAAACGGTCACTTAATGAGTTCATGTCGGCACAGCATATAATTTGTATTTTACAATGCCTAGGGCAGGGAAATGCGGGCATCAGAATACAACTAGACTGAAAATGGTCTTTACCTTTAGGCCCAGCTGCAACCTTAGTGTGTGAGGAGCATTCTACACACAGTGGGGAAGAAGCAAGGACAAAGGACAGCCTGAGTTCAAAGGAGAGGCTCAGGTGCCTGCCTAGGCACCTGAGGTTGATGGTCATATTGTGTCGGCTGAGGAAGGTATTTTTCTGTTCTGGGGAATAGATTTCTTAGCTCAATCAGGCTATCACAAAAGGGAAGACCGGTCATTTTGCCTTAATTCGCCAGCAATAGTAATAACTATATTGGTGATAATGCTACTAATTACATCTTGCTCTCACGGACTACATGCAGGCACTGAAGAACTGATAACTTTCCAGGTATTAGCTCATCGAGTCCCTACAAGTGCTCTCTAATTGAGGAACTATCATGATGTTGAATCATAGGTTTGTAAAATCCGAATCTATGAGAGGCAATTACCAGCTTGACAGCACATAGGCAGTGAATGGTAGAGCTGGGAGCAGACGTTCCCTTCTCAAAATCCAAACTGTTAAACACTATACTATCAAAGTATAACTTTTCCAACTTCTTTGGGTTTACGCCTTACATCAACACTGGGTCTATTCTGTGCTAATATAGTCTGGAGACTTGTGTACAACGTCCTCCTTTATAGTTCTGGAGGCTGGGAAGTCAAAGATAACATAACGGATCTAGAAAACTCAGCGTCTGGTTCACAGGGAGCTGTCCTTTTGCTCTGTTTTTACATGACAGAATAGGCACAATACTCGCCATGGCTCTTTTATAAGGGCACTAAATCTCTCCACCACCTTCAAGCACTCATAGTAGCTATGATTTGGGGGCGGGGAGCTACAGAAGCATTTGGTCAATAGCAGCACCTATAGCCATGTGCTCTATAAACTCTACTCACTCTCTCTCAAATCAATCTATCCACTTTTCTACCACCATCATTCTATGAAGAAGAAACCATGGTAACATTCTTTAATATTCTTTAAATGGATCTGGCCCCACTTCTAATTCCTGTTCCACAATGTAGTTGAAAGGAGAAGTTCAAAGCACAAATCTAGTTCTGCTGCGCTAGGTAGCTACTGAAAAGACTCTAATGGCTTATGGTATATACTCATCCCTTGTAATTTTGAAGGGCCATGTTGTCTATCGTTAGATGTTATGAACCTTCAAGTGCCCTGCTCCCCAGCTGCCTGGCATCTTGTTAGTAACATTCCCTTAGAAGTCTTGGTTCCATTTTATCTCACTAGCAAAGTCTTGTTGATCTCTGAAATAAATGAAATGGAATCTCACATTCGCAACACCTGCCTTTCCTTGGGGAATGGGATTCTATAAGTACATACAGTCAACAACCATTGCCCTGTCCCTGGTTACATGATACAGTCTAGTAAGGCGAGAGCCAGGTTAGGTTTGGCTGTCCACTAATTCCATAGCGTTCAGCACACTTCTAGGAAGATGCTGAGCATTTGAGCTACAGTTCTTGGAAGTGACAGGGAGAGGTAGAGGCAGGCCCTGCATTGGTTGTCACTTCAGACGCTATCTCCTTCAACCCGAACCCCCTGAACCATAAGGTTCTACAATTGGAGTTCATTTATGTGGGAGGTATATGGTTGGTAGCAGACAGTTGGCAAATAAATAAATAAATAAATAAATAAATAAATAAATAAATAAATAAATAAATCTATTGTGCTAGAAAGTGTTCAGCTTTGCTTCAAAAGCAACAGTCAAGGAAAGAGAACACTGGTAGCTGATTTTAACCCCAGAGTTTTTATCTTGTTTTATTTCTTTTTTCAGTTTACTTCTTTATTCATTTTTATTGTATGAATGTTTACCAAGATGTATGTCTCTTCCACATGTGTGTGCCTTGTCTCTGTGGAGGTCAGAAGAGGGCATCAGATACCCTGGAACAGGACTTACAGGTGGCTGTAAGCCACATATGAGTTCTGGGAATCAAACCTGGGTCTTCTGTAAGAGCAGCCAGCGTTCTTAACCTTTGAGCCATCTCTCCAGTTTTATTTCTATTGCTGTGTCAAATATGCTGACAGAAGGCAGCACAGGGCAGGAAAAGTTCATTTAGCAAACAACTCCAGGTCGTAATCCAACATTGCAGGGGGAGCTGGGATCACAGAATGTGTGAGCATTGGTCACAGACAGTTAGGAGCAGAGAGAAAGAAATGAATGTACCCATGCTGCCTTTCATTAGCTCAGCTCTATTTCTCTATTTTATATAGTTAAGGGCCATACCTGGGGAATGATAGTCTTCCCTACAGTGGGCTGGGTAAATTAAAAATCAAATCAATCCCACACAGCCATACCCATAGGCCAACCTGATCTTCAGAATTTAAGTTGGCCTTTAGAAGTAACCATCACAGGTGCTGTTCTTTTGATGGGATCTAGAAAGAGAGATTTTTTTTTTAATGAAAGGCAAATAAGTAGTGGGGATGATGGCTGCAGGTGATGGAGAGACAGGAGGCCAGGCGAAACTACACCCACTTTATAAAGCAATCCTCCATTCAGTGAATTTCGAGAATAAACATGATTTTGTTTCTGTGGACAGTTCAGAGAGTTCTTATCTCTAAGATTCTTGCAACAGAGCTTCAGTCAGCCCCATAATCCTTTCAGATGCGTGCTCCATTGTTGTGGGGAAAAGGCTGTGTTTGACTTTGCCTGGAAACCTTCACATCACAACGAAACAAATCTCTCCAGGCTACTAGGCAACATGAGGGCTTGCAGAGGACTATAATGGCTCTGCCCTGTGAACAGTGGATCCAAAGAACCTAATGGTGCTCTCAGAAACATCACTGTGAATAGCCAAGAACCAACGGGACCACATCAAGAGTCTTTTCGAGAAATCTTAGTTTTATATATTGAAGCAACAAAATAGAAAGCCTGCCTAGTCTCCCATCGTCCCTAAGGCTGACTTGACAGCCCAGATGCCAGTATTTAGGATGCTTTAGGAAGCAGATTAAGAAAGAGCCCTCAGCACCTGTGTTCCTGAAATATCATGTCTTTCCTGGGAGCATCAGGAAACTTCAGGCCATTCCAGAGTTCTGTTCAGAAGCCAATCGTGCTGTGGAGAACGTGGAAAAAAGTTAGCAGGCAATAAAGCACGATGCAGCATCTCTAAGCTGCTGAGGCAACCATGCCCCCCAGGAATGGGACCCCTTGGCAGAGGCTAGTGTAATGAGTGGTTGGCAGAAGGACTCTAGCTGTCAGAGAAGTGGCCACAAGCCACTAAGAGCTAGGAGGAAACCTGCGAAGAGCCTCCAGGTCCCCGCCCCTAGCTCTGTGTGGTGACCCGCATATCCTGGGTTTGGAGAGGGGGTGTGGCGGGCAGTGGGAGGTGCTGGGCGGGTGCTCAGAGACAGAATCCGCTGGGGCGACCTCCGCTGGCGGCAGGAGCAGCAGCTGCAGGGGGCGGGAGGGGGGAGGCCTAACCCCCTGGTGTGCAGCCTGGAGGAGGAACGGATGCTCTAGGCAGGCAGGGAGGGAGGGCATAGGCACCAGCAGCCAGCGCAGAGCAGCGCGTGTGCGCCAACCCCAGCACCGGCCCACAGTGGGCTGGGATTGTTGTACTCTGTCACCAGGGCATCCTGGCTCCTGCAGCCTGTGGACAGCGCCAGAGACCCGGCTACAAGGCCAGTGCGGCCACGCACACCCTGAGCCGCACGCAGCCAGGAAGAGGCGTTCGCTAGCGTCACCTCGCAGATGGAACCTGAACAAGGCCGGATCAAGGTAAATAGCAAAGGTAGAGAGACACAGAGGAGAGAGATGGAGGAATGACAGGTGCAAGGCAACACACTGCAGCAAGTTTGTGCTTGCAGGCTGACGCGCCGCGAACCACAGGGAGAGGGGGTGGCGGCGGTGTGTGTACGTGTGTACGTGTGTGACACTCCTGGGAAAGGCAATAGGGAGGTTGGCTAGCCTCTTTGCATCTCGTGCGTACATATTCCTATTAATACCCGCTCTCTGAGTTGTCATTTCCGTTTGCTGCACATATCCTGGGCGCCAGAGATGCCCAAGCGAAAGGCAGCCACTCTCTCATAATGGTCCGCACTGCACTGTTGCTACTATCAGATGCGAGATGTAAGGCGTTGAATAAATTCGAGGATCCTCCCTTCCTCCACCCCCAGACTATTTTAGGAAGGGTTGGGGGAGGGAAGTTGGGTAGCAGAGCCTAAGGCTTAAAGACTGCACAGAGGCCCAGGAGACTCCTCTGGTGCAATTGCTTCCAGGCGGAGCCTGCACTAGAGGACAAGATAACTTTCATCTACTCTCCAAAAAGACGCTGTCCAGAGAGATTTTGCCTGCGAAATGGTGGTTCCCGGGGAGGCAGGTGCAGCGCAAAGGGTAGGGCAAAGCTCAAAATGTAGCAGCTAATGGCAAAGAAACAGGGCTAGGAAAAGAGGTTAGGTTTGGTGGTTTGACCTAACTCCTTGATGCTTCAAGTTCAGGTCTGCTCCATAGAGTCAGGTGCATCCTAAAGAAAAATATCAGCTGAGCAACCCTAGCTCCCTGGATCGTGGTTTTCTGAGCTTTTCAGTTTGGGGTGGAAAACTTTTATGTGTCTGAAAATATTACAAAATATTTTGTGTATCTGTGAATGTTACAAAACCTCCCAAATAAACTATTTTTTCAGGTTTACTTATTTTTTTCTCTTGACCTATGATACTACATTCAAGTCATCATTTGATATAGGAGTCAGGCCTATGCAAGTAGAAGATGCGATTTTCAGTCAAGCAAAGGTTATTAATCTGACCTACATCTCTATGAAATGCTGATTTAATTGTGAATTACCAGGCTTGTTCTCTGTGAGAGGCCCTTTATTCTCCAGGATAAAAAATTAATAATATGGATTAAAATGTTTCTGACACCAGAACACTCAACTAAAATACACATCTATTTTTCTTGTGCTTAATATCTGTTTATATTACTTGTGGCAGATGAAGAATAAAATGTGCCCGGTCATGACTCATTTAATATGTTTCATGTTGGAGATAAGAAAATCTCCAGACTGACTGTTACAGTGTTTGTCATTAAGAAACATTTGCTTAGTGTCTGGGGTTAGAGCCTCATTTGTATCTTTTTAAACTAAGGATTCTTTACAATCTGTCTCTCAGTGTCCCCTGTCCCCTGATAAAGAACTCTCCTTTTACTCCCAGGAAGTGAGGTTCAGGAAAAGCAAGTTTGCTGTTTCAAGATCATTCAGAGCTGCTTGCCACTTCCAACTTGACGCCTTATTGGGTCCTACGTTCTCATAATCACTGGGTATGCATAGCCTCCTACATGGAGGAACTGTGACTGGGAAGACCCCGAGAAGCCTGTCACCAGGCAAGGTGGATGGAAGGCAAGCTCACAGCTCCAGCTCCAGGGGCCACACCCTGTGACTGGTCTGTGTGGACATCCTCCTCTTAAACATGATGCTTCCTTGTGGTTGAGCCTAGTAAGAACTAATGTTGAGCAAGGCTGAGGCCCATACATACCCCAAAGTGCGGAGCAAGGATAGCAGATCTCATGATTGACTTCATACTCTAGACTCTGATTCACAAAGGTTGAATCATGACACTGGCTTTCAACTGGACTGCCTTGGGATTACATTTTTATATTCTTATCTTTCTAAGAAAGGTATCATTTATTATTATTATTATTATCCCTAGTTAATTGTTAATAATGACAACTTCCATGCATACATTAGTAATACACTTGTATTAACCCAAGGGAGTCCTGTTTTAACCATTTTAATATTTATTAACTCACTCCAGTACTAATGGGAGGGTAGAGAAAAATGATTGGATTTCAAATTGTGCATTATTTTGGACAGACTTGACTAAGAAGGGAGAGCGAGATGACTTTAGTCTCAATCATGGATTTCTCTACATGCTTAGACATTAAATTAATAGCCGTACTTTATTATTATAAACTTAGTTAAGTGCTTGCTCAGTTCCTGCTATGTGTTTATAAATTAGTGACATCATGCCTGGTTAATGCACAGTAGGGCTTTTTGGCTACAGTCTCCTAGTACTGAAAACTCTACTTTTATTGCACTGAGGTGAATCCCTGTGGTCCAGGACTATTTCCCCTACTACTTCCCTTAGTTTATTCCTCAGACCAGAAAAGTGGCATCGTGACATCTCATTGCTAGGCTTTTCAGAGGTGCGTGTGTCAGCTAGGAGAATCCAAATAATGGAGGCTGAAGTTCCTCTGCCCTTGCTCTCTCCCTGCACACAGTAGGTGGTGACTGTTCCCACGCTGATCTGGGCAGCAACTTTGCAAAGTCACCTGTTTGCTGTTTAACATCTGCTTCTTCTTTCTTACCACAGCGATAAGTGGGACTTGTCTGCCTGGGCCACTGCCTGGACTCCCTAGATGTTATAACTATCCCTCATCCTGCAATTTCCTGCATCTATTAAACACCACCTTTAAAACATCGGCAAAGTGAGATTGTGGTGGTTCTGTGTATGCCCCCGGTGACGTTCTTAGGCAGCTCATGGTCATGTCTGTTGCTGCAGTCTGTTCAACAGTCTAGGACCATGAGTCCCTCATAGTAAGCTCACTTGGGAGCTTCTTCCTAGTCTAAGATGGCAAAGGAAATGAGGCAAAGGAAAGAAAAAGAGAAGCCAGGGATTGACTGAAATTATCTGCTAAATATTACATATTTACCTGCTGGGAATGAACCTAGGGTCTTACATGTGGTAGTCAAATGGCCTATCAAAGGGTCTCACAGTCCCAATCCCATGTTTTCCTGATGAGATCCAGATTTAGTGAGAGACGAAATCACAGAAAATAAGGTGAAGAGTGATTGAGGGACACACACACACACACACACACACACACACACACACATACACACACACACACACACAAATATGCACGCACAAATATGCACGCATGCACAAGTTTTCTTTAGCACAGAGACACATACACATGAACACACCAGAGATCATCTGAACAATATAAGCGTCATCTCTAGGTCTTCCTTTGCCAGGTTGTGAATTTTCTGAAACTTCACTTTCTCTGACAAGCTCTTGTTGAAAAGTCCCACATACAAGATTATCACAAAGCTACCTCACTAGCTGGCACAAAGTGAGGCTTTGAACGCATGTTTTCAAATTACCAGGCTCTTTTTTTATTGCTTTTTTTAATTAATTTAAATCTCTTATTAATCACATGACCCTATTGTATCAGCCAAAAGCAAGAAAAGCATCATTTCACAATATCGCGTGTCTATGCACAGGCAAATGATGAAATTGAAACAGTTTATCTTAGCCCTAAAAAAGGAAGGATATTGCAGTAACTCTTGTGTTAGTGAGGAAGAGGTTCGGTGAGGGGTATTATCGCATAGACACAAAATAGTACGCACTTGATTAAATAATTTAAAATTCCAATTTTGGATGTTCAGCATGCATCTATGGATATAGTTGGTGTCAATAGCTGAAAGAGAAAGGCAAGAAAAGTTAAAGTCCCAAGACTACTTTTCAAACATGCACAAGCCCTGGGTACCATTCCCAGGCCTACAGAGAGAAAACAAAACATGTCACAGTCCCTATACCAATGGTGCTCACAGTAAAGTGAACTTACAGGGTGATAAATACAAGCCAACACATATCTACCCTCATATGGGTCATTACTGCTAGAGAAATAGGCACCGGGGCAGCCAGGGAAGATGTCAGGCGTATGAGATCCTTGGTTAAGTAATGAGTGATGCTGTTGCTTTCTCCAGCTTGGGGCTTTCACAGAGGGGTTATAGGAAAGGACACTGAAGATTCCCCCAGAACACCCCCAATTATATCATGAATCCTAGTGTCTCCTACGACCTCTTGCTCCTCTCTTTCCACCCTGGAAACACATCTTCCTAGCTCCTATCCTTTTGGCCATCCCAGACCTCCCCAACCCTAGCTGCCCTGCCACCAAGCATTATAAAGTTCACTTCCTACATATTTCTTCAACTTCTCTTCACTGTCTCCTCCATCCAGTTCTAATCATTATCCCCAAGATGTCCTCCTCACTTAGCTTCCTGGATTGTCCAACCTTACCCACCTCAAAAACAACCTTGAAAACAGTAGCCAGGTTGGCTATGTAGCTTCGTTAGTGAAGTGCTTGCCTCATGTGTGCAAAGCTATAGTTTCGATCCCTATCATGGCATAAATGAAGCATAGTAGTGTATACCCAGAACCCAGCACTGAAGGGTTAGGAGCAGAAAGATAAGAAGTCCAAGGTTATCCTCAGATACATGTCAAGTTCAAGGCCAACTTCGGCTCTACGAAATCTAATCTCAGACAAACAATTCTAAATTATGTCTTCTCATTTCTGGCCCAGAGTCCCTTAATAGCTCTTTGATGCCTCTTAGACAACCAGAGTCACACTGATGAGCGTAATGTCCGGGGCCTTCCATCATTTTCTCGTGAGCACAGAACTCAGTATCGGGGTACCCTGTTCTTCCTCACGCTAATACCTTTCCAGAAGGCATGGAAAGCAGCTCTCCTCTCGTACCTGATCCATTCCCCCAAACTCAGTTTAGATGTTAAAGCCTACTCAGGACATCATTCCAGAAACCCAAGACTGGCCTAGCCTCCATCTTCTGGACCCCTTCAGTTTTACATCCATACTGATTCCTGGGAATTAAAAAAAAAAATCTCTCTTCTACATTGCTTCTCTTACTATGTCCTACACTCCTCAAAAACTAGGTTCTGCACCAACATGTATCTTTGTCATCTTAACTCTGATCTCAGGCTTTCAGAATGTTCCAACTATGCAGCAGCAGTAAAACCGGCACATGTGAACAGAAGCAGAGAAGTCATAGTTGAATGTGGAGAGGGAAGTGGGAGTAATTGATTCGAAGATTAGTCTTTTTGAGGCACGGATATGAACAAGAAGGAGACATGGGCTCATATAGTGGTTTCCAGAGAAAAGCTTTTAATTCTGCAATTCTGGGTAGAATGTGTGGGGCTGTTTTAATCATCTATGAACTCCAGGACTGGTCATGGACTGGTGCGAGGTAGCTGGGTTGCAACACATTTCTGTTTTAATTTTTTCCCCTAGTGTCTGGGAGAGAGTTGCAGATGCTAGTTGAGTACTCTAGTACTGAGCTATATTCCCACCCACTTTTTTTCTTTACCTCTACTGTGTGTTATGTTATAAGTGACATCAATAGATACAGACATGGTAGGCAGATTCTAGATAGGTAAGATGACAAGGATGGAGATCAGCGAGCTATATTCTTGCATTTGAGGAACCCGACTTTCTAACACAGCAAGGGGTGGATATTATGAGGTTCCTTGAATCCTTCTCATTCTGGTTTGCCAGTTACAGTAGCTCTTGTATATAGGCAGGTGGAATGCTTCCTCAGGACATACAGGCTGCTATTAGGTAAAGGTATAGGTCATGACACATGGCTATATGTAGTTATTTCTCCCCTGTCCCCATCTTTCGAAGTTACACCAACTGAATCGTATATTTCCTATCCACAAGATGCCAAGTGCTGAGTCCCCTTTCCATACACGTCCCTTCTAGTCGCCTCTGCCTAACACTTGAGACCGCTTGATGGGTCACTGCCACCTGAACTGAGGTGAGCAGTTAGCGAGGCCTTCTGCTTTAGCATACCCTTTTGATATGTGAACATACAGTGTTTTCCATCATTTCACAGATGGTCGTCTTCAAAAGATATGGCCAGTTTCACATTGATGCATCCCAACCAGAGACCAATATGAGTTCTTATGGTGTCACTTAAAATAAATAACAATGTGTTGTTATGTTTGCTCACATAACCAATGCTTTATTCATCTATTTTTGTGTGTGTAACCCATATAGACTCCTCTTTATCTTTTTTCCTTCAGTCAAATGGAACATCCCACATATGTGTGTTGTGCTTGCTTTAGACTTTTTTTGAGGGGGGGTTTTCAAGACAGGGTTTCTCTGTGTAGCCCTGGCTGTCCTGGAACTCACTCTGTAGACCAGGCTGGCCTCGAACTCAGAAATCCGCCTGCCTCTGCCTCCCGAGTGCTGGGATTAAAGGCGTGCGCCACCACTGCCCGGCTTTGCTTTAGACTTTTCATTTGGCCTTTGGCCAGCTGAATTCCTATTTTCTCCCTCATCGGCCTTGTCTCCTAAAGATGCAAAGTGACTTACCATAAAGATCAGCTGCGCACAGGCCTCAGTGTACCTTTCACTGAGTGTTTGTCTCTAGAGGCATTACTCTTCTTTCTAATTATCCTGTTCATAGCAGGACTCTGTTCAGCTTACCCCAGGGTTAGGAAAGCCTTGTCCACAGCACATTTCTCAATGTCAGAGCATCACTAACGAAGTGCCTACCTCTTTTTCACCCCCAAAATGAGAGTGATCAATTGCACCAGCAAAGCGGAGAACTGAGAGAGGGTTAGAAAGACAATGTCCCATCCGATTAGCTCACCCCATCCCAGTCTTACTATTTATGTTAGAATCTTTCTGTAAATCTGTGGTTCTTCAAGAGATGTAGGGGCGGGGGGGGGATAACTATATACAACCATGCGTCATGACCTATACCTTTACTGAATAGCAGCCTGTATCTCCTGAGAAAAGCATCCCACCTGCCTACATGCAAGAGCTACTGTAACTGGTGGGCCAGAGTATCAGAACGATTCAAGACAAAACTAAGTGAGGCCCATCTTTACTTTCTAAAATGAGACTATTTGGAAATCCTATTTAGAATGAAATATTCTATATATGTACATGGTTTCTTATTTGTTCTGCTTTCTGAGATAATATCATGTATCCCAGGCTGGCCTTGACATCCACCTTGCTACCCTCTCTCTGCTTCCTTGTGTGGATAGAATGTGGTCTCTCTGTTCCCTATACCTGCCACCATGCCTTCCCTTCCCCGCCACAATGCATTCAAGCTTATGACTCTGGAACTAGAAGCTAAAATAAGTATCTTTTCCCCTGAAGTTCCCTTTAATCATTCTGTTTTATCACAGCAAAAGAAACTACAGTATGTCATAAAATAAAGTAAAAAGTAGGTTGCCTGAAATAAGTCAGATGATGAAATCTTGACATTGAGAAATACAGAGGCGATGATGACCTTGGATGCTTGCTTCTCCTGCTTCTGTATCCTGAGCACTGGAATTACAGGCCTGAGCCACCATGGCTGGGTTGTGCATTGCTGGGGATTGACCCTAAGGCTGTTCATGTACAGACAAGTACTCTACCAGTGAAGCCCAATGAAGCGCTCTACCCCAGCCCTATCTGTACCATGTCCATTCATCAGATTGTTATTAGGAGCTAGGGCAGATGTTGTTCTTGGAAAGTATACAATGAAGCAATATGAAAAGTGTTTGCAAAGCAACTAAAATGGCATAGGTAAAGGGCATCTAAACATCAGGAAGTGAAGTCCAGCATTTTGATTGTAAGTTATAAGTCAGTAAACTCATAGTTTAAAAAGAAAACAGCACAAGTGAGCATTTCCTGTTCAGATTACATTTCTCGATGTCAAGATGTTACCATCTGACTTCTTTTAGGCAGGGATGGTGTGGTGGCAGGTATAGGGAACAGATAGATCAAGTCCATCCACACAAGGAAGCAGAGAGAAAGGGACCAGAAAGTGGGCTGAAGCAATTAACCCTCAAAGCCCATCCTGAGCGATGTTTTTCCTCCAGTAAGGCTCCACCTCTTAAAGGCTCCATAACCTCCCAGATAGCACCACCAACTGAGTCAGGTGAAAAATACAGAAGCCTGTGCAGGACATTTCTCATTCTAACCACCGTGGATACCATAGGAATTCTAAACTTGGATCAGTGCTTTAACTTGTCTAGTGTTTTATATATTAGTTGTATATGTATATTATACATATCAGTTGCTCATATATTATCTGTATATCCCTTGACAGTGAATCAGACCTAGGAAAGGAGGAGGGACATTCTCCTTTTATGCTAAGGGAGACATTTTTCATATTGTATTTTGGTTTGGTTTGCTTTGCTTTTCAGGTTCTTGAGTCTACTTAAGAACAAAAGGAGAAGAGCATGCAGTTCACAGGATTACAAAGCCAACTCCTCGCTGATCACCATGAGTGCCTGAGATTTGTCTGAGACTCGATGGGCATATACAAGACTGTGTATGTTATTTGAAGCAGCATAATATTCCCCTGTACTGAGATACTTCACTTGGGGCTGGTCCCATGCTACAGGAAGGACCATGGCAACCTCCAGAGCATCTTCCAGATCCCATCGGGACATTACCAATGTGATGCAGAGGCTACAAGGTGAGCCAGAATTGCAGTTTTAAAATATGCTTAATTAAGTAATATTTTATCTCAGAATATCTCCTATTTTCTTGCTCTTTTGTTCAACTTTATGGAGTGATAGCAAAGAAAAAAATAGCCTGGTGCCTGTTATTTTTAATATTTTAATAAGTCCATGCTGTCTTGAGATGTCCTATACTTCAAGTGAAAAGATGCAACTCATTGTGATTGCGAACCTGCTTTACTGTTCTGATAGGGTCGCCATGATAGTGATATACGAAGAGCTCCATGCGTAATCAGAGACCCAAGTTCCTGAGAATGTGCACAGTCAAGGACCCTTGCCTTGTGCTTGTCAGTCTGTATTGATTTGTGACATCAGTAATAGTTGGACTTCTCTCTGGCTTATTTAAAAAGAAAAACAACAGAACTGTGTTAAAAATAGGACACAGATTCCCCCATCTCCACCCCCCACCAAAGACTAAAAATTCTGATTGGTTTTGTCGAGCACCAAAGGTCTCAGACTTTAAGTTGTACATCTTGATCTGTGTAGATGAGACTGCTGCCTCTAACTAGATGTCTTTGCTGTATCCCCGGGGGAAATGTTGAATCATATCAGGCTCCAGTGCCATCATTTAGAAATGATGGAAAGGAACCCTGTAAGACCCTTTTCAAAATGTGCAGGATGTTGTTTTGGTCATGGAGGACTAGGCTTTGAGCTTGTTAAAGGTGAAATTCTCTAGTTAAGCTAAATGCTGGCAGGTCAGAGCACGGTCCACCTCCATCTTCTTTATCTTTTCCTTGGTGAATGGCAGTTCCAATTACAGAAGCTTTCATTGGGAATGAGCGAGACTGGTAAGTATTTATGCTTTAAAGTTGTCTTGCTATTTTTTTATAAATGGGTTTTCTTGTGAAAGAGGTAGAGGAGAGAGCTGAGGCTCCATCTCCACTCTACACCAGGTCGGCTTGATGTCTATGTGTTTACATGGTCCCATTTGCAAAACACAGACCAGTCCCCAACTCCTGGACCACATCCCTTTCAGGGCTATGTTGTGAAGTTCAAGGATATAATACATTAAATGGAATTTGTGATATAATCTATAAAAGCTGTGGTATGGTGAATTCTTCAGATAGTCATAGAAGAATAATGTGTCATGTTTGTTTTTCTGATGGCTCAGATTCTTAGAGGGTCATTAATGGTTTTATGCATTCAGTGCCATGTAAAGCTGGTGATTTTATTATATAATTGAGTGACTATACTTGTATAAGTCATTCTTCCTTTTTGCCAATGCTATAGAAAGTCAGAAGGATATCTGATAAAGTTAGAATGTTGAACGCTGATATTTGGGAAGAGAACATTGGTAAGCATAGATCACCCTGTGTATATAGCTGATTGATGAGCAGGGGTGATAGGTCTGCTATAGAATGTCACCTCTAGCGGCATCAGTGGAAGAAAGAGAGGGCAGACAGTGAAAGTGATCGCCCTGGGTGTCTGCTCCCACATTGATCTGCTGGCTTAATTCTGCTGATTCAGCCACCAAAGCTCATTTTCTGTTCTCATTGTCTGTCCTTAAGATGCTTTGTATCCCCAGGGGTTAGTCCTTCTGGCAAAGGAGTTATTTATCAGGGGAATTTGGAAGCCTTGCTCACTCCTAGGAACCTGCTGACACATGACCAAGATCCTCATAAACAGAGAGCTGGTATTACTGAGCAGAAAATTAGTAAGATGAGCAAAGAAATTCATTTGAGGAGAGATGAACTTGTACCAATTTAAATAGAGCTAGATTTTCAAAGTTACAAGTTCATAAGAACATTTTCTAGAACCTCCATTTTTATTGCCTAGATAGATAATACACATTTTAAAAACTCCCTCCTACCGGATTTTATTTGCACTTGAGAACCATGAATAACTACTAAAGAGGTCCCTTCCAACAAATTTTAGCTGGCTTTACTATCTAGCTTATTATATCTGCAGCTGCATTGTTGACTATTTTCTCTTTTAATTTGTAGCCCCAGCTCTCCGAATTCAAGTGCACACACAGATTGTGACATAATTCTGCTGCTTGTGTAGCGGTTCAATCTTTCACCTTTGCCAATATTTGTGCTTGTCTGAGCATAATGTTTTAGGCTGCAATCCTGAATTATGAATGAGCAGTCAGACCGCGCTGCTGAGTTCACTGCTCTTAAGAAAACAAATGTTCTATAACTTGGACAATCAACTTCGATAGAAGCATAAAGGAAAGCATGGGAAGATGTTATGTAATATAGATGTCTATACACTGTAAATGCATGGAATTAGTGTATATAGTATGTATGTCTGTATATATTTTGAATGCTGAGGAGACACACATAATAGAGGTTCCTGGGGTTACTTTGGGTAGACATAAAATTGTCTCAATGCTTCTGTTTACATATATTTTTATAGGAAGCAACCATATTTTAAAGATCTTTTCATAGTGCCTCTCAGTCACATTTACTTAGAATATGTGTTGACTCTTCCCAACTACTTCTCTTTCATTTGAAAATGTAAAATTTCATGGATTTCCAGATGAATATTGTTACTGACAGGGTGGCGCCCATGTAATCTCATAGAACAAGTGCTAATTACCAAAACATATGGGAATCAGCATGCTGAATCACATACAGAAAGTGGCTTCAAAAGTATGTGGTGTTAAGCCAGCATTAGCAGTCCCTGTGAGCCAGCATTCGGGAGGCTGAGGCAGGAGGACTGAGAGTTCCAGATGAGCTAGGTTAGAAAATTAGACTATGTCTGAAAAAAGGGAAAAAAAAAGAGTTTTCAAAAAGTAGAATAATTCTTTTCATGGTCAACATTTGATGTGTAAACCCTATAGTTTCAAAGAGGAACAAAAGGGTCAGATTTTATTTACCCCTGTAAATGTATCATTGGTATCTGCTAATTGGTTAGTATGTAGTAATCATGGCCTTTTCCTTCAAAGTTTTGGGTGATTGTGGCTCACATAGTCCCAGTAGTTGTTAGGCAGAGGCAGGTGCATCTCTGAGTTTAAGGACAACCTGGTCTACAGAATGAGTTCCAGGATGACCCTGTCTTGAAAAAAGAAAACAAACAAAAAATTGTGAGTAATTTAAATCTTTGTTTTCTCTAAGTTCACTGAGAGAAAACATCAAAATAACAAAACTTGATTGAAAAGTAGAATACAATAATAAAAAAAAAGAAAACTTTACTTTCTTGCTATTTAAAATGAGGAAATGTGAGCATAATGTAGGCACTAAGGAGCTTGGCACTCTGGGACATACTAATTCTTTTATAGTTCCTTGAGATATTAAATTATATCCTTTATTACTCTGACCCAATGTCCTATCTTACACAACCGGTTACAAAGCAATACCCAAACCCACATTATTCTATGTAGCCTGGAAGTCTACTCTATAGACTTCCCTGTCTTTTCCTATATGAGTGTTATGTGACAATATCTCAAACTGAAACAGACTTGAGTCATTCCTCTATGTTTTGTAAAGTCATAGTTAAATGGATATTTGATAACAAAAGCAATGACTGGTGACATCTTAAATGGTGAACTTAAGATAAAATAGGTTAAGGTGTTTAAAAACAAAGCAAGAAACCATTTAAACTGGATACCAATTTATCTACCCTTTAAAAAAAATCAGAACTAGTTTTCAACTATAAGAAGGTCTTGAACGTAAAAACCAACATCTTTCTCAAAAGATTAATTATATTTTGTTGCCATTTAGATATGTGGGTTATTTGGGGACTATAATGTTGGGTGGGCATATTTGTGTGTTCACATTACTTTCTGTACTGGTTAGTTTTGTGTGTCAACTTGACACAGACTGGAGTTATCACAGAGAAGAGTTTCAGTTGAGAAAATGCCTCCATGAGATCCAGCTGTAAGGCATTTTCTCAATTAGTGATCAAGGGTGGAGGGCCCTTGTGGATGGTAGCATCTGTGGGCTGGTAGTCTTGGGCTCTATAAGAAAGCAGGCTGGGCAAGCCAGGAGAAGGAAGCAAGCCAGTAAGTTACATCCCTCCATGGCCTCTGCATCAGCTCCTGCTTCCTGACCTGCTTGAGTTCCAGTCCTGACTTCCTTTGGTGATGAACAGCAGCATGGAAGTGTAAGCTCAATAAACCCTTTCCTCCCCAACTTGCATCTTGGTCATGATGTTTGTGCAGGAATAGAAACCCTGACTAATACACTTTCATAAGTATTAATGCGTCTTTACTTATATAATGCTCTGTCCAGCACTCTTTCCTTTTATAGAACTATTTGATCTATCTTGCTATATGAAGGCCACAGGCCTTCAGGGTCTCTACTGATCTACTGAACATTGACTATCAAATAGAAAAAATGTTTAATTCCAAATGTTGTTATGGTGGCTAGTCAAATAGAAATCAAATCGAATCATAATTTATTTGTGTGTAAATAAATTTTATACAGGGTAGAGATATACTTTATCACACTTGAGCTAGTTTAAATGTATTCAGTGCCCAGGTCTATAAAATAACACATCCCAAATGTATCTTATGCCTCTATATGAATTATTGTCAATAGACTACTTTAAGTTTCTTGCCCACAATAAAAGCATCTCTTTAACCTCCCAACTGAAGTCTCAGTCAACTGCTTAGTCCCCCTGTTCTAACATATTTAACAACCTGCTGTTTTAGTTCCCTTATACGTCCTGTGGTTCAGCCATGCCCTGAAAGTAGGCTGATTCTCTGCAGCACTGGATATGAGTTCAGCTCAGAGCTCCCGAATCTTGGTTATCTTCGAAGCCCAACTTAAATACAGATGTGTTCAAGAAGACTTTCTCATCAATGTGATAAGAAATTATTACTCCTTGCTCTTGGTTTCTCTGGCACATTTAGAGCACCATGGTAGCACTATGGTTCACTGCTTTGCAATTTTGAATGTATGGGCAGAGAAACTGATGATTTTGTCAATGCATTAGATGCTCTGGGAGAGAGTCATACCAGTTGGTTCTCTTATTTTTTATTTTTTTTCATTCTGAAAGCTTATTTTGGACACCTTACAGTTTAGAGGCCTCCCACATTTCCAGAAAGGAGCTGACTACAAACGACCATGCACTGTAGAAGACACAGCTAGAGAAAATGCTTGGACATCGGGGGGGGGTGTGTGTGTGTGTGTGGCTGGGTGGGAAAGAAAAGATGGTTCAATAGTAGCATATTTAAGATTTTGGAGATAGAGAATGATAAAGGTTCAACATGAGAGACTGAAATGCCACAGCCAGTGTTGAAGGAAGACAAGAGATGGGAGATGGGGGATAAGAAAGCTGAGGGGATGTGTCAGAGAGGAAGTAATTGATGGTACTTAATGCCACTGATGTTTATGTCTGTCCCTTTCTGTAAATTCACTACATAAAAGTCTGTGTAGGTTTTATATATGGGCCCAAGTAGGTACACGTTCATGAGCTTTACAATCCAAATCATTTCTGGAAAAACAAAGACTCTCTCTGCCCAAGGCTGCAAGGAGTTTCAAGATTCTCAGAAGTTGTTAAATAAGAGAAATTCCTTAAGCTCTTATTAAATATAATTCTGTACTTTAGTGCTAAAGTAGAATTGGGTCCCAAATCTAGTTTCTCTTAATTGGTCACTAGGCAGTCTTCAGTACTTAGAGACTTTGGTTTCCTGCCTGGAGCTAACATGGTCCTCATGAGATCAGGGCTACTGTTGATGTATTTCAGACATCTGGATGGGACTGTCACATTTATCCTATGTCTGTCCTTATGCATCCCTCTTTCACTCGCCCCCCTTATTTTTCTAGATTATTTTCACATATTGTTATGGAGTTGATGACATTGCTTTCTTGGAATCCATCATTGTTTATTTGGCTACTCCAGGGTCAGCCTCATGGACAGGGAGAGAATGTGTGACGTCATGTTTCTTTGGAATATCTGACACAGTGTCTGAACTACAGGATTTCCCCTCCCCAAAAGCAATGCCATGAAATTGACAGAACTCCGTTTGCAGCTTGGACTGCTGTATCACTCACTATGGAGGTAGCGTTTCAAGCCTACCTGTCATGGATCTGACCTGAACCTTGGGTTGTCCTCTGTATGATGGACAAAGACCCCAAAGGTGACCATAGACTTTAGGTTTTCAAAAATGTATAATATAGAGGATCAGCTAGCTATATAGAAAGAAAAAAGACTTTCAATTTCTTGTGTTAGATCTTTTATATGCTTTATGAGACTTAAAAGCAATAAAAAATTTAACCCCCCCCCATGGTATTATCTCCTTTTTTCTTTCAGACTGGGGTTGATGAAGAATTAAATATTTTCCTGTGCATATCCACACCTAAATACAGAATATCTTTTCCCCATTCTTTGAATGATAGCCTATAGTTTAGGTAATTACTATTTGTAGGTATTTAATTAACCATGCATTATTTTATTTTTAATAGTTAGGAAATTATGGTAAGAAAATAGACAGAAGACATGCAAAAAAGACTGAAGCTAGGCCAACAATATGGTTTTGTTTTCTCAAATAAACAAATAGAAACATAAAAGAAGTTGCTCACATCCCAGGCATACCTTGATTATCCACATCTGATGACCTACGTCTGCCCTTGGCCTATGTCTAAGAGTATTTGGGTGTAGTGAACTTTGCTTAACTATTTTAAAAGTGGTTTCTATCGTAACTTGCGTGTGTGGTTTTTTTTTTCTTCCCCTATTGTTCACAGTGACCTCTTGGATTAAAAACAATTCCTTCCTCTTCTGATATTAATCTTTCATGTTTAGTAAACACTGGTCTCCACCCACGTTAAAAAGAGTATTTACCTTGAATTCTATAATCACCCACATTCATTTGCTTCCTTTCACACCACAGGACTCACCAACGTTGTTCAGATGAACGCTGTTGACATTTGAGCCCCTCTTGTCTGCTTAGTCTCTCTTGCTGTGTTGACCTGTTCACTGACTTGGGAAGAATCCTGCAATTTGCAGCATGTATCTCAGTTGTTACTGCTGTTGGTTTTGTTGTTCATGGCTGTCTATGCTCTTACACATTGTGAGCCACAGCATTCGCTTTGCCAAGAATTTCTCTAATCACATATTTGCAGGCGGCATCTCCAGATCCTCTGCTTTTTTTAGACATCTCCCATATGATTGCATTTGACTCAGATTCAAGTCAGTTGAGCCTGCACTGCTTGGCGAGTCAATAGAAATGTGGAACCCAGACAGTACTGCCAGAGCCAGGAGAACGGCTAGGCTCTACCCTGGATACTGGAGCAACAGATATTTCCCAACTCAATTCCATTCTGTTCCAGTCCTTGTTTGGAAGCCTGGACCAGTTCTCTGTAAGCCCCAAGGTCTATTCATCATGATAAAACAGATGTTCATCGTCTGGTCCTCCTCCTCACCGACCTGCGTGTTAGTTCATCGCTGTGTACTATGGTGCTTCAGTCCTAGGTCCTTTCCACCCTGGAAACTCACTTGTCTTACCACATCATTCTGCTTCCCAATCAATATTTCTTTCCCGGGCTTCCAGGCTCAGCTCAAACCTCCCTCCAGGAAATGTAGATACTGGGTGTGGCCAGTCCGAATAAGACATTCTCTTTTCATGCTCTACTTTAAACAATGTTTATGTTAAAGCATCTGATGCACCAGTCTGCATGGCCTTGCTCCCTTATCTGTGTTTGTTTAGAATTTTAGAAACTCCAGAGTAGATGGTTCAGCTTTTCAGATTGTTTTTTATCACAAATACGCTGTTTATTGAGGGCTTAGATTGAACAGAATTGAATGGAAAACAAATATTTCATGAATATCCACTGAGCTCAGATCCTTTCAGTACCAACATAAACAGCTCAGAGCACCCATGCTTCAGGCACAGCAAGCCCAGCAGTGAGAAGACAATTATCATAGAATTGGTTAATAGTGATAGATATGATAAAGGTTAAGTATGAATTTGATGAATGAGTCAATAAATTTCAAAAAAAATTGAATAGGAATAATTGCACAAATTTAGCAAGAAGGAAAACTATCTAAATTATTATTATTTTATTCAGGTTGAAGATTACTCATCTTTGTTATTTTTTCTTTTTACTTATTATTGTTGTTACTAAGCTTGTCTTGAATTTGCAGTGATCATCTGATTTAGCTTCCTGAAAATGTTTTGCTCTTATAAAGCACAGCTTCCTACTTCTACATACAATATCCTGGTTACTTAGATGGGAAGTGAACTTAAAAATTACGGTTTGATATCTTTTGTTTGAGGAAGAAGGAACAGAGTTCTGTGGTTATGTACTGATAAGTCAATGTATCAACAGCTGTCAACAAGGTTCTAGTATCTGAGGAACTAGATACTAGATTATATTATAAAGATATCTTTATAATAGTGTGTACTGCTTTGAGGTTACATAGTTGCTAGTGACCTTGGGGTCTTCAAAGATGGCAGGCAAGTCTAGTTATGTAATTTTCAGGGGCTAGACTTGTAGTTCTCAACCTCCCTAACACCATGACTCTTTAATACAGTTCTTCATGTTATAGTGATCCCCAATCATAAAATTAATTTCATTGTTACTTCCTAACACTAATTTTGCTACTGTTATGAATCATATTGTAAATATCTAGTATGCAAGATATTTGATGTATGACCCCCGTGGGGTCATGACCTATAGGTTGAGAACTTCTGGTCTAGAAGAAAAAGGCAAACATAGACTTTCTCTGTTCAATTGCTAAGACTAATTTCATATATAGTATAGCGCAAGTTTATGTGGGGTGCACTGTTGTGGGACTCAGCTTGTACACAGTGAAGCCAGTCCTGGGAGATGATACTTTGTAAACTTGTGACCCTGGAGATTTTAGGCTGTCCAAAATGAAGTGAGAAAAAAATGAGGAGGAGAAATGAAATATAAAGAACTGCTTAGATCTAGATATTTCAAAAGTGCAACTTCAATTGGTTTTGTATGAAAGGGAAACAAAGGGGCTGTCTCTCAGCTTCGTCTCAGTTCATGGCTGAGCTCACAACTTATTCTTGAGCAAGGTGAGCCAAACTCCCCAAGGGTTAAACAATCCCTGGGATTATTGAGGGCCTTATCTTTCTGAGTACAAAATAACCTACCATAAAAGTAAATCCAGGATCACTTAGTCAGTTGAAAATTACCATTGTCTTTCTCTGAAACAAAAATAAAATTAAATATTATTATTTATATTGTTTCATACCTCAAATATTTAGGTTATATTCAATGGCCATGATGAATTATTATAAAGCAGCAATTATTTTTATTTCTAGACATATATAGACTAATTATACCCCTTTTATTAATTCCTAAAGTTAGTAATACTGTAGTCAATTTTTGTAACAATTGAATATTAAAAAGATACATTGGGTAGAGGGTGTAACCCAGTTGATAGAGTCCTGGCCCAGCATGAAGGAAGCCATGGGTTTGATCCCCGGCATTACATAAGCTGAGAAGGGTAGCCAATGCCTGTAATCTCAGCACTCAGGAAGTAGGAGCAGGAGAATTAAGAGTTAAAGGTCATCTTCAGGTACATAGTATGTTACATGCCAGCTTGAGGCACATGACATCTTGCATCAAAAAAAAAAAAAAGTGTTGGTATTATTTTTCCCTTTTCTGACTTTATCTTATTTAGCAAAGTTGTGGGAAATTCCTATGGGTTACCTGACTCTCAAATTTACAAATCAAAAGGCAAGGAAATGTTTTATTGTGGAATCATTGGCAAGTTCATGGTTTTCACACAGTATTAAGTAGGTACCCTGGAATTATCCTGCACCATGAACTAGTGATTTGAACGACTCATTCGCTTCATGATTGAGGGCTCCTACTTAACAGGAAGCATGACGTCTTCAGACTGCAACACATGCTCCTTACCACCTGCTTGATTTGATGACTTTATTCCGTGAAATACTTTCATTCCACTGCTGTGATGACTTCTTTTCAAAATAATTGCTAACCCTGTGATCCTATTCAAACAAAGAACGAGTGCCGGATCTGGCGAGTTTTGAAACTTCATGGATTTTCTTCTTGTTTTATTTTGTGCTTTTAAATAGAATCTCAGAGTTTACAGGTTAGTGTTTTTATGTTTGAGATGAAATAACTGATTTCTAGGGAAGTGGAATGGGTAACCAAAGCCATTACTGAGTATTAAGGAGCATCGGCCTTCATGTGCATTTGGGGGTCACAGTCTTCATAGAAGCATTCCTTCGCACCTTGTAGACTTCTTCATAGGCTTATTATGATGGCAGTAATCACATCATACCCTTTTTAATATTATACATATTTGAAATGGGAGACGAGTCCTGTCATGACTACTCAGGAGGCTGGGGAGGGGTCACTTGAGCTTACAGATTCAAGAGTGAGGCATACAGCAAGATGTTAGAGATTGAGCCACCCTATTAAAACCCAAACTTTGAGCATTCAGCCTGATTTATAAATATGATAGGTCATTTATTTTTAAAATTAATTGGAGGCCACCATTGAAATGCAATTGTTTTGAGGGGTGTACAGTTTTATAATTTGGAGTGGTAAAGAGTAGCTTGTCTGACTCTCATATTGTAAAGATAAATAGTTTAGGTTTCTGAGACTGCCTAATGCAAAACCAGTTAAGGCAAAATAAAGCTAGAGCCTAGATAGTTTGTTTCTATAGTTACAGAATTGCCAAAGATCATAATTACATACCTCTCTTTAAGGAAAACATCCTGTTTAGCTTTTGAATGTTAATTATTTTAATATCCAGTTTCCTACCAAAACATTTAAGTCAAACAGATTAATCATGATGATAAATGAATAAATACTCTTCCTGCTTTTAAATACATTTGTGCTAATTTTATAGTTGAAAAGCAAGACTGATAGTGTGTGTTTCATTTATGTAAAGTTATGAACTTTACCCATCATATTAATTTTCCATCACTACATAGAAATACCTGGAACACTAACATTTTAGATATGAAAGGTTTATTTGGACTCGCCATTTGGGAGATTCCACTATAAGAACAAGCAGCCGCATTACTTTGGGACTCTGAAGAAGGTAGTGGCACATATGGTTATGCTATGGCCAGACAGCAAAGAGAAATGGGACTGGCTAGGGTTCTACATCTAAGGACATCTAAGGACATACCCTCATGTCATACAAACCTTCCAAATTCTATGAGATCAACACATCTTCCAGTGATGCTACCCAGGACCAAACCTTTAAACACAGGGGCATTTGGAGGTCCAGCAACCTCAAGTCATGTAACTAGTAATTAGGACATATCACAGATACTTTAGGACACAGCCAGTACCTTTATAAGGATTTGTTCACCTGACACTGTATTTTTTGGTTGTTTCAAGCTAGCCTTGAACTCATAATGCCTCTGCCTTTACCATAATTCGGCCACACCTAGTATCTTTTTCAATTTGCCAAATATGTCAAATGTTTCCTAAATATATATTTACATTGTGTGTGTGTGTGTGTGTGTGTGTGTGTGTGTGTGTGTGTGTGTACAAAAGCATATATCACAACATACATGTGGAAGTTAGAGGGCAACTTTCAGGGGTCAGTTCTCTCCTCCCGTCACATGGATCCTAGGGACTGAACTCTGGTGGTCAGCCTTGGAGGCAAGTGTCTTTATCCGTTGACCCATCTTTCCAGCCTCCTGAACACTAACTGAGTGCATATTAGATTAGCCAGCTCATCTCATTCACTGTGTGCCTTTAAAGGTTTACCAGAAGTAGAATAGAGGTAGAGGTTGAGACAGACCAAGATAATGAGACAGAGAGCAAAGAGATCAAACCTTAACTTTTATCAGTTTATAATTACAGCTTCCAGTAGAGCTGTGTAAAATGAGAAGTTTCTTTAAAACTCCTGTTGACTCTCTTTGCCACTTGAACTAGTTATTAACTATTGTTTAGAGTTTAACAAGCACCTCTCCCCTGGAGAGCTTTGCTCTGGGTCTGATTCATTTCTTTCTGCCTGTGTGATCTTGGCTTATAAAATGCAGCTATGTAAGGCTGTCTAACAGTTTCCCTGCTATCCAGCACATATGGAAAAGCCTCAGTGTTTGCAATCCAGTCCAACCCTGGGGCTCCAACTCTGACACTGCTAGCTGTGTCCAGGTCCCTCAGGACCTTGGCTACTGGGGAGACTGTAACCACGATTTTGCTTTTGAGAAGTCTCTCCCAAAGGTGTTATATGCAAGGGTCAGAGGACTTCTGAAATCTGGTCCAAGATTCTTGTGGGTTCAATGTTTCTCCAGCCTGTACTGGGTTGATCTCCTGTGTAGGTCCTGGCTCTTCCTATTTTAACTCTCATGCCAGGTTTTAGGAACTAGGCCACAGTCTGACAGAACTGCCAATGAGCTCCTTTCCTGTTACACACCAGATGGCCACAGGGTTGAAGGCACCAAGCTGGCTTGTTCCCCCCAAGCCCTGCCAAGCCATAGACTGTGACTGTGGAGGAGAGAGGCTTCTCACCTCCTTCCCTGTGGCACAACAGAGGGATATTTATACTACAGATTTGTAATGTTAGCCTAGTCTTCATTATGCAGGGGAATGCTGGCTTTTAGTCCATGCGTACAACTTTTGAGGATAACAATTAGTAAATATTACTTATAATATTTACCTTTTGACTTGGGAAGATATGAGTTACTAAGTATGCTTTGCTCACTCAATTTAAAACAAGATAGTACAGTAATAAATATTATTATAACAATATATATTTCCGGGGAGAGGGAATGGTCTTTTAAAACTTATGAAAGTGTCAGTTCTTAATCACAGCTATGAAAATAAATTTGAGGATCTGTACTCAGAAAAGTAAAATTGTTTCTATGCTTCACAGTCTACAGGTGACTTTCTTCCTGGAAAGCTATCTTCAGAGTTTTAATGAGAAATTGGCTTTAAATGACTTAGTTGTTGATACTCAAAACTGGAGCATTTTAGTGGAAACACTGACCAACCGAGCCTAAGTAGCTACTTAAGAGCCCGAATAGAATTCCCAGCAAAGCCACTTTGTGATCGGCCACTCACTAATGTGAGCCTTTAGATATTTGATAAATATAACTATTTCCTGTTATCCAAAATAGCTCCTGATGTGGGTCAGATTATTGGTGCAGAACATAGCCACACCCTCTGCTTCAAGGACAACCAGTCCTCGGCAATGTCACTTTGCTGTTCTTTATGATTTAAGAGGGAAAATGAATCCATTAAACAAACAAACAAACATTTCTTCTAACTCGAATTTCTTAAGCTCTAATCAACATAGAAAATAATAATTATATTATAAAAAGTGATAAATCCCCCTACCCCTACCACAGCGTGACTAGATGCAAAGACGGGTGAATATATTTTGTTGAATATTGTCTCAAACGTTTATGTATGAAAGTTAACTTATGATATGAATTCTACTTTATAGTCTGGGGCATTTGTAGAGAGCAATACTTATACACAACTTCATGCATCCATAAATATAAATTTATACTGTTATTAAGTAACTGGATATCTAATATTATTCCATTTTATAATGTATTGCTTTTGATTTTAACTGTGTTCACTATTATGAATAAATCTGGCCATCTTTTAACTTTTTTCTTTCTGATTTAAAATTTTTTTTTAAGAAATATATTCTTATACATTTTTGAGAATTAGTTTTATAATCATGTCAACAGGTAAGTAAGACCCCAAGATCATGGTGGCCTATCCACGTGTGTTAGTGACTTAAAAACTCGCATTATTTTGGACTGTTTTCCCATCAGGCCCCCAACCCTTCTCCTCAAGTGTTCAGACTACTTTCCACATATCTGGGGTGTCGTTTGAGATTTGGAAGGTGATCTGCCTCCCCAAGTAACCCAACTTTAAGCCTACAGCAATAAGACAATGTAATATACAGGAAGAATCAACAGGATCGATGCACACATGAACTCACAGGGGCTGAGGCAGCGGGCACAGGGCCTGTTAGCTCAGTCTAAACCAGATGGGACCCAGAGCTGAAAGGAGAAATAGACAGATGCCTTTATCCCTAATCCAGAAGCAATTTCTGATTGATAACCACTTGCAAAGAAAATTTAGTTTCTTCCAAGTCTTACTGGGGAAATAAACTACTCTTAAGAGTAGACCACATGCTCAGCAGTATATGGCCAACAGAAAATAAACACTATGGCATCGTTAGAGATTCCTGTCTCGTGATGAAAGGGCTTTTTAATTTTTTTCTTCTTTAAAAATGTTTTATCATATTTTTAAATATAATATCATATTATTTTATATTAATAAAATATATAATAGTAGAATATATGTAGAATATTATATATATACATATATACACATATATTATATATATATACATACATATGTATATATATAATATTCTACTTTTGTTTTATCCTAAAGGTTCTTTGTGTATGTATTATGGCTTCAAGTCTAGTGTCTTGATAGGTCCAGTGTATGCCAATGAGTGGTTCTCTGTTTCTTGTGCCTTCTCTTGGGCTTTTTCTTCTGTTTCTTTTGTTCAATTCTGATGTGTTAGTTTGTATTTACATCTTATTATATTTTATTATTATCCCATAGAAGCCTATTTGTTTTCTAATAAGAGACAGAAATGGGGTAGATCCGGATGGGAGGGGACAGGAAGAAAAGCTGGGAGGGATATGTGGAGGGGAACCATAATCGGGATGTATTTTGTGATAGAAAAAACTATTTTCAAAAAAAGAAAACATATGTGGGAAGGCTCATAGCATGAGTTCCCCCATGAAGAGATGAGAGGGGGGTGTGGATGGCTAAGCAGTTAAGAGTATTGGCTTGCTCTTCCAGAAGACCTGGTTCAACTCTCACCACAGTGGTTCACAGCCATCTGTAACTCAAGTCGCAGGGGATCCAATCCCCTTTTCTAGCCTCCCTGGGTACCAGGCATGTGAGTGGTACAGAGCCATATATTCAGGCAAAGCACCCATACCTATAAAAATAAATAAATATAAAAAGAAGATGAAAACAGTCTGTTCCTTTAGTTCCTTAGTGAGATTTTTACCATAGCTGTATTTAAGAGAGAGATTTTAATTTCACCATGCATAGATGTATTTTTGCATTGTAGAACTTTCCAGAGTCCTTTTTCCTCCATGAAATGAAGATCCACTAAGAGAAAAATGTTTCTGCAGCCATTCCAATTCTTTCCCATTTACCCTGACCTTCAGGGACAATGTAGAGACCCTGTGGCAGTGTCAGGAAGAACAGGGACTCAAAACAATAGAAATTGGAGCTGACGTTTGTCTGGCCTTCTTTACAGTGGTTCTTAACCTATGGGTCTCAGCCCTTTCACAGGAGTCACCTGAGACCATCAGAATTCATAGATATTTACACTACAATTCATAATAGTTAGTAGCAAAGCAGTTATAAAGTAGTAATGAGAATAGTTTTATGGTTGGGGGGAGGTCTTCACAACACGAAGAACTGTACCAAAGAGCCACGGCGCTAGGAATGCTGGGAACCTCAGCAAACATGCAAGGCTGATTCTCATCGGATAGTCTTTGCTTTTCTTTTGCTTATCGTCAGCGGGCATCTCTACTGCTGGCATAAAAAGTTACCATAGCTACTATCCAGGCAGGACGACGTTCCGTATTCTGCTTTAAATTCTCTACACACAGTAAAAGAGATGACGTGAAAAGGGTTTTGTGGTCTTTTCTATAGGAAATGTTTACAAACACAGTCATCTCCATTTACCACCCACCGGAATAAAAACGCTTATTTTTGTATGGTGCATTTTTAGACTCCCATTGTCAAGAGGAAAATAAAGCGAAAAGGAAACTTGGGGCTGATTCCTTCTTGCCTGGGCAGTGTCACCTGCTCCTTGGGGACTCTCAGTCTGGTGTGTTGCTTTGTTACCTCTCCAGTGACTTCTTCCACATCAGAACTATTCTCTGCCTGTCAGATGTTAACCTTTATTACTCTATGTGAAGTCCTAGGACTCCTTAACTAACACTACAGTTCAGAGAATGCTTAGTATTGGTGTGCCTGGCTTTTGCTAGCACCAAAATGGAAAGTGCAAGGAAATCTGTGATTCCTCTCAATGCCCACGTTATTTTTGCTTCAACCTGCACAGACTTCTGCGCTTCCACCTATCCACGAGTTTAACACTCACGTGTCAGCTTGTAGCCTCTTTGCTGACCACTGTGCTGTAAGCTTTTTTGTTCTTTTTTTTTAAATTTAAGCATAGTTTTGAAAAATGCTTATTTTATATGAGGCGTTGGTTTCTGTAGTCAGTAGAAGACAGAGTGAGGTGAAGGAAGCAATGTCCTAGAATAAGCTCAGTTCAAATGGATCTAGATAACAGATTCTACTTCTTATCACTGAAAGGCAACAGGCTCTAGTTACACGGGGCTGTGGAGATGGGTACAGTTGGTAAAACACTGACTGTACAGGTATGGGAACTGCAGTTCAGATCTCCAGCATTCATATAAAAATCCAGGGCCAGTGGTTCATGCCTGCAACCTCCTGCTGGACAAGTAGAGGCAGGGATCCCTGAAGCTTGCTAAGAAGCCAGTCACAGTCCAGGTTCAGTGAGAGAGAGACCTTGCCTCAAAAGATAAGGTGGATATGATTGAGGATGGCACACACACACACACACACACACACACACACACACACACACACACATTTACACACACACACACAAACACACACACAGAAATCTAATTTAATTTGATAAATGATCATTTTTTTAATTAGTGGTTTATGGCTTTTTGGTGAAGGAGTTGACCAAGTCTCATGTAGCTTTTTGCAATGTATTCATTTTCACTTGAAAATCACCGATCTACCTGGCTAGTTAGCTCTAGTTGTCAGCTAGACACAACCTAGAATCACTTAGGCTCTTTGTATTGTGTTGTGTTGTAGGCTTATATGTTGGGAATTGTGTTAATTAAGTGAACTGATATGAGAAGCCCCATACCACTGTGGGTGTCCCATTCCTTTTTCAGGGACTCTAACTCCTGAAATCAAGCTGAGCACAAAAAAGCAAGCCTGCATGTATTCATTTTTTCTTGCTTTTGACTCTGGATATGTTGTGACTAGCTGTTTGAAGGTCCTACCTTGAAAGATGGACAGTACCTGGAATTATGGACTGAAATAAACCCCTGCATCTTATCAGTTAAGTTGCTCTTTGTCACAGTATTTTGTCACAGCAACAGAAACGAAACCAGAATCCTGGCATAGTAGATAAAATATGTCACAAAGTCCAAGAATCATGACTGTTTGCCATGGTTCCTTAGGGAATGAAAGATATTTTTTAGGTCTTTGATCTGATTATATTAGGGAGGTTGGATTTCTCAGCTTGTCCAGTGAGGGAAGTTGGGGGAGCTCTAGAAAGCCCTGTGGGAGGGTGATAACCAATGCCATCAGATAAGGAGGTACAAATAGAACTGTACAAAAGAATTCCTCTCATGCTCTGAGAGCATCTGAAAGCAGCCGGTGGCCATGTTTTCCTTGGCAGTCAGGGACAGCCATAATTAGCCAGAGGGTGGTGAAAGTGTGAGGCACCCACAGAGCTTGCATTTAGGGAATTACAGCTGCTTAGCATGGTGACTTTCCCTTCCTGTGCGTTTTGTTATTGACGTTATTTTTTTAACCTAGTAAATTTGCCTGGATTGTGTTGTTTACTTAGCTTCTATGCAGAGTCAAGATTAAACCCAGATGTCATCTTCTTTTGTGATTTGATTATTGCAGAAGACTTGGAAGAGGCCTATGACCTCTTACAAAAGAGAATGGCCTCGCTTGGATTTGTTGTCAGGCCCCTTCTGTCTGGGATGTGGATACATGTCAGCAAGATGTGGGAAGATGTGGCTTGATGATAAGGAACACTGTCAGTGATGCTATATATCCCTCTGATTGGCCACCAGATGACTGTCAGATAGAGATCAGATCTTGAATGTGTTTTCTTAAGTCACTGATGCTAGACCTACCTGGTTTCCTTCCTGCAGAAGAGAAGACTAGCCCAGACTTTCAGAGGCCGTGAGGGTTGTTCTCAGTGATGAGTAATGTCTAATTTCACGCTGTCTCTTCCTTTTGTGCTCTACAAATAGAAAGTGCTTTAATTAATCTAGAAAACTAAGACTGTATCCTACTTACATTGTGTTATGTTGAAATCTCTGGAACCGAAACCATTTTTACCACAAGAGAGATTGTTAATGGATATTGTTAATTCTGAGTTCAGATATTGTTAATTCTGAGTTTCAGGAGTTGCTCAGAGATGGGTTTAGTTAAATTATTTAAAGAGCCATTTCAATATTTTAGTATGTATACGAATACATACATACTAATCTTCCTTCCATCAGCTTCGGGAAATTATCCGTTCTTCTGCTTAAATGCGGCAAGAGGTCCATTTATCTGGGACCACTCCATCAGTGCCTGGATTCTGGTTCTACAGCCAAGTTAGATGGAGTTCATGGGTCAATTTCTAGCCTCAGAAGTATGAAGACAATAGGCCTGGGAAGAAGCCTCAGTCCATGAAGTGTTTTCCTTACAGGAATGACTACCTGAGTTCAGATCTCTATAACTTACAAAAACAGAGCAGAGCATGTCTCATGAGCCCAGGAATGAGAAGCTTGGAGGCAGATACAGGCGCCTCCCTCTCTGGCTCTCTGGCCAGCCCACCCAGCTCAATAGGTGAACCTGCAGGCCAATAAGAGACCCCATCTTAAACCAAAGGAGGAATCCGTTTGAGGAAAGATGGCTGCGACTTCTCTCTGATCCCCGCACGTACATATACACACATATGTACATGCCCCAAACACATAAATACACATACACACTCAAAAGGAAATATGAAAAAGGGTGTGTATGGATCATGATAATATAAAAAGCAAATGGTATGCCATTGTTGTTTTAAAGAGAGAGGGGGCATTTTAAGCAGAGAAGGAGCTTTCCTCTGACTATAACACTGTATATTAAGGCTGCACTTTGAGAGCTTTTCCTATATCATAGCTATGCTTATAATACTTACAACAAAAGATGAGATTCATCACACAGAGCTCTTTCCTCAGGAGGAAACCCTTGGCAGTTAGGGTAAATCCACATAGTCTTTGGAGTTTTTATGCCCACACTAACTCAGAACATGGCAGGTGTCTGGATTGCTGAGTTCCCTGTCCAGTTAAACAAATGTCTGTCCTATGCTTGCTCAGATGTAAAGCTATGCTTTCATATGTGTGGAAGAGAGGAAATTGTTTCTTAGGAATTTCAGTTACTATATTAGGTCTGTCTGTCTGTTCAATATTTCAAAATTAACTTCCCATGTGGATACAATGGGAATACAGCTTGATTTTTAAAACTTGAGGAGCTGTTGGCTTACTAAGACAGCCCTTTCATAGCAATGCTATGAAGACAAGATTCCATTTGATATTCAGTTTAACAAGACTTTCATGTCATTAAAAATACCAGTGGGAGTTTTTTTTTGGGGGGGGGGGCGATGTTTTGCAACAGGATTTCTCTGTGTAGTTCTGGCTGTCCTGGAACTCACTCTATAGATCAGGTTGGACTTGAACTCAGAGATCAACCTGCCTCTGCCTCCTGAGTGCTGGGATTAAAGGCATACACCTGGCTAAAAAACAATCCATGTTTTAAGAAGAGATTAAATGCTTTTGTTTGTTTGGTTTTCCCCATCGGTCTGATGCTCACTTTTCCCCACACACATATGGAGACACTCAGGTTCCTGGCATAGGGTGAGAGTTAGCTTGTTCCATTCTGAGCCATCACAGAGCTCCAGTGTTTTGTGACATAAGACAAGCTCCAACATGAATGAGAAAGTCTGTACGCCAGACTGTCCGATCCAGCCAGAAGGGAAGAGAATAGATTTGTTCTGCATCACTTTTAATCATTGTTTTATGGCTGTCAGAGCTACAGTGACGCAAGTCAAGTGCCCCACACAATCATGTTTTCTGAATCCTTTCCTTTGCCTGTGCTTATAAATAACACTTATGTAACTAGATGGAGCATTTCATTCTCTGCATGTAGCAGAAGTCTTAGAGGTGAGCATAATAGATGTAGACTGGAGAGAAAACTAGAACCATAGCCATTATATTTTATTTTATCCTATTTTAAAGATATTTAAACTTTAAAAAAATGAGACAAGGACACTCCAGAGCTTGTGGTAAGCACACCATATCCCCACAGAAGGTCTCTTGTATCTCAGTTTGCCTTGGCCTTGGATTCCTTATCCTTCTGCCTTTATTCCCCAAGTAATGGGAAGATGTGAGCCACCACACCCAGTTTAAAAGGTTCCAGAGGATTGAAGTTATCCTTTGTGTATGCTACGCAAGCATGCCACCAACCACCCTCACTCCTCAGTCAACGGTACTCTTAAACATACTTAAAATTAAAAAGAACAAAACACAAAACCCATCATGTGAAATTAGGCATATACCAATCGTTATTCTCCTCAAAGAAAGTTATATACAGGGAACACAGGTCAAAGAGGGACGCTGTTTCAAGAACATCCTTTGGGACAAGCACACTCATGGAAGATAAAGTCAAGGATTATGAAGAAGCGTGCTGGACCAGCCTCATCCCTCAGCTCTCTGGCAATGATGGTTCTCATTGGGGAAGCTGGCTTGATGTTTCAAGTCATTACGATGTGCAAGTGCATGGGAAGCCAATGTATCCAGTCAATTAATTGGGCTGTAGGTATCTGAAGCATAAAAACACAGAATCTTAGATTGAGGTAGAAAGCATGGCCCCCCACCAACTGCATCTTTCCAAGGCACCATGAGTTGAATTTTAATGCCTCCTTAGAGCCTGACCTCTGAGTCTCACCTGGTATAGTTCGCAGAGCTACCACAGTGGGCAGATACAGTGCCAACTGCATTTTCCTGCACTAGCTCTGTTGACAGACTTCTGTTCATGTGTTTCCAAATTTGAGAAAGAATATATAGATTCTGGCAAGGCAGTTTGGAATAGTTAGCAGCAGCAATTTTGGGGCATTATAATGAAAACAGCATATATTGCTCATTTAGTCAGGCACCAACTGTTTATTAAAACTTTTCCAATGCTATTCAAGATGGGGTTGTCATAAGAAACCTGTTTGAAAGTAATGTCCTGTCCAAAGCTTGAGTGGGGAGGATGGAGCCTTGGACTAATGAGGACACTCCAGAGCTTGTGGTAAGCACATCATATCCCCACAGAAGTTTGGCCTATATACCTGGAGCTGGATGAAGAGGGCGTGGAACCAAGGATTGAGTTTTAGAATGTTCATTTTAAGAGGCTGCGAATCATCCTGGGGAGATTTTTGGAAATTAGTCGTATGCAGCAGGCTGTCAACTTTGAGGTTGCGAAGACAGTGGTTGAGAAGTGCATTGATGGCATTGGTCTGGATGGAATCCATTGAAGGAAGAGTGTCAGTGGAGTAAAGCGGTCTTGCTCACTGCCCCCTTGTCCCTCCTTGTGGTAGTCTGTCCATTTCTTCCTCTGAGATTATCACGATCATTGTGAACCATCATGGAACAGAGCCTGGCTGTGGTTCCATAAAGAATGCCCTCGGTCTGTAGTCATGGCTGTGAGATAAACAAATCATACCAAAGTTACTAGATATGAAAATAGCAATGGCGCTGTTAACAATCCTTCTTGACTCTTCGCCGTGATTCCACCCACTACCCCCTGCTGCACTCCCTGCTGCACACGATCTTGAAAGGGGATGCTGGAGTACAAAAGAGACTCAGGATCAAATGAGGATGGGCTTCTGGTGAAAGCTTTCATGAGTGACCCATGCTGAGGTGAGACTGTACCTAATACAGTTGCTTCGGACTCATCTATGCTTGTCTGTGCTATTTTTTAAACAAAATATCAAACATTTGATTTTACCAATAAAAGGTTCATGACTGTGTCTTATTTTATCCCATTGGGTTACTCAAACTCTGTCTGACCATACCTGGTTAATAGGTGACCCTGGGCTGCTTAGCACTACTCCTTAATAGATGTGTACTCCCTCGTGTCTGTCATCTACTCTTTATATGAAATGGTTCCAACTCTGCACACCGACAGAATGATAATTATAGTTTTCTGGTAAATTACATTTCAATAAAATGGAATACATAGTAGACTTCCTAGAATTTATGCCTTGGGCAATGATTCTTCACTCCACTTCAGCCTCTCTAGTATCCAACTAAATAAAATCCAATTGAATAAAATGGGGGAGGGGAGGAGTGAATATTTTCCTAATCTGAAACATTGGGAGGGGATATACCTGAAAAGTCTGACTGGTTCTTTAATAAAGATACCAAACACACAATTAATACTACAGTTGTCCTTTGATATCTACAGAGGATTGCTTCCAGCCCCCCATGCATACACCTTAATTTGAAGATAAAAAACTCAAACTACAACACCTAATGTACAAAATCACATAACTGCATACAACTATGCAGATCTTCCTATATACTTTAAGTTATCCTCAGATTACTTTTAAAACCTTGTGAAATGCCAATGCTATGTGACTAATGGTTGTACCACATTGCTTGTGTGCTCTTTACAGATACAGCCCCATACTGCTACAGGATATTTGATCATACTGTGAACACCAGTTGTGTTGTTTACTGGAAAACCCTGTTTCTAGTTGTGGTATAGCTCAGCCTTAGCACACACCTTTAATCTCTCTGGCTAGAATACCCACCTTTAGTACACTCCTTTAATCCCAAACAATGAAGGTAAAGTTAGTTTGTAGAAGGAAGCAGCTATGTTTGAAAGCGATGTCTAATTGAGGGGCAGACAAAGTGACAAATCAGAGAAAGATTTGACAGAATAGGATATGCCCAACTCTCACAAGAACAGAGAGGAAAGGGAAGCTTCTTAAGAGAAAGGAGTGCAGAGAGAGATGGGACGAGGAGATAGCTTTACTGGGACAGTTGTACAGAGATAAGTTGCAGAGAGAGAACAAGCTAGACACAAAGACAGAACAAGCCAGAGAACAAGGAAGAGCTACAAGATTACAACACATTGCCAAAGTTAGTATGAGGCCAAGCAGATCAATTCAGGAGAGGCTGAAATGGAGCTTGAATTGGAGTAGAGAAGTTTTGAGCCAGAACAGCTGAGTTCATTCTTCTAGCCAGAGATCAGAAAGAACAAGGAAGGATGAGCTTATTCATCATCAAGTCTTAGAGGCTGAAAACATTCTAGGCCTAGATGAGATTGTACACAGGCTAGAAGCTTCCAAGATTAGGCCTAGGTTAGCAGATGGAGGCAGTGAGCCTCTGAGATGACAATTAAATCAGGAGAATAAAAGATACATTTACACAAAACCACGATACAAGCCAGCAAGGACTGAACATTATCAATCGATGATTGATCGGACCTCTTCATATGGAACCCACAGAACCAAAAGGCTGTCTATGGAGGGCTTGACATGAGGGATATTTCTAAAGAGGGACTTCTAGAGGCTTCAAGATTCTCCATGCGACAGTGACAAGAACATTTCCTATAAATAAACTGAGATAGAAGATATGCTTCTGAGTGAATGGAAGTGTCTCTGGCATGCCTGTACCACATCTAGCCAGGAGCCTAAGCAGTAAGGTTGGAATGAGAAACACCAAAGTACCTTGGAAAGATCTCCGGCACTCAGTTAACCAGGAGAAAGAACAAGTTAGCATTCTGTGATGGGAAGTTAGGAGAAGCAGCATCATGTTGACAAAAGTATTCTTTGCCTGCAACAAAGCCAGTGAGCTTTGTCTTGTTTGCTAAGGGAAGAAAACAAAAAACAAAGACAGAATGATTTCAGGACACACAGGAGGGTTGTGAAGTTTCAGTTAAACAAACTCATATTTTGCCTTTTGTGAAATATACAAAAACGTCTAAAGTGTGACAGCAAGTGTACACTATTCTATGCTGGATGTTTCAGAAGAAGATAGATTTTGTCTCTGGGGTTTTTCAGATGCCTTAAGTAGTTGGTTCACGAATATAAACACCTTTTACAAAGTTACTAGGAATAAAAAAATCAGTGTTAAAGGAAACCATTACCTATCCCTCTATTAATTGAAGGATGTATTTACATACTCTACTGTGTGCTCAAACTAGTAAGCCAATAGACAGAGACAATCTGAATGAAGATATACTACAAATAATGCTTCTACCAAGACTGGAAAACTGTCCACTGTGATCTGAGCTGATGCTTCAAGTGGATGTTATAATCCATGTTTGTTGAGAATGCCCTAGTAGAGTGTCATCCCAGGCTTCCTTCTGCATCTCTTAATGTCCCTCAGCAATGGTGACATGTGAATAGGATTTTTGTTTCACTCAAAGTGTCAGGCATCGGAGCTGGTGAGATACTCAGTCTGTGAAGAGTTTGTCACACAACTGTGAGCACCTGAGTTTGATCCCCAGGAACATAGTAAAAAGTGGACCTGGTGGCACTTGCTTGTAACCAGAGCTGGGAAGGAAGAGGCAGGGGGGTGCCTGTGAAAGGCTCAGTAGGCAGTCTAGCTGAATCAACAAGAGTCCCAGGTTGAAGTGACAGACTCTTGTCTCAAAAAAATAAGGTTTAGAACTCCCAAGGTTGACCTCTGGCCTCCACACACAGGTGCACACACATGTCCGTACACCTCATGTACATGTGCGCCCATAAACACAACCACATACATACCTTTATCAGGTAAGTAAATAAACACAAGGTATCAAATATTAATGGTGAAATGAACAGATGCGTAAAAATGTCACTGTAGACTTCTTGGACTAAAAACAAAACCCCAGACTTAAAATACCTATTCAGTATTACTTTTGTGCCCATTAGCATTGTAGTTGATTGACCCGTATCTCTCCGTTTTTTGGAAATTATTTTCTAATAAGAGGACGAATGATTTTTCACCTTGATCTATTTTTTACTTAAACCTACCACAGAAGATAAGACTGTAAAATAAACAGGATCATCTTAAATGTTCTGGTATACAATAAAATTTTAGGTTATTAGTTTTCTTCCCAGATAACCAAACCTATTAATAGATCTTCTCTTCAATCTGCATGTCTCCCATAATCCTATGAAATGGCTCAAAATGCCTATAATCTCTCCTGAAAGGGCCGAAATGCACACATCTGAATCTCCACAATGTCCTGGTTTTGATCTTGCAGTTTCCTGGGCTCCTAGCTTGCTACATGGCTGTAGAGGGTAATGGTTGGCCTGAGGCTGCTGCGGGGGCAGGGTGCCTCCCAGGGGTCCAGGGTAAGGAAGCCTTTACACATCAGTGGTCCCATCTTCTGTGCACGTCAGTGGTCCCACTTGTCTTTTGTAGATGAAGAATAGGGAAAGAAGGAGGAAAATGAGTCATCTCAGGAACATCTTTAGAAATCTTCATGCTTCTTTGTCGTGCTTTATCAGAGCTGCAGAAAGGGGAAACCAGGCATGAGTTTCAAAAGAGCTTATCTGCAAAGTCTTGTATGAGCCCCCCCTTTCCTCTCTTACTCCTCTCCCACCCCTCCCCCTTTCTCCCCTCTCTCCCTTCCTTGGCCACTTTCCCCCTCCCCTCCCTCTCCCGCTGCCCCTTGTCCCCAGCCAATGCTATTTGTAGTGTAGGACTAACTTGACCCTCTAAGATGACGCATCCCCACTTCTCTGGGTCTCACTCCACAGTCTGGTAACACAAAGAATAGTCAACCTTCTCCTTAGCTGTCTGGCTCCTAGCTGCTCAAGTAAATAACAAAGAATTCAGACTAAAGCACCCAGAGAGCCGCTCTCATCTTTCTGTGTACTGCTATTCCACCGGTCTCTGAATATTTCACACATCGAAGGCTGTTACCCATCTGAATGTTTTCTTTTACCCAGTGTGAGACACAAGGCAGAACTCCCTGAGTGCATGGCATGCCTTCCTGTCCCCGCTGACTTGACAGTGCAGGTATTTAGAAGAAGGCTCTGTGGCTTTGGGGGTTGCTGTTCACATTTATTTATTTTCAGCTGTCGGTCTAGGACTCTGTCTGATTTGAGAGATCTGTATCTGAGGTGTGATGGAGACCCTGAAGAGTTTTAATGTCAGTGAGACTGTCCCTCTACAGGTTCTTCAGAGAGGGGGAAAAGACGAGTGAATGATCTTGAAAGCTTATCACCACCTGTGTCCAGGACAGGCAGCAGGGGACTAAACTGTTGTCACTGTTTTTAGAACACCTGCTCATGTCCACTAAAAGAATCTGAGAAGATGGACCACCAGCTGAGTCCATTGGCTATCTCACAGTCGCGGTGAAGGGCATCTGACTTCCACATCTCCAGATAGAAGCTTCCTCCACGCGGCCATTCTTGTGATGACTGAGGACAATCTGGATTTTCAAAGAATCCAGAACAATGGAAAAACGGAATCACAGAGCATCACCCGTTCCCAAGTCTTAGCTTAGCCAGCGGTTCTCTACCCCTGCAACCATAAAATTATTTCATTGCCACTTCATAACTAATTTCGCTACTGTTATAATTGTAATGCAAATATCTTCTAAGCAGGATATCTCATATCCAATCCCTGTGAAAGGGTCGGGGTTAGCAACCCACAGGTTGAGATGGTGTTGTAGGCTATTTCCACAGACAATGCTACTTGCAAGAGGATGTGGAGAGCAAAAGCCAGAGAGGGTATTAAACAAGAGGAACTTGCCACAGCAATTCCTTCCCTTACTGTTAAGCTCTGCTGGCGTAGCTCACCCCATAACGGCAACCTCTCCCATTAACTGCCCTCTCGTTATCTGGGCACCCTCCGCATCCTTGCTAGCCATTATTTTGTGTGACTGAACTGGATTTTCTCCGATCCTGGTCTAGTTAATTGTTCCTTTTCTTTTTTCTATTCCGGGACATTAGTCACAGTAAAAATTTGGAGCAACCTAAATACCTACAAGTAAGAGGTTAGCTGGTTAAGTAAAGAACCCCGAGGGAGTGAAGGTCAGCCTTTAGAGCAATAGGGGAGGAACGCCAGTAGAGGGCGGCGAAGAGCGGCGCCTTTATCATTTCCCAGTCTTAGAAAAATACCAAACAAATCAAAGTGTAAACATACTGGGCAACTGCCATGCCAGCAAACTTGAAAATAACCATAATCTGACTATGTATGCCAAAGCATCGAGATGTTTGGAGCAGGCCAAGCACAGGATCTAGAGCGCTGAGAAGTCAAGGGATACACGGACCGCTCTGAAAGCAAGCATGGCGGTCCTCAGCACTCCTTCCCAAAGAGTGAGATTGGAGCTATGGTAGCTATATTTCTACAGTATTATGTGTTACAGCTACAGTCTCTAAACAGAACGTTCTCCCAGCGGTTAAGCACCAGCTAGTGTGAAGTGAAGACGACTGATAGGTTTTTATTCTTTGGGGCATGGAATAAATAGAATGTAGAAAGAAAACTAATAATAATAACAATAATAATAATAATAATATATGCGTGTTTATATTTTGAAACAGCAATATGTAGCATCTCTACTTACTTTACATATAATACTCACATGTAAATGAAAGAGTTTAATCCCCAACAGCACAAAATAATCATAACCACCCTCATAATAGTGACATTAAAAGAATAACCGTTAACACTGTTAAGAAAATTTGACCAGATGGCAGGTTTCAAATGTAGAAAAATCATTCAAAGAAACATTTGAACGTATGCTTGAGAAAGATGTAAAACGACAATTAAATTGAGAGACATATTTTGCTCTTGGGCAGGAAACTCACTAGGGGTATGCCATATTTCCTAGAATTAAGCTGAGATTATATCCTAGAGATAAATTTCTTAGAATTTAGACAATTCTTTGAATTGTCTTCATTTGGCAAAATAAATATTATGTAACACACAGGAAAGAAGAGTTCTGAGGGAACTAGATCTGTCAGGAATTGAAATGTACTTGACAGCCCCCATAATTCAAAGGCATTCCTGAGATAAGAGTATACAGTGCAAAACAGGCTCTAACTTGAAAGAGATTGGTCTGGAAGCATGAGGAAGGACATGTTTCAGACCTCATTTATGTGTACCGTCATGCTCAGACACATAGAGAACTTTTAAGTGGGACAAAGTTACATGCAAGCATGCCTACATTCACACATACGCACATACATACATACACACACACATATTGAAATTGACATTTTACAGTGGAAATTACTGACTGATTATTTCACATGTTTTAAACTTACATTTTAAAATATGAACCATAGGGTCTGGAGTGTTGGCTCAACAGTTAAAAGCACTTCTTTTGCCAGAGGATAGGAATTCAGTTCCCAACACCCACAAGTGGTTGCTCTCAACAGCCTCTATCTCCAGCTCCAAGGGATTTGGTGACCTCTGCTGGCCTCACAGGCACTGTACTGACACGTACATACCTCCCCCCAGGCATACATAGACGCTTATCATTAAAGCATTTTTTAAAAGAAGATGAATCATAGAATTATTCGAAGAAAGTATGGGAGAAAGCTTTGTCCTTTATAAACTTCTTGAGGACCTTCCTTTCCCCATTTGATAAAAGTACAGAACACAAAAGAAACTGATTAGGACATTTGAATACATACATATACCTGCACTTGTTCATACTCATAAGCCAACCCTATCTAACCCAAAGAGGTAAAGGGGGAAGGAGAGAGGCAGGTTGGATGCTAAGAATTAAAATGTAGGTACAGAGAAATATGAGCTCAAATGTACAGAAGCATAGGATGACTAGAGTTCCCAACATGAAGAAGAGGAAGAAGAAGAAGAAGAAGAAGAAGAAGAAGAAGAAGAAGAAGAAGAAGAAGAAGAAGAAGAAGAAGAAGAAGAAGAACAAGAACAAGAACAAGAAGAACAAGAAGAAGAACAAGAACAAGAAGAACAAGAAGAACAAGAACAAGAAGAACAAGAACAAGAAGAAGAACAACAAGAAGAAGAAGAACAAGAACACAAAGAACAAGAGGAGGAGGAGGAGGAGGAGGAGGAGGAGGAGGAGGAGGAGAAGAAGAAGAAGAAGAAGAAGAAGAAGAAGAAGAAGAAGAAGAAGAAGAAGAAGAAGAAGAAGAAGAAGAAAAAAGGAGGAAGAGTTTGAACTTTCCTACACCCTGATTCAATCACTACACAGTGTAGGTATGTACTGAATTACCACACACCACATAAATAGATGCAATGGTTAGATGTCAATCAAATAGGTTAAATGGGAATGAAACATGTGTGCACTAGAAGTGTGCAAGTGAACAAAGAGCAGATAGAGTTAGGAAAACGTATTTGTCAAGGGTAGAATGACCCCTTCACCCAGGGCAGTTGAGAACCACCAATCTAGAGCATCCCCAGACTAACAAGAGCTCCTTCTCCAAATACCCTCTTCTGTCCAGGTGATAAGCAATTCTTCAGCCTGGGAGGCTCTACACAGTTGCTAGACTGGAGGCTGATAGAGGTTACTCAAGGTGTGAGAATCTTTGGAGTCTGTCAATACAGATAGGACCTGCTTGCCAACCTCGAGAGGTGGGGAGTTCCCTGCTTCTTTAAGATTCCTGGTTAGCAAAAAAAGCCCAGGTCCAGATGGGTTCACTACAGAATTCTATCAGACCTTCAAAGAAGACCTAATACCAATACTCTTCAATCTATTCCACAAAATAGAAACAGAAGGAACACTACCCAACTCCTTCTATGAGGCCACAATCACACTGATACCAAAGCCTCACAAAGACCCAACAAAGAAAGAAAACTTCAGGCCAATT
>CM052717.1:24768438-24809656 GCA_028551405.1 Uromys caudimaculatus | reverse complement strand
GGTGAGGTGCCCCATGCCTTTAATCTCAGAACTCTGGGAAACAAAGACAGGTGGATCTCATGAGTTCAAGACCAGCTTAGCTTAATGTGTTCCAGAACAGTCAAGGCCACAGAGAAATTGTCTCAAACCAAAATCAATTGGGGGGGGGGAGGAGGGGAAGTTGGGGGCAGGGGGGAGATGCAGGCTGAACAAGCCTGAAGAATGAGGAGCAAGCCAGTAAGCAGCATCCCTCTATGGCCTCTGCCTCCAGATTCCCGTCCTGCCTGCTTTTCATGAACTGATATGAACTATGAATGAAATAACACTTCTCAAATTGTTTTTGGTCATGGCGTTTCATCAACAGCAATAGTAATCCTAAAATATCTCCCCCACCCCCGCCTCTGCCCCAATCCCCAATAGGCGAGGCTAGGCAGGTGAGAATAGCAGGACCACATAGGTAGAAATGATTACATTTAGACAATAAGGGCTGGGGGTGGGGGGGAAGCAATCATGACTTCCAACACTCAGGATACAACTAAGAAACCAAATCTGATACCAGTGATGTTGAAGAAACTGAAGTACAGATTAATGACACACACAAAAAAACCTTATTTGACCCAACTATGGAAATTCCTCAAAACCCAACAGTGGTGTACATTTTTTTTTTTGGGGGGGGGGGGGGGTTTCAAGACAGGGTTTCTCTGTGTAGCCCTGGCTGTCCTGGAACTCACTCTGTAGACCAGGCTGGCCTGGAACTCAGAAATCCGCCTGCCTCTGCCTCCCAAGTGCTGGGATTAAAAGCGTGCACCGCCACTGCCCAGCATGGTGCGCAACTTTTAATTCTAGCAGAGGCAGGCAGGCAGATCTCTGAGTTCCAGGAGAGCCAGGGCCATACAAAGAAACCCTCTGCAAACTAATTCCCCAAATCTAAGGAGAAAAATGGATCACCAACTTCAGGATGCATTCCGAAATCAAAATTGTCAAACCAAAATCAAAGTTCGTGCCCTACTATATATAAAATGCTAATAGTACAGAATACTGACAGCTTCAAGAAGTGTCTATTTCCACAGGTAAACCCATTAATCAATTTGTTCATCAGGAATCCCTAAAGCCAGGGAAGCAATGACAGATGGTGTGACTTGAATATGCTGGCACAGGGAGTGGCACTTTTAGAAGGCGTGGCCGTTTGAGTAGGTGTGTCATTGTGGGTATGGGCTTTAAGATTTTCATCCTAGCTGCCTAGAAGTCAGTCTTCTACTAGCAGCCTTCAGATGAAGCTGTAGAACTCTCAGCTCCTCCTGCACCATGCCTGCCTGGATGCTGCTCTGTAACCACCTTGATAACGGACTGAACTTCTGAACCTGTAAGCCAGCCCCAATGAAATGTTGTCCTTATGAGTAGCCTTGGTCATGGTGTCTGTTCACAGGCAGTTAAACCCTAAGACATGAATTTCAAGTCCTGAAATGAGCCAAGTGGTGTATGCCTTTCCCAGCGGGATCTCTGTAAACTGGAGGCCAGTCTGGTCTGCAGAGCAAGTTCCATGACAGCCAAGGCTACACAGAGAAACCGAAAACAATCCTGAAATGAAGTAACCACTCACTGACTGACTACATGCAATGAAGTTATTCTTTAAAACTGAAGGATAGATTTCTCATAGGCATAAGATCTGAGACCACTAAACCAGCACTGTAGGTTATCTAGAATGATCTTATTTTTAAAAATAAGATAAAACCAAACAATGGCCCACTCCTTGGCGAACAAGCAGAGCTTGTTCAGATGGTGATGGGTCTTGTGCAGACAGAAAACGCCCTTATCCTTTTGCTGGTGGATGATTAACCCATGGGCTCTTCACTGTTTCAAGGAGTTGCTACATCAACTAAGATGTTTATCTTCAAGTCTGTTTGACTTACAAGATAAGCTGCAGGGAGAGAACTCAGGGAGGATATGACATGCCCTCTAGGACTTGATCCACCCAATTCCCTTCACAGCTTAATGCACTTATTTCCAGGGCTAACACATTCATAAAAACAAACGGCACACATCACTAAACCTCTAACAATTTTGTTGTAACAAAACGTGTTATTTATTTTCTTTGGCATGTAAAAACAGATATAAAAGCATTAAAACAGACTTCAGAAATAAACAGGACTCTACAAAGGATACTTAACACTGAAAAGAAGCTCATATTTACAAACATTTAAATCGACAGACTCAAGTTGATAGGAGCAAGACACAAATTTGGTAAAGCATATCTCAGATGCTGACACTGAAGCCTATCTGTTTAAGACTCCATAAAAAAAAAAAAAAAACCACACAGCCTTCCCTTGCCAACAAGTCCAATCAATTTTATCTTAGCCCCTAACTACAAATAGATATCCAGCTTCTGTCTTGGCACTTGCATGGACAATTAAGGTTTTAGACATTCAGCTGTAATTATTTTAAGAGGCTGCATGTCCTCCATTCACACAAGGAATCATAATTAATTTAAGTTAAAAATCGAATGTTTTTTAAAAAGTAGCCCTTAAGATCTACAGTTGACCTCAAAGGTCACAATCTTTGTAAGTTCTTTTTACTCTTTTTCGTTCCAGGCAAAGGGCCCACTTTAGAGCTGGCTTTTAGGATCTTGCCGTTCGAACAGTCTTTGTTGGTATGGTAAGCACACAGGCACTTTGTACAATATTCGAATTTACAGCTTTCCCGTTTGCAGACTGCTCGCTCTAAATAGTGGTCATATTTTGCAGGGAAATTGCAGCGAACACAGGCTTTGAGGCTTTCGTTGTTTTTCAATGTCTTTGCCACCTAGAAGGAAAAAAAAAACCCATACATGTATTTTAGTGTCCTGAATGAATTTGTTATTAAACCAGGAAGGGCAGTCATGCCTTCAATATAGACAGTATATATGGGTTCAGAGTAATAGGAACCCTTAAATTTCTGAAAGGTATACCTGTTCTCCTTTTGACAGTAGCCAACTATAAAATGTAGTATGGGACAGTCTGAGGTATTTCAAGGTTACTACTGAGAGTAGATGAAAGAGGCAGAAGATGTGACCTCTACAAACTGCCTTAATGCTTTTTACTACAAACCCAAACATGTGACATAATTTAGTAGCAGACACTAGATACCAAGTAGTGCTAAACAGTCCTGAGAAACCCTATTATTTCTTACTTTCTAAGTGTTCCTCGTTTCTAAAACTTTCCCGATAGTTACCTCCAGGAACTCGTTGTGCAGGCTGAAGGCAGAGCCCTTCTGACCACGCTGACTGGAGGGCTTGACTTGAACATCTTTTTTGGGAGGTGCCCAGGTTGATGACTTTTGAACAGAAGTTAGTGCAGATCTGCTCACAACATATCCTCTGGTTGAAGCATGCAGTGACAACTTACTGCTTTCCTGAAGGAAAGTTTAACAAGAGATTTTAAATTCTTTTTTGTACTCATTGCATTTGCGGCTGATAAAAGGATCCCACAGGAATGTAATACCCAGCCCTCCACTGGACAGAGCTATGCACAGAAACACTCCAAAACAACACAAAGTGTGAATCAGAGAAGCCTATTAGGAATTCAAGGTGCTTTTTAAACTAGCCAAGGCCAAGACTTAAAGTCCTGTCCACAGAACAAGTGGTCATTCTTACCACCACCAATAGATGGCAGCAGTCAGTTAAACACACTTGGGATTTTGAGAAGAGGGTTTCAGGATGTAGTTCAGGCAGTCTTTAAACTTTTCAAGCCTCCAGCATTCCAAGATTATAGACACTTGCCACCACCTTGCCTTAGGGGCATATTTCAATCATACAATGATCAACTGTCAGAAATACCACAATTACCAAGTACTTCAGAAAATTAAACTCTTCCTCTATACCAGCAGTTCTCAACCGGTTTTGTGAGACCGATTTGTGGTGTGTCTCAAAGTAGAATTTTTTAAACTTAATGAGGTCTATAGAAGACCCACACACTGCCAGGGCCCCACACCCTTTCTCCCCCAGAAGCTGACATTCTTTATGAATCTAAGGAATTTACAAGCATTTGTTTCTACCTCTAAAAGAGCAATGGCAGCTCTAGAAAAGCGTTTTGAAAGACTTACAATGACTCTCTGCATGGCTTTGCTGTATAGCTGGAATGCCCCTTTATCATTTTCTAGTATCTTCTTCCAAATTCTGCTCACCTTAGACAAACTAGAAAACAAAGGAGACAAAGATCTAAGTCCAACAGAGAACAGAAGCAGATGGTTACAAACTACATTAACTGACTATGCACTGAAAATGAGTAGATCAAGATTTAGGAATGACAGAGCCTAGTTATTAGTGCTCAGCCAAACTACCAAAGGGCCAAAATTTTAAGCTTTTTCAAAGCTCCCACCCAAGCTTGTTGTGTGCATTTTTTCCTTGAGGATCTATTGGGATAAGCAATTTCACACCAGTACATTGTGTACAATCCACCTTAGCTGTTTGATAGGACACTAGGCTACTTGTAACCAATTTTGAAAAATCTATTGCATCAACTAAAATGGCACACTTCACAACAGAATACATACTTCTAATGGCAAGACTATGAAATTCAAGTGACAAGACTGGATGTAGATTTCCATAGATTTTCTTCCATTTCAAATGTCAACTGAACATTAAAAAGGCCATTTTACATTGGTCTGCACACCCAGGTCCTTTGTTATCTAATATACGCAGTGTGCAACACACTCAAACTCACTTTATTAAGTCCATGCCACTGAGCTTCGTCAAAATATTAGCTAAGAGGTGCATAAATCCCCTCCTGGAGAGCTCAGCCAGGATATCTAGGTGTTCCAGGCCCATTTTCTTGCCAATTATATTTTGCAGTGTAAAGTTTCGGCTGGCGATAACCTCCTTCAGCATTTCTCGATCCACCTTAGAGTTTCGCTTGCCATTCTTTTTTAATGTTGAGCAAACCACTCTTTCAAAATGCAGGACAGGCAGCAAGTTTTTGTTGGGATGCTGGTCTGGGCTCTGCGATGGCAGCAGACAGGCCTGGGGACTGTTTCTGAAATTCTCCAGGATAAGAATGCCATCCTCAGGGTCATTTTGGATGATGGATGAGTAGCCGCTGTCCTCATACAGTCTGCTGGCCTCTAGCTCTTCTGTTTCGTTGGAACTATCTAGTATGTCTTGTACATGCTGATTTTCCTTGTTATCAGGTCCCACAATTGGTGACTCGACGAAAGACAACCTTTCACGCTTTCTAACACAATCCTCACAGGAAGGTCCCAAACACACAGGGCTGTAGGAACCTTCTCTCCCACTGTCCTTCGGCTTAGCCACTTCAAGCTCAGAAAGATCAGGGTTGCAATTAAAACACTTCATTGTAACAGAAAGAACAGGGCTTTCTTCTTTACAACCTACAAAAAGAACACAAGAAACAGAACAAAAATCACTTTTGTGCTAACTTGTTGCTCAACCTCTTGCTGGGGACTGAACCCAGGGCCTACAGTGAATATCATAGCCCTTATATACCCAGCACCAGAAATGGATACATTACGCTACCATGGTGTGCCTGTGCCAATACACTGAATATTAACCCAATACTATTAACTAAACCCCATACATGACACAGTTCTTTAGCTATATATATTTCTAACCTGCTCCAGGATGCTACATCCTACCTAGCTATCATTGCTGCAGGCTTCCTTTGAACTCATGAACTAAGTCTCCTCTCCCCCATTTTACTCTTCCGTGTGGGCAGGTCATGCTGCACGAGTGGTCAGAGAACAGCTATGAAGTTGGTTTTCTTCTCCCTCGATGTGACTAGGCACAGGTGGCAAGCTGATGGGGAAGCACATTAACCTCCAGCCCTGGCTGTTATTTTATGACTCCCCTTCTGACTGAGACTGGGAATGCATTTCCTCATTTCTTTGAGACAGAGGACTTGCAGGAACAAACCATAAGGAACAGCTCTGGCATCATCCCCAGCGCAGGGAAATGCTCTTCGCCTACATTTACAACGCTTACCTTTGGCTCAAACTGCTCTAATCCTTGCTCTCATGAGCTCTTCCAGTTGGCCTGGGACTGCAGTTCACATGCTGCCATCATTTTGTTTTTTAAGCTTTTTAAAAAAACTTTTCCAGACTACAGGACTACAGGACTCTCTTTCTCTTTTTGTTTTCTAAATTAGAGAAAAGTATCAGAAGATTAAAAAATCTGGATTATATAAATATAATAGTCAAATCCATCTTAGAGCAAGAGACTTAAGTGCTCCTAAACAATATGAAATATTTTGTATTCTGTTCATGTTATTGAACAGACATAAAGGCAGAGTAATGAATTCCATACCCCCCAATCAAACAAATGTGTGGCACACGTCTAGTCTTGCTATTTCATTCATCTGATATCCACTTAATGATAAAAATTTGGCCTCCATTTTCCCATCCACAAAATGAGGGAAGAAAACAAAACTGTATTAAATGATCTAATCAATAGCATCTGTTTCTTATCTAGTTAGTCACAATAAGGCAAACTTGCTGGCATTTCTTACATTGCAAATCAAGATAAATTCCACACAAGTACAAAACTAGGAGGCAAAACTTCAAGTGAAAAAAAACTCTGCTAAGCTTTCAGATCAGTTTATTCCATTAGGGTTTTTTTTGGGGGGGAGGGGGGCTGTCCTTAAAATGAACTTACAGATAAATTGAAAAATATTTTAGTGTTTTTAGAACTCACCTTAGCACCCCTCAGCTAAACGCGGGGTGGAGGAAAGGTTGCTAGTTATAAAGTGCACCAAGTCTGACCTTTCATTTAACTTATGAATGAAGGCTTTACACTCCATATTAAATACCATAGTTAGTCTTAGCCCTTCCATATGGTTAACTAGGTTTCAGTCTCAGTACCCTGCCATGTGGCCAAGGTCAAACACCATCTTTGCATAAGGGTGAGGAAAGGTGACTGAAAGCATAAGTCAAGAGAAAACCTTTAAGCCTACTTTGAAAAATATTTAAATGTACTAATTATTTTTGAAAGTTTCTTCAAGGCTGTACACCAAGTGGGGGAGGGGACTTGGGGGTCAGCAAATATTTCCTGGGGAGGAAAGCTGAGCAAAAGAATCCCGTCATAAAACTATTAAATTTCCTATTTTTTAAGGGAGACTCAGGTAATCCTTTACAAACACGTCCTGCTAAGCTAGTAGTTTCTTCCCCTCAAGACTTAATTCCTTTTCCGATGAAGGAAGAGTATCCAAGCTATAATATAGAATTGCTTTTTCCTTTGGTTTCGAAATTTTCTAAGGTAAAGCCGATGCATCTTTGAGATGCTAAGAAAAATAAAAAATAAAATAAAATAAATAAGCAACTGATTTTCTCGGCTCTCACCCAAGCTTTGGGTAATTAAGTAACCATTAATTCTTCAAGACAGAGGAAATTAAACAACTCCTCTTCGATTCTTTCATCAGCTAAACACTACAGGCAAATTCGTGGGTTTGGTGGAAAAAAAAGGCGCTTTTTAAAACCCTCCCCTGCTGACTCCAGACCTTGAGACTGAGAAGAGGCAAAAAAAAGGGGGGGAGAGAATAAATCTTTTTCCATTTGGTACGGTGAGCAGGAGGGGGGGTCTTTACATTTGGCGGGAGCTGGGAAGGAGCCCCTAGAAATGCTGAGAGGGTCGGTGATGGGAGGTGCCCCGAGGGCGCGGTGCACGAGGGAAGGCGGGAGATAAGCGCGGAGCTCAATCTCCCGCGCTCTCCAGCCAGGACTCTGAGGGCAAAAAGTTTAGGAGACTGAGTCTGGATGTGAGGTAGCTAAAAACTGTGAAGTGAGGGGTGTAGAAGGTAAAGATGGGGCCATCTGGCCAGCCTGGAGTCCCGCAGTCCTGTCACAGCTCGGGGAGGAGTGGGGGAGGGGAGAGGAGGGGGCTTTTGGCGCCCAAGCAGGGGGTGGAGTGGAATACGGCGCGCTGAAGCCACCACCTTGCACGTCCCCAGTGCGGGGTCTCTGAGTGGGATGGAGGGTAGGACCCCGTGCAAGGCCGACCACATCTGTCCCACTCTGCAACAGCCACCCTTGCCCCCCGCTCCGAGCCTCCTTCCTCCCTGTCCCGGGCCTGGGAGGTCACCTGAGGCCCGGAACCCCGTGATCCGCATGCACCCCGTCTCTGAGGCTGCGGCCAGAGTGGGGATTCCCACGATGCCCGCTTCACACTCACCGTCCACGGTCGTCCGCGCGCCAAGACGGCAGGGACAGGAGGACGGCCGGCGCAGATCACTGCAGGCGCGCCGGCTCATGCCGGAAAACTCGGGCTCCAATGCAGGTGAGGTGGCGGCGACCACAGGAAAGAGGTGGCCAGCCGCTGCGCAGAGCCGTAGCTCTTAAAAGGCGCCAGCTGGTACTTTTAAAATCTTTGAATTTGGTGCCCAAATCAGAACAGACCAATGGGGCGCGGCGTCTGCACGCGCGTGCCAATAGGCAGGCGGCGTGAGAGGACGCCCTCGCTTGCCCAATTGGAGGGCGCGGAGGCGGAGCCAGCCCTGGAGCCAGGGCCCCTCCCACACCCAGATCCCCGCCTCCCCAAAGATGCTGAGGGAGCTGGCAAGCACCCCCATGTAGGCGTGGCCTGCGAGGCGGCGGGGCGCCTGCGTATACCCGCCATGCTGTCCTCCCCGTTATCCTGCGAACCGGCCTTCCGGAAGTCCTCATGTCCTGGGGACAGCTCCGACTTCTGCCTGAAGGTCTGTGAAGGGCACAGACCGGTCCCCGGTCTTCCTCCATCGTCTGTCACGTGCGAGTTTGCTGAGCTGCAAACCCGCCACCCTAAGTCCACACCTTCCGGAAAACCCTTCCCCTGGCTCCGGACCCGCCTCTCTAGGATTTAGGCGCGCTCTACTCTCCCTCCTAAATTGGCTCCGCCCCCTGCCTGGAGCTCCTGCGCTTGCGTACTGCACTGAGGCGGCTGAGGTGTTGGCGGGTTGGCGCTTGCGCGCTAGGGGCCTGGCGGTTCCCTCCGGGCGGGGCGGACTAGCGGGGCGGGACAGGTGACGGCTGAAGAACCGCCCTTGCCCCCGGGACGGCGCGCAGCGGGACCCCGACGTCCTTTTGCTCAGCGCCTCTGGGGAGCCGAGGGCGCGGCCTAATACCTAGACTTTGCCATTGCATTCTTTTGGGTTTTTCAACCGCCACGAATTCTTACAAGTGTTAATTTGTAACCTTCCTAGGCTAGGCTCAAGAGACAGCCCACATGATCCCCCTAATAATTCCTAAGTAAGTCAGACTCCCTTTTCTTTGTGGTGGAGTGCCCTGGCTACATGGATATTTTTGTAGCAAAGGCGAGCACGAAAGTCTTAATTGTTAAGACGGGTGGTGAGCTGTAGTGCACCACGAATGATGCTGGGCATTGCACACCTTGAATTTATGTCTAAGTGGTGACAATACACCTGACTCCTATTCAGAATACCGCGCCGTAAAGCTACAGGATATGCCAAACCCCTTCACTTGCCATTTCCCTCTTGCTTTTCTGCAAGAGTAGGCGACTTGCTGGGCAGTGGTGGTGCACGCCTTTAATCCCAGCACTTGGGAGGCAGAGGCAGGCGGATTTCTGAGTTCGAGGCCAGCCTGGTCTACAGAGTAAGTTCCAGGACAGCCAGGGCTACACAGAGAAACCCTGTCTCGAAAAAACAAAACAAAAACAAACAAACAAACAAACAAACAAAAAAGAGTATGCGACTTTCTGTTAGTGTTCCATGCAGCTCCTGTGTAAGGCGGGACCAAGACTGAGTCATACAAATACTGAGTGGATCCAGTTTTTATCTAAATTATTTTTGTCTATCCCTAGTTTCCTGGCATTTTCACGTTTGAAAGTGTTGCATAAAAATAGTGACGTGGAGTGGATGGTGTTGCTTACCAAAGTCTCGACAGCTGTTTCTGGTTTGTACCGGAGAACTGAGCCTCTAATCTAAGTAAAAATGGTTTGAAAAGACACGAGCCCTGTCTTTCAGGAAGTTTATATACTAAGGAGAAGGAATTTGGCAAACAAAATTTTCAGTAAATGAAAGATACTAAACCGCGTGTTAAAAGAACTGTTAATAGAGACATAGGCTGAGAATCATGAATGGTCAGTTAAGTTTGAGACTTTGAACAATCAGCTGAACTGTATTGACCTCACAAAGAACTACATTAAAAAAAAAAAAATGCCTTGAGGCCAGCCTGGTCTACAGAGTGAGTTCCAGGATAGCCAGGGCTACACAGAGAAACCCTGTCTCGAAAAAAACAGAACAAACAAACAAAAAACCCAGAAAACAGAAAACAAACAAACAAGCCGGGCAGTGGTGGCACACACCTTTAGTTGGGAGGCAGAGGCAGGTGGATTTGTGAGTTTGAGGCCAGCCTGGTCTACAGAGTGAGTTCCAGGACAGCCAGGACTACACAGAGAAACTCTGTCTCGGGAAAAAAAAAAGGAAAAAAAAGAAAGAAAAGAAAAACGAAAAAAAAAAATGCCTAGAGCTCATCAAGCAAGAGGGGGTCCGAAAAGTCAGAAGCTGGATCACATGGTATTTGTAGATTGTACGGATTTTAGTTGGAGTAATTTGCTGAATGGATATTAAAACGCTGCGTGGTCGGGCGCGCGCACACACACACACACACACACACACACACACACACACACACACACACTCACACACTCAGGAACCAGAAAACCTAGTTCCCGGACAGTGAGGGCTACACAGAGAAACCCTGTCTCAAAAAACCGAAAATAAATAAACAATTTTAAATACTGTACCAGGGAGATCTTTGCATGGGAAATATACTCCCTAATGTGAAATAACACTAGATGCAGACCCCTGGTGTATCGTGTGTACAATAATGTATTTGGATTTTAGAGGTAGTAGAAACCTGTCGCAGTGCTGAGGAGTGACAAGAAAAATCTTACTATTAGCTTGCCATTCTTAAATAATCTTTTTTGTATATTTTCTTTTCTTTTCTTTTCTTTTTTTTTTTTTTTCCGAGACAGGGTTTCTCTGTGTAGCCCTGGCTGTCCTGGAACTCATTCTGTAGACCAGGCTGGCCTCGAACTCAGAAATCCGCCTGCCTCTGCCTCCCAAGTGCTGGGATTAAAGGCATGCGCCACCACTGCCCGGCTCATTCTTAAATAATCTTAGCAGTATTTTCACTTTATACTGACTGTGCTTAGAAGTCTAAGATCTCACTGTGGTTTCAGAGCTAGTCAAGAGAGTACACAAACTTTTGAATTCTCCTGGGGTAGTGGGAGGTGGTATTCTTGAGGGCAACATGAACCAAGTTCCTTTTAGCAAGACTTAAGGAGTCCAGGACTTCAAAGCCCATGCACTTCCTTCTGTTACTCCAGGGAGTAATAGTTGTTGCAATCTTGATTGTTGATGGTACACATTCCTGGTTTTACTTGGCTTGACCTTGGAGACTCCTTATCATCTTTTATTTGCATTTACGGAGAGTTGGAAATTTGAGATGGGAAGGCAAGCTTAGTAAACAGCTGAGCGCCTGGAATGTAACCTTTGGTTCTTCACTATAGCCTGAAAGTACTCTTTAGCATTTTTTCCCTTCCTGAAGAAAATGACTGATAGGTTGTTGGAAAACCTCACATTTCTATAAGGAGACAAGCATGTTCTCTTACATGCTGCAATAATTGGTCCCAGTCGTTGTCAGTTTGCCAGGTTAATTAATCATTGACTTTCAATGGTATTTGAGGTTAATTATGATTGAACAGTATTAACTGTTGCTCCTAGCAGGTTCGTGGGCACGTGTGAATCTCTCCCTCGATGAGATAGAGAGGGCCATTCTGCATTTCACTAGATGCCAATCTTTTCATGCCCATTCGTGTCAAGTTTGTGGTTTTCTCCTCTTGGGTGAAATATGAAGTACAGAGAAAATTGCCTTTGTCCCTTCAAATTCTTTTTGCAGACTCGGTGCAGAGAAGACAGTGAAGTATATGGGAATACTAGAGACATGCAGCTTACCCTGTGCTTACTGTCTACATGCTCTTGATTCATAAATACAAGATTATCTGAATTTTCATTTAGGAATAAAATAATAATAAATAATAAAACGAACAAGATAGTCATCAAGTGTGCTGAGACTCACCACTGCCCAGAATCATTAGGGGTCGTCCTACCAAAGTTTTTTAAAAATTGCAAGTTAGGCCATTATTAGTGTGCGATTTTGTATATTTTCACCCTATTCTGTAACTTTACCTTTTCATTTCTTTATTAAGCATACAAACTTGGGGTAGAAATCAACCAGTAAATTTGCTATGTTGCAGTGAATATTGCTCCTTAGGTATTACCTTGGTTTGTTTTATACTGCTTATAGCAGTATTATAGTAACTTCTGTAGTGGAAACGTCTGAGTCCTAGAACTTAGGAAGGTGAAGAAAAAAGCATTTGTGTAGCCATGAGAGCTGCTTGGTGCCTTGGAGATGACTTCTGGATGTAGGGCCTCAGGGGACTTAGGAGGTAAGGGCAAACAGGCCCACACATGGAGTCTTCTGTTTATCCCATGTCTAAAAGCTTTGAACCCCTTCCAGAAGGTGTAGGTCCACATACCTACTCATTGTATGGGATTAAGTTTTCAGTTCTTAAATTTGGGAGGACACATTCAGACCACAGCATATGAAGAGGTGTTGTGGGGTACAAATAAAAGATGTCATTACTTCTGTCTTGAGAGTGAAGTAAAGCCGGGCAGTGGTGGCGCACGCCTTTAATCCCAGCACTCGGGAGGCAGAGGCAGGCAGATTTCTGAGTTCGAGGCCAGCCTAGTCTACAGAGTGAGTTCCAGGACAGCCAGGGCTACACAGAGAAACCCTGTCTTGAAAAGCCAAAAAAAAAAAAAAAGAGAGAGAGTGAAGTATCCTTTGGGTTGGACCTTGACACCTATCTGCATAGGTAGGTAGTTTGAGTTTTAGGTTTAGGCAGGTAGGAAAAAGCGCGTGTCTAATAATGAGACGGTTGCATAAACCATTCCAAGGATTTCAACACATTACGGTTCTATTAGGCTTCTCTTGCTATTATTATACCACTCTACCTTAATTTTTTATTGACTTCCAAATCACATTTGAACAACTAGGGATTACTTAGTGAGTTCACAGATGGAAATCTGCCAGTTACTCTGCATGGGCTGATAATGCACTCAGTGGTATCTTAGTTTTTAAATGTATTATTTTTGCAGTCTTGAGTATTGAGCTGAAAATCTTCAATATGGTCATGATAGGCACACATGGTGCCACTGAGCTGCACCCCAAGGACCTTGACACATTTTACACTTATATTATATTGTTGGAATAGTCACATAAGTTTTGGACAGTTCCTTTCTAACCAGCTATGATATCCTAATGTATCGGTAGTTTAAAACTTGATCTAGGGCTCTTTTTGACTTGTAACCTAATGGTCTCTCTCACACCTTTCTCTTCCTAGGTACTCCTGGAAAGGATGAGTTTTTCCTTGTTAATAGAATGAAATCCAACATTTTGTTGTATTTTTTTAAGACTGGGTCTATGTAATCTTGGCTGTCCTGGAACTTACTATGTAGACCAAGCTGACCTCAATGTCAGAGATTCGCCTGCCTCTCCCTCCAAGGAGTGCACCACCCCTGCTCAGTGAAATCTAACATTTAATATTCTTCACAATCCATCTTAACTTTATAATAACTGTCTTTTGGATCAAGGAGAGATTATTTGTAATTATTTAATATAACTGTAATGTTAAGGCTAAAGCAGAAATAATAAAATATGAGAGGCTCTGAATATAGTTGAATGGCCAGTCTTGAGTTATATGGGTTATTGAAAGCTATTCATCAACTTTTTTTTTTTTTTTTTTTTTCGAGACAGGGTTTCTCTGTGTAGCTCTTGCAGTCCTGGAACTCACTCTGTAGACCAGGCTGGCCTCGAACTCAGAAATCCGTCTGCCTCTGCCTCCCAAGTACCAACTTCTTAAAAAAGTAAAATCATAAGGCTCTTTTAATCCTAGCACTTTGGAGGCAGAGGCCGGCTTGGTCTACAAAGTGAGTTCCAGGACTATTACAGAAAAAGTCTAGGGGTGGGGTAGTGGTACCCCCCAAAAAACAAAAACAAAACCCAACAACTACAAAACAAGGGGCTGGAGAGATGGCTCAGTAGTTAAGACCAATGGCTGCTTTTTCATAGAACCTGAGTTCAATTCCCAGTACTCTCTGGGCAACTCACAACCCTGACTACAATTCCAGGGAATCATACACCCTAATCCGGCCTCCATGGGGACTGAAGGCACAGTGCACAAATATACATGCATGAAAAGCATCTATGCATATAAAAAAGCAGATTAATATGCACATTTAAAGGTAAAGTACCTTTCATGAGACTAGAAGAGATACAGTTCATATAACCTGGTTTAGGTGTTATGTAGTGAAGGCAGCTTAAAAGTTCTTGCCTATCATTAATGGTTTTGCCGGGTAGTGGTGGTGCACGCTTTTAATCCCAGCACTTGGGAGGCAGAGGCAGGCGGATTTCTGAGTTCGAGGCCAGCCTGGTCTACAGAGTGAGTTCCAGGACAGCCAGGGCTACACAGAGAAACCCTGTCTTGAAAAAACAACAACAAAAACCATTAATGGTTTTGTGCTACTTCCTTTCAAATAGTGAGGCACTAAATATTTAGTATAAAGTATACTGCAAATTACAAGCTGGGTTTTAAAGGATATATATACAGCAGCATAGACCAGTCAAACTCTCCCTCTTTTTTTGTGACAGCAGTGCTAATTCATAAGAAAAGATGTAGATACTTTAAACTGACCAAGTCTCAAGTGTTAATGTCCCATTATGTCTGAACAACTCACATAGTACCAAAATATCTAGTTTGATCTTCTTAGATGAAAATCCAGTGCAGTGCCTTGACAAAGGGGATTAGGGGTCTGATAAGGGTAAGCCTACTAGATAGGTACATAATTGGATCTTCCTTTGAAGAAGCTATCTCTAACACATCTAGAGAAAAAGGAGAGAAATCTGAACTATTAGGTATTGAATGAAGTATTTGGGATTTACCATAAATTTTGTCATGCAATGATGCATACTTAAGTAGACTTGTGTCTAAGTGCCAGATGATATGAGAGTAAAATGTCATGTTTGTAATTTATTTCAGATATTGAATGTATGAAAACATTATTGGAACTGGGCAGTGATTCTGGGTGTTTGAGTTTACAGACATTAGCCCCATACAGAAGGGACTCTTCAGACACACCAGAAGAGGGCATCAGATCACACTGCAGATGGTTGTAAGCCACCATGTGGTTGCTGGGAATTAAACTCAGGAGCTTTAGGAAGAGCAGTCAGTGCTCTTAACCACTGAGACATCTCTCCAGCTCCAGAAGAAACTCTTTTTTTTTTTTTTTTTAAATATTTATTTATTATGTATACAATGTTCTGTATGCATATATGCCTGCACATCAGAAGACACCAGATCTCATTACAGATGGTTGTGAGCCATGTGGTTGCTGGGAATTGAATTCAGGACCTCTGGAATAGTCAGTGCTCTTAACCTCTGAGCCATCTCTCCAGCCCCAGAAGAAACTCTTAAAACCTAAGTTGTGATGTTATATACTTAATATATTAGCATCACCTGGATTTTAGAGGGGACATACTCAAACTACTGAAGTCTATACATTTCTTTGCTGGTAGCATGTGAAGCTTAAGTAGTAGGGTAGAGAAACACCAGAAGCATGATAGGACAGCTCATTTCTCCTCTTCCATGGCACAGCCTCTAGGGGTACTCTTGGACACCATAATGGTTAATTTTATAGACTTGGCTAGCCCTTATTGTGACTGTGACAGCTAGTTGTCAACTTGACTATATCTGGAATGAAGTACAATCCAGAAATGAAGGTCACACCTGTTATCTGGTTCTTGAGGCAAGACAACTTGCCTTTGATCCAGATCTTGAGTTGGGAAGATACCTCTAATCTGGGCCACACTTTCTGCTAGAAGCGTGTATAAGGACAATGGATGAAGGAAGGTTCTGTTCTTTGCTGCTTGCCCTGGCCTTGCTACTGCATCCACTGGCTTTGGAACCTCCTTCTTCAGATTTCCACACAATACCGAAGACCAGCTCAGACACCCAGCCTTGTGGGACTGAGCAACTACTAGATTCTTGGACTTTACATTCACATATAGCCACTGTTGGATTAGTTGGACTGTAGAGTGTTAAATCATTCCAATGAACTCTCTTTACATATGTGTGTGTGTGTGTGTGTGTGAGTGAATAGAGGCAGGAGGAGAGAGAGATTCATTCTGTAAGTTGTGACTCTAGAGAACCCTAATATTTGGTAACACATTATTTTGGGTCTCCTCAAGGTTTGGAGGTTTCACTGACATTTAAATCAGTGAAGTATCAGTCATGCTAACATGTTTTTGCTAACATGTTTTCTCCAACTGGGCTAAAAACCTGAGTAGAGAAAATCCAGCCTCCTCCAACCAAAAGAGATTTTCCCAGCAAACTACCAAGTAAAGTGAACTATCACCTCTCCTTGGTCTCCACCAGCTGCTTCACACTATAGATCTTGGACACACGGTACTCTATGTGGGGCCATCCTTATAGCGGATTTGTGTAGACACATCCTCTTGGTTCTGTTTCTCTGGGGAACTGATAGAGAAGCCCACCAAGGCTTACTATTCAGTAAAGTTCACACCTTGAGAAGAGGCTTTTGGCTCCCAGTTAGAGAGTAACCCAGGAACATTTCCTTCATGGAGAGGCCTACCCTTACCACATGTCTGACCCCATTATAGGGGGAGAGCCTCGTAAGCGCTCCCTTTCACTAGGAACTGTGTGGGCTGTTCTCAGTCCTATCAGTCCTAATGTGCTTGACTGGGTTGCTTCTTGATAATTCCACTGCCAGCTTGTTTCCCTATTTCATATTAACATGAACATATCTGCTTTATATTTGAAATTTCTTTTTTTTTTTGTTTTTTTGAGACAGGGTTTCTCTGTGTAGCCCTGGCTGTCTGGAACTCACTCTGTAGACCAGGCTGGCCTCGAACTTAGAAATCCGCCTGCCTCTGCCTCTCGAGTGCTGGGATTAAAGGCGTGCCTCACCACCACCCAGCATATTTGAAATTTCTGATTAAATATTTTGCACAAAAACAACTATCTTCCTTTATGTCTAATTTTTTATAGAGAATTGTTCAAGAAAACTGTTAATTTACATTCCTCAAGAGAATACTGGTTAAAATCCATTTGCACACAATGGATTTTCACTAGAATTTTCCTAGTCTATATAAAAATATATCTTTACAAAGAAGCTTGGTCTTTTCTGGAAATCATTTCTACTAGAGATTCATAGTCCGAATAATCCTTCAGTGACTGTATCAGGTCATCCAGGAGACAGTCTCCTTGCATGAAGCTCTCAAGGTCATGTAGTGATTTGTTTATTCTGTGGTCTGTGACCCTGTTCTGTGGAAAGTTGTATGTTCTTATTTTCTCTGATCTTCCTTTAGTTCCAACCTAAAAAAAAAGAAAAAAAAAAATATACTCTTAGATCCAGCACAACTTAAACCTACAGCAATGCAAGAACCAAGTATAAACCTCTGACTCCCCAAATAACATGGGGGTATGGTACAGAGAAGATAGACTTTATAGTCAGATACAAGTATCTGAGTCCTGCCTCTGCCCCTTCAATGCTCTTTGACTTAAGGTGAAACTTTAATTTCCAATCAGCAAAATATTGATTACATAATGACAGAGTCTACCAAGTGGCTGATATTTAAACAATAGAAGAGGAATATTTATGTATGCATTTATGTATATGGTACCTTTAGGAATTAATGTCATCCTGCTGTGGAGATAAGGCGATGGGTATACATACTGAGGAAATCATGGAAGGACTGTGTATGACATAAAGTCAAATACCAAACCGTAGGTGTAATCTTCCAGTTCTCTTGCTCCCTAAGTGCAAAGGATTAAAGCTGAGTAGGGATTTGGTACACTGTCACCATCCGAGAAAAATGCCTTTGACTATAAAATAGGATGAAGTGTACCCAGGTACTGCCCTTATTATAAATATAAAAATAGTAGTAACAAAAACTACACTACCCAGGAATATTTTTGTGTTCCTTCAATTCCTTTTTACCTGGATCTTTCGCGTGTTGGATCTTTTGGTAGTCTCTTCTTCGAGACGCATGCTGTATAACCTTGCCCGTAACTTTTTCATAGCCAGCTCCCTGTTTTTCAGCTGAGATCTCTCTTGCTGGCATTCAGAAACAATACCTGAATAATTTAAAAGAGTTTTATTTTGTTTGTTTGTTTGTTTTGTTGTTTTTCGAGACAGGGTTTCTCTGTGTAGCCCTGGCTGTCCTGGAACTCAGAAATCCACCTGCCTCTGCCTCCCAAGTGCTGGGATTAAAGTCGTGCGCCACCACTGCCTGGCTTAAAAGAGTTTTAATGCAAAAATCTTCTTTATTATCAAGGACTATTCCTTTTCTTTCTCATCCTTTTTCTTCTTTTATGGAGCAATAAAAACACGAATAGAACACAAGATTTTAATTTGTTTGTTTTTTGAGGCAGGGTTTGTTTGTGTTAACAGCTCTGGCAGTCCTGGAACTCACACTGTGGACCAGGCTGGCCTTGAACTCAGAGATTCACCTGCCTCTGCCTTCAAGTGCTGGAATTAAAGGTGAACATCAATACACCCGGCACACTTTAAATATCTTTAATACAGACTTTTTTCACAGCCTCAGGTATCATAATATTTTAAAAAGACTTTTAGAAATAAATGTATATAGAAGCTACAAATCCTATTATTAGAGTAAACAGAATAGAGTTGAGGATTTCCTTTTTTAACCTACTTTTATTTATACACCCCACTCATAACCACAATATTTAAGTTTTCTGTATCTAAAGACAAAGTCCTATGTGCCCACCTGTCTTCATTACTCCTGGTTAACAGGAAGTACAGCAATTTAAGATCCATGTATGTGGTCGTCCCAGAGAGCCTGAGCTGTATGTTCCTTGTCACTCATAAGCCACTGTAATACTGAAAACACAGGCCTACTTAGTGACGTCCAGTCACGTGGCCCAGTTATCTAGATTAAAATTCCGCTGGACTTCACAGTCTCAATGGAAAGCTCCTGAAATCGCATCTAAAACTGTCCATGTGCCATGCTTCTGTGTAGGAAGTCCAGTCCTTGTTACTATCTTAGCCCTACAGCTAATAACTAGTAATTTAGAACACTTCCTGATACATAATTCAGATAATTCTGTCATGGAGGGTTTTTTGGAAATAGCAAAATCTAGTTTTAGATAATTCAATTGGCAGGACTCTGTTCCCTTCATAGTGACTAACATGGAGATTCCTGTGCTCAGCCCCTCCTTCCTGGCTTTGTAATTATCCTAAACAGTATTGGCTAGAGAACCAAGTGGTTGGCTAAGAGCCCTTAAGGGTATGTTTTGGTATCTGGAGGTCTGTTTCAGTGGAAAATGAGTCAGTCCCCCAGAACTTGATCTTGACTCAAAAGTTTCATGTTGCAAACCTAAGTACGTACCTGTGGGAAGATGAACTATCCGAACAGCACTGTCCGTGGTATTTACGTGCTGACCTCCAGCGCCACTTGCTCTCTTAGTATCAATTCTCAAATCTTTAGGATTAATCACCAGTTTAATCTATACATACAAAAAAAAGTTGGAACTTTAAGAAACAATTACACGTACCAATTGTCTTCAGGTGCAACCTACACATTATAAATACCTGCCATACACAGAATTGACATAAAATTTAAAATGTTTAAGAATAGACCAGAGGTGGAATATTATTTTAAATGGTTTGGTTTTTGTTTTTTTCTTAAAATAAAGGCAGAACAGCACCAACACTTGTGCCTCACAAATAACAGAATTAGGGACTGTTAAAACAGGAAGTTTGGGGCTGGACAGATGCCTCAGGGGTAAAGAGCATATGCAGCCCTTTCAGAGGATCTGAGGGTGGTTAGCCTGTCAGGTGACTCCCAGTCTCCTTTGACTTCAGCTCCAGGGCATCCTGGCCCTCTTCTGGCCTTTATGGGCCACATGCACAAAGATCCACATAAAATCATAAATGTGATTTAAAAAAAAATATTTTAGCAGAGGAAACAGAAAAATAATAGTCTGAGTACATGAAAATGTTTTGGAAGAGTGGGGATATTGTTTTTAAAATCTTATGACCATAGTTTGGAGGCAAAGACCATGAAGCCAGGTTATGCATTCCATGAACACTGGAATCCAACAGGGTGATGCACTGTTCCAGGAGAAATAAGGAGAAGCACCACGCTTAAAGATGTCTGTTCTATGAACAACTAGAGACTGCTCTCTATGGCATGTCAATCATCCTGCAGTAAGATAACCCCTCTCACAGTTGCTAAAAAAGCTAGACAGAATCTCGAGCACGCTCCATATTCTGGGAGCTAGCAAGGCTCTGGATGTCGACTCTCCTGCACCTCCTCTCTTAGCTCTTCTATCCTCCCTCAGGCATCCCACAGAAATTAACCCCATCAACCCCACTATACACCTAAATAGTACTTTCTCTTGAAATCAGTAAATAGAACCTCTCAAATCACTCATATTTTACTTTTTAAGTGAATTAATTTGTCACTTTTAGCAGAAGAGAAATTAACAAAACGGGTTGTTTTCTTACATACTGAGCTCTTGATTTGTGAGAGCCTTTCTAATACCTCTGGGTTATAAAGTAGCATCGGTGCTGAGTGATCAGCCCTTTACTGATGGCAACTGGAGAACCCACCCTGCAATGCAAGGAGAGGCAGGCAGCCAGTCTACACTCAACAGTTTCTATTACCTGACCCACAACGGAGGCTTACAATGTCCATTTTACGGGTGGAAAAAAACATCCAGTGTAGATCTAGACAATCTAAAAACATTTTCATCCTTACCATCTGTTGTAAAATGACATTTCTTGAATTAAATTTTTACAAGTAACTCAAAATAGAGAAGGAACACCAAATGATAAGGTCTCTCAGTTGCTTGGAGAGGGGCCTCACACAGCCCCATCACTAGGCTTTACCTCAGTAGGCTGGGGCAGAATTGCCACTGTCATGGTGCTAGTATGGATGCGGCTTTGCTTCTCTGTCTTTGGTATTCTTTGTACTCTGTGCACTCCTCCTTCAAATTTCATGTGTCTGTAGGCTTCTGGACCGCCAATGCTGGCCGACGCATGTCTAAGGCCACCTTGAAAACAGAATTGAATGAGTTTTATCATTCCTGCTATGCAGAAACAACTGACCATCACATGTCTTCTCATGAAGTTAAAAAAAGCTACAATAGGGGCTGGAGAGATGGCTCAGCGGTTAAGAGCGCCGACTGCTCTTCCGAAGGTCATGAGTTCAAATCCCAGCAACCACATGATGGCTCACAACCATCTGTAATGAGATCTGATGCCCTCTTCTGGGGTGTCTGAAGACAGCTACAGTGTACTTACATATAATAAATAAATAAATAAATAATTAAAAAAAAAAAAGCTACATTATAACTGTCAGTAGAGAGTGTAAGCACGTTAAAAAACTTTAAAGTTTGGTATCTGCTGTTTTAACACATAATTTTTTTTTTTAACTGTATGTATTTTAGGTCTGAGTGTCTTAACAGTGTGCACATGCGTGTGTATGTGCAACACATGTGTAACAGGTGCATATGGAGGCAGAAGACAACCTCAGAGCCATTTCTGGGTAGTTGAAAGCCACCATCTGGGTGCTAGGAACTGATCTCAAGACCTCTTCAAGAGCAGCAAGTGCTCCTAACTACTGAGCCAGCTCTGTAGCGCCTTACTCTCTAAGTATTTAGTTTCACTGTATTAAATGACAGTGCTGATGAATTCACATGAGCAGCAGCTAAAAGACCACCTTTTGGGTTTCTTTTTGAGACAGGTTCTCCTGAAGCCCAGCCTAATCCTGAACTTGGTACAATTCTCTTGCTGTAGCCTCTTAAGCGCTAGGATTGAGATGTGAGCCGAGAGATCCTAAAACTGCTTTCAAAGCTAGAAGAGGTCATCATGAAACACTTTCCACCCTACTTTACGGGAAACTTCAAAGTTGTGCTTTTATTTAAAATCATTCGGTAAATACTGAGCATCTCACTACTCAGTCCTTACAAATAAGTTCTGATTATCATCTTGCCAACCCTTTCCCCCAGACACACTGTAGGTAAATCTATGCTTTTCGAAAACTGATCAATCCAATCAAAGGAACAACTTCAACTGAGAACCACTCCATAGTACTAATCTGCAGGGAAGTCTGGGAGGCATTTCTTGATTGATGACTGATGTGGGAGGGCCACTGGATGGAGGCAGAGAGTGAAGCTACCCCTGGCCAAATGGTCTCAGGATGCATAAGAAAGCAGGCTAAGCCAGCCCGAAGGAGGAAGCAGTGAGCAGCTTCCCTCCAAGTCCTGTGCTTCAGTTTCTGCCTCCAGGTTCCAGCCTGGAGTTCCTACCCTGACTTCTTTTCACAGTACTGCAAACTGAGAGATGAAACAAATCCTTTCCAAGCTGCCTGTGGTCATGGTGTTTTATCACAGCAATAGAAACCTAACTAAGACACTGACCTAGTTCACTTGGGAAATACTCCAGTGTTTCAAAATGCCATCTTTTAAATGCAGCGTACTGCTGGTACATGTCAAACATCTCAGAAGTGAAAAGCATGGCTTCCTGACCACCCACACCCGCAGTCACCTCCAGGATCAGGTCACTCCCATCCATTTCTTCTGAAGGAACCAAAAGTGAGATGATCTGCAAACAAAAGACAGCACCTTCCAGTAATTAACAACTCAAGACACTCAAAGCTATGGATCAGGGATCAGGGATCAGGGAATTTAGATACGGAACCTAAGTTTCTCTACACAAATAATTTAATATTGCTCTTTGATACAGTTTGACCATCTTGCTAACTAAAAATGTATAGTGCATAATTTCCAGTAAGGTAATAATGTTTCAGGTACACTTAAGTGTTATAAAATGCATCTACTTTTGATAGGTTGGTTTGTTTTTCTTCTTGGAATTCTTTCTTTTGTGTTTTCATGCTCCTGTCTCCACCCCCTCAGCGCTGGAAACAGGGGTGTGCAGTACCACACCAGATCTTATGTGGTGCTAGGGGCTGAACTCTATCAGCTCCCCAATCAGGTAGTTAGGAATGAAATCTCTGGGAGCAGGACATTACACCACATGTCTTGAAATACAAGGCCCAACACGGAAGGAGAGCAAAAGTGCTTGTCCTACATTTGCTAGGTAAGTTCACTTAGATGGAAGAAGCTATTGATTTTGGAAGTTGAGGACTAGCACTCTATCAGTGCTAAGACAAGGTCATGTTCTTATCCCAGAAAGTTCACTTTGTCTTCAGTCTACAATCTTTCCTATCCATTGTCTATTCTATCCACAGTATTAAAAAAAAAAAAAAGCAAAAGTATAGCTGTCTGGTTTTTGCCTTTGCAGTAAGAGCTGGTACAGGAATTTATCAGTGAGGCTTGTACAATATGCAACTCTTGTAGCCTGAGAAATTTGGATGATATGAAACATGTCTTTTTCTGCTTTAAAATCCTCCTTGATGCTGGTAATTCCTTCATGGCATAAACATATAAGAAAAACAGACAAGAGCAAAAAAAAAAAAAAAAAAAAAAAAAGTCTAGAGTTGAAGTCTAGAGAAGGAGAGGTTAAGAGCAACAGCCAAGCTGGGCAGTGGTGGTGCGCACCTTTAATCCCAGCACTTGGGAGGCAGAGGCAGGTGGATTTCTGAGTTTGAGGCCAGCCTGGTCTACAGAGTGAGTTCCAGAACAGCCAGGGCTACACAGAGAAACCCTGTCTCGAAAAACCAAAAGACAAAAAAAAAAAAAAAAAAGCAATAGCCAAGTTTCCAGAGGACCTAGGTTCATTTCCCAGCACCCACATCAAGCAACGTGCTCCACCCTGCAATCCATTCCCAGGGGATGTGACGCCTTCAGACACACTTGCAGACAAATACATACAAATAAAAAGAAAAACCAACAGCAGCAAAAAAGTTCTATGTAAACAGCAACAGGCTCCTTTCCCGGACTCTGCTAAGCCTGCAGTGACATAAGAGGACTGGCACAAAGGCTTTATTTTCCACGCACAGGTAACATACCTGATGCTTCAGCTCAGTTATTTCTTTTTGACACAAAGCTATTTCACTTGCTGCAAGTTTCTTTAAATCTTCATTCTCATCTAGGAAAAAGAGCAGCAGTTACATTTTTCTTAATTGCTGTTAAATTGCTAACAGATTTTCAGTTGTGTGTTTAGAGTTACCATAGCTGAAGGAAAAAGGAAAATATTTTTCTTGTTCTTTTCATAGTTGCCACTAATTAAAATTATTGATATGTTTTTATAAGTATGTAGCTATAAAAAATGTTCTCCTGATGAAAAAAAGTTAAATTTAAAAAGTTCCAATATAAACATTAAGATTAAAGTTCTCTATATTTTCACCTCCAGAAAAGCTGTAATAACAGACTTTACAAGAAAAAAAAAAAAAATTAAGAAATGGCTCAGCAATCAAGAGCACTTGATACTCTTGCAGAGAACCTAGGCTCAGTTGCCAGCACGCACATGCCGGCTCACAGTCACAGAATTCCTGTTCAGGGGTTCTGACACCCTCTTACTTTTTGAACATCAGTGCCAGGCACGCATGCTGTACACATGCATACATGCAGGCAAAAATCATCATCCGCATAAAATTAGATTTCAAAAATGCTTACTGGTTTTATTTGATATGTATGAGTATTTGCCTGCATGTATGTGTGTGTAGCACATGTATGTTGTGCCCACAGAGGCCATAATGGGGTGCTGGATCACCTATGACTGGAGTTACAGACAGTTGTGAGCTGCTACCTGGGTTCTGGGCACAAAACCTGGGTCCTCGGTACCCAGAGTGTACTTTACGCTTGTGCTGTCTCTCCAGCCCCAGTAAATAGACTTAGTTTAGTCTACCAAGTTAGGTTTTACATTAATAAATGGATGCATTGAACTAGTTAGAATGCCCTGACAGAGGCACAGAAGGTTTGAACAGTTAAGCAAAATTAAAACCTACAGTTAAAAGTTAGTCTTAGCTGGGCAGTGGTGGCGCACGTCTTTAATCCCAGCACTTGGGAGGCAGAGGCAGGCGGATTTCTGAGTTCGAGACCAGCCTGGTCTACAGAGTGAGTTCCAGGACAGCCAGGGCTACACAGAGAAACCCTGTCTCAAAAAAAACAAAAACCAAAAAAAAAAACCAAACCAAAAACAAAAGTTAGTCTTAGTGAATGTTTCCTTAGGATAAAGTATTCAACCCAAAACAGTCACTGGAGTCTGCCTAATGTTTATATAAATATTCTTTTTATGTCTGGTTTTATGATTATTTTGAGTTTTTACTTTTGACTTAAAGATATACTTTCTCATTTGTTTCTCTGTTCTATGGACACTGCAGCCTAGGAAAGAAGGGGATTACACACTGTTTTTGCTCTGAAACATTAAATGGACACATAGCGTAAGTGTGTGCGCTTGTCAAGACCTTCCGTCACTGGGAGTTGGGACAGTGCACACACAGGACCTCCCTTAGAGCCACATTTTACAGCTCTAAGTTCAATGGCTGCCCTACTCTGGAGGGTTCTGGTTTTTCCCATTCTTTAGGTAATGGGTGTTGTCAACCTCAGTTCTCCACCCCAACTGCTGGGAAATAAAATGCTAACTTGATAACTAGAATTTATGTTCAGATTTCCAGATTACAGTAATCAGACTTTTAATTAAAAATTCTCATTGGCAAAATTACCAAATTTAAAGACATTTTCCAGTATAAACTGAAAAAGTTGAGCTTAGCTTTTCTAAATCAGGTATTGGCATCCTCCTGTTTCTTGTAACTGGTTTCTACAGGTTCATTTATGTAATGCACCCCCCAGTCCGACAGGTCTGCCAGTTCTTTCTGGAACTCATGGTTTTCTTTGCCCCCCTGCCCCAGATGTCCTGCTCTATGCACTCCTGCCTTGTTACTGCCTCTACATAGTTCCATCTGTTAGTACCTACTCTGACCTCTCTAATTACGCAGGCACAAGAGCTTTCTTCTATGTCAACAGTGAGCTTTTCCTAAATAATGCTACTTCTTTGCCTAAAATATGAGGCACTGCCCTCAGTCTATAGAAACAATGCTAATCCTTCATCTTTCTAGGTTCATGTCTGCGGTAGTTTGAATAGGAATGACTCCCATAGACTCCTGTGTGAATGCTTGGCCCATAGTGAGTGGCACTTTTGGGAGGTGTGGTCTTGTTGGAAGAAATGGGTCACTGTGGAGGTGGTGGGCTTTGAGGTCTTATATGCTCAAGCTATGCCCAGTGTGACACACAGTCTCCTTCTGCTGCCAGTGGACATGCAGCACCATGTCTGATGCATGCTGCCATGCTTCTCCCTTTGAGGATAACCGATGAAACCTCTGAACTGTACGACACCTCCAATTAAATGTTTTCCTTTCTAAGAGTTGCCGTGGCCATGGTGTTCACAGCAATAGAAACCCAAACTAACACAATGTTTCTCTTCTGTTGCCATCTCTCATACCTAGTCTACACTTCCACCATACAGTACTTCTCAAGCCTTACCTTCATCTACGTTGGTCACTTGTGCCTTCCAGTCCCTTCTCTTATATCATTTAATCACCTCTTTCTTTCCTTTAGCGACCCATTTTAATGCTACTTTCTGCTTTTCAGCACTGCTTTTTATATTGAAATTAGAAGTCCTTACTTTTTACTTGTTCCCATTCGTGCGTAAGAGAGTACTCATGTTTGTATATGTGTGAGCACACAGGAATGTGGAGCCCAGTAACCAACCTCAATCCCTCTTTCCATTTTCTTTATCTATCTCTGAATCAAGCCTAGAGTTTCCAAAAGTGTTCTACTGGGCAGACGTCTCTAGAGGCTTCAGGAACGCAGACACTTCGGCTTCCGACGGCATCTCGAGCAAACGTGCCGAGAACTCGAATTTCCAGGTCTCGGGTCCTAACTATACAGCGCATCGCTCCTCTCACACTGCAGCTGGTCAATGCCATAAACTCACCAGGCTCAGTTCTTCTGCTGGGACTAGCAAGTCTTTCCTACGCATCTGAGCTGCCAGGAGGGGAGGGGAGGCAACCGAGAACCTTAGTAACTTCTGAGGACTGACCAGCAAAGCACCGTGCCCAGGGAGCTCTAGAGAGCCCGAGGGTTATCAGAACCCAAGGTCGGGAACGCAGATGGCTTCCGAACCCACTAGAGCGAGTGGCTTACCGTGCAGCAACGATTCTGTGTCCCGCAGTTCCCGTTCCTTCTCGCTCAGCAGCCGGGCAGCCGCGGCCAGCTGGGGGCCCCCAGGGTCCAGACCGCCGGCCTCCGAGCCCACGCGGCGCTCCAGGAAGGCTCGCAGGGGCCCGCCGCGGGCGAGGAGCTCCTCGGAAGGCGGTGGCGTGCGGCTGATGGCGCGGCGGGCCCACAGGCGCCGGGCCCCGCTCAGAAACCCGCTCCGCATCCTGGCCGGCCCGCCCACAGTAGCCGAAAACGTACAAAGAATACCCTAGGAAGGATTCCGATCCAGAACGCCAAGGCCGGAATTTAAAAGCTCTGCCGGAAACGTTGCGGGAACTTCCGGCAAGGCGTTGGAAAGCTGCAAGGTTTCCAAAAGTCAAAAGATAGCGGGCGGGGCGGTCATGAAGCATTTGCCCCGCCTCCAACCCGAGCGCCGAAGTCTCCGCCCCACCTCGGAGGGGGGGCTCCGGATCTTCAGCTCCACCTCCAAATGGGAGAGTTCTGGGACCTCAGCCCCGCCTCCACGGGGCGGGGACTCCAACGCCTGGGTCCCGTTTCTGGTAGGTGAGCTCCGAGGCATACCTGGACCGGATCTTGAGATGGGGGATGCCTACCAATGCCTCAGCCCCGCCTTGAGACAGAACTCCACCTCCTCAGACGGACCTCTAGGGAAGAGCTCCAACGCCTCAGCTCCGCCTCCTCGGCCCCGCCCCCCAAAGGAAGCTCCAAAACCTCGCCTCCTCAGCCCCGCCTCCCGGGAGGAGCTTCAACGCCTTAGCCCCGCCTCCTCGGCACTCCTCCTTGAGGAAGCACGTCCTCCGCCTTGTCTCTAAGGGTGGAGCTCCACCTTCTAGCTCCGCCTACAGGCTGAACTCAGAAACCTCGGCCCCGCCTCCAAGTCGACTCGGAAGCCTCGACTCCGCTCTCAGGCTGAGCTTGGCTGCTCCCCAAGCCTAGCGTGCCAGGCTGGAAGTGAACAGCTCATCTCTGCAGTCTGAAAGTGGTTTGCTTCCAAAGGCTGTGTGGAGACTTGAACAGCCTTGAGGATAGTCAGGCGACCAGCAGGCACAGAGGTCACAGCCACAGAAGTCAGTCATCTATCTCCAGTCTCTAAGGGTTAATTTTAGGGGTGTCATCTGACGTAGAGTTAGGTTCCTTTCAAGGGCAGGAATATCCTACTAAACCTCCCAGTGATGCTACAAAATCTGTTTTCCTATTGTCACCCACCGCACCATTCACTAGCTTTCTCTGTTTCCTGCCTCACATTCTGATCCGCTCAATCCAATTCTCCATTGCTCTCTCCCTTTCTTGCTCTTGCTCCCTCCTCGTACAAATCCAAGTTAAAACTCACAAACTACAACACAACGAAGCATTTTAAAACTCTCCTTTATTCTGCTATGAAGTTGTAACTCACGGGAAGTACTCGCTTAGCTTGCTCAAGGCTCAGTCTGCAACCCTGCAATTAAAAAAAGGAAAGAAAGAGAAAATCGAAGGCCTACCTCTAGTGGCCATCCATCCTCCCAACTACTAACTGATGCATTTGCAATTTCAAAAGACTTAGCCACTGCCCACTAGAGAAGTGGGTAACAGGACGTGAATAAATACAGACAAGTCGCTCTTGGAGATGCAGGAACTGAAGCTTAGTCTATTTGCCAATTTTACCGGATTCCGAGCTGTTTTTTGGACCACGGTGGTTCACTGTTCATCCAACTGTTCTCTTTTTAGAATCAAATGGTAAAGAATGGGTACTCTTACCGTCAACAGTAACCAAAACTATTAATTACAAGACTCTTTATGTAAAATGAATTTTGCATCCTATCTAATCAATCCTTAGCATCACATACAAGGACACTGGCATGAAGAAGTGAAGTGCTCTTCAAGTCATCGCAAGCAATTCCAGCACCTCGTGTCCCTTCCCTTTTTGCACTCAAGTGACACTCTGCAAACGTTTGCTGTAAGATGGAGGTTGAGACCCGTTTTGTTTTGATTCTGACCCGAGTATAGAAAAGAATTGTCGTGTGTTTTCTATCTCTACCAAGAAAAGTTATTTCTAACCCTCTACTCCATTTTGAAGTTATTTTTCTGCCACAGAAATGAATGGTGAGGTACTTTGATTTTAGTGTGAGAAATCCCTCCACTGCACTTTTAAGACACCAGTAATTCAAGAATATATTTTATTTCTTGTAAAAAGGCACCCTAATGTTACATAACAATATGAAGACTCCACCCAGAAGTCGTTATACTCAGCATCACACCAATAAGCAAACAATAATTCATCTAAGGATACATGGGAGAATTCTTTATTAATTCAAAACATGTTAAGAAAAATCAGTGTAATGCATATGCATTTTACAATAATACCCATAAATTGCCACAATATAGTTAATGAAAACACCTATTATTTGATTTCCTTTGAAAACTCAGATATACTTAGAGACTTCTGAGTTTTCTTACAGTATTGTCATGCTCAAATCTATTACATGGTAAAAACTGTAGCACTTTCAGGAAGTCTATTATTGTACATAGCATAGGTAAATGATGAAATTGGTTCAATGGAATAGAAACCCAGAAAAACTTGAGCTGCAAGAAAAAGAATCTGGAGTATCTAGTCAACTATGAGTACCCACAGGTATTTTGGTATTATAAAACAGCCAAGCAGAGCTACTCTTGGATTCATGTACTCAGAACCTTTTTGTGGTCCACTAATAAATATATTGGTGGAATACAAAATATGGAAATCGATCACTAAATAGGATGAGCATGGAAGTAAGAAATTGTACATGTTCAAAATGGTGTACTTCACAGAATAGAATTCATTAAAGTACTTTTTAGTATTTTTGCAAACTCTTTAAAATCACACACAAGAAACACTATGACAAACACGGAAAAGCTTGGGGAACAGCATCAAGGCCTCTACACAACAGCACTGTGCACACTGCTCAGTGGATGGGATACAGGAAGGCATTAAACACGAGTAATAAAGAACCTCTTGCTACAATTAACGAGACTGAAATCTTCCAATCCAGCATGTGTGCAGGACAATACGTACACAGGGTGTTTCCGGGAGGAGGGAACAGGCGCACTTTTGTTAAGTAGCTATCCAAGCCAATGCTGATCTGGACTTTTACTCCACTTCCCAATCTGTTGCATTTCCTGTACAGCATTTGTTAGTAATCCTTTAATGGAGCCTAGTATTCATGCTAAGAAGCCGGCCAGAGCTGGGTTTTTTTTTTTTTTTTTTTTGGATTGTTTTTCTTGTTCAGTGTAAACGCAGGGTCTATTTCCCTCTAAGACAGACGCCCTCCTTGCATGCCAATCACTTGGCAGCAGAGAGGCTGTACCCAACAGGCAATGCTTAAAACAGGTGACAGGGTGAACAGCAACAGCAAGGAAGAGCCCAGAGCAAGAGGACCTACCCCGGGGGCATGTGCCTTTGAGATATCATGTAATGAGGTTGGGTATTCGGGGCTGGACAGGTGGCTGAGCAGGAAGTTAGGAGCACTTGCTGCTCTTACTGAAGACCCTGATTCAGTTCCCAGCACCCGTAAGAAGGCTTAAGACCATCTGTAGCTCCAACCCCAGTGGCCTCTTCTGGCCTCAGGTGCTGCACGCATGTGGTCAGATACATGCATGCAGACAAAACACTCACACACATAAAATAAAAACAAATCTTGATGATAGAAGGAACAGAATAACATAATTCCTTCCAGAAACCCAAACCACTCGTCTAAACATGAGAAATCTTGACACACCCTACCCTTCAAAGTGATGCTTTGCACTCGAAACTGTCAAGGTTTGTTTTTTAAAAAAACCAAGAACATTTGTAGAGAATCACAGCTGAAAGGAACACCAAGATAGCTGACAAGAGGCCATGTGGTTACAAGTTGGGAAGGGCAGAGAGAAGACAAGGGGATGACGGAGTGGTGTTCAGACTCGATGGGTCAACATTAGTTATTAATTGGGAATAATTGCTTCTGAGACATGGAGAACACACGAGGGCATTCTGTACGACCTTTGTAATTTTTCCATAAAGCTGAAAATGTTCTAAAATGTGGCGAAACTATTAAGGAACACTTAGCCACTTGTATTCATCTTTCTATTCACAGTTTCATGATAGAATCGACAAAGTCACACTAATATTGAAGGGATTATTTTTCAATCATGCTTTATGAAATTGCTTTTAGCTCTGTCACCCACTGGCATACTTGGCATATCGGTAACTAACTTGATTCTATATGATTTTGTTCCGTGAGGATGGTGATTTTATTTCCTATGTTTCCATCTTTTGTGTGTGTGTGTGTGTGTGTGTCTGTGTGTCTGTGTCTGTGTGTGTCTGTGCATGTGTGTGGTGAGTGTGTGGGTGTGTCCCTGTGTATGTGTGCTTGTGCATGTGTCTGTGGGGGGGGTATGTCTCTGTGTCTGTGTCTCTGTGTATATATCTGTGTGTGTGTGCATGTGCACGTGTGTGTGCCAGTGTGTGTGTGTGTGTTTGTGCACACCTGTGCATATTTAAAATTTTCAAGTACGTTTAAAAAAATAAGCAAAGAAAGTAGAGGTCCCGGGGAAAGGGGAACAAATGAGAACAAGATATAACGAGACATGGGTATGAAAATGTCATGATGAAACCCTCTTTGTGTGCTAATCTAAACATTTCAAGGAAACACGGGGAGATAGTACGCTGAAATGACACCAACTACAGACCTTCCTAAAAATGTGATTATTACTGGGTTGAGAACTCTGATAAGTTATTATATGCAACATTATTGTTCCATGGACACCCCATAATCAATATTCTTCATTTTCAGACGAAGAAACAGATTGAGAAAGGTTACAATGACTTTCTCTACCATCTCCAGATATAAAAACACTTCGAAATCAGCTCTGTTATTTCAAAAGGAAATGTGCCCAAACCTTAGACCGTCTGTGTATCATTGACTTAAACCCCACATATTTCTAACTTTTTAAAAAGCCGAAATGCTGTGATAGAGGTACAGATCAGTGGAAAATCTGCAACACAAAACACTTGATGTAAGACATGAGGAGGGAACTGACTTTCCAATTGCATGCATGACATTAAAATATCACATGTTGTCATCATGCATGCTTTAGATAACTGCTCTTTCCCACCGTGGAGCTTTTGTCATGAGAATCAAATGAGTCCCCAACCCCATTTGCCCAACGAAGGCAACACCCCATCTCTAAGTGTCTTCTCTAGAATGATAATCTGGTATATTCTCTTCAACCAGTGGGAAAGAAACCATGTCCCTTACGGCTGCTTAGGATTACATCTGTGAGAGTAATATTTTTCAACATCCACAGAAATCAAAGCCAGTGCCCCTCCATGCACTGTGTGTGTTGCAATGATATTACAACAATATTATAATCTTGCAGATATGTTCTTGAAGGAAGGTTTGGTAGATTTTAGTGGTAAATATTTGCAATTGTGGCAAGTGAAGAATTACTAACATTATTACATATGGTATGCTCCTTTCTAAGGACAGCATTTTATGTTGATCAGAAATTTAAAAACAGAAGAGTACTCAAACAGATTTAAAGATAGATACTTTGGAGATTTGTCATTTATTGCCAATCTAAATAGATAGGTAACCCAATCTTTTGACTGTATTTCCTATTTCAAAATAATATGTCAATATATAAAGCTGAAAGTATTCAAAAATTCATGTTATGTCGGGTTCTAGGTATATCTTCTACCTGTTTAAAAACAAATTGATGGTTTTTCAAAAAGTTCATTTTTCTATGCTTTATTTTCATTCTTTCCATTTAAAAACCTTCACCAAAGCACCTGAAATTTTTTATTTGTTGCAAGTGTAGTTTCCACAATTACACTGTGACTTTTTCTGAGACTATTAAAAAAATTCTAGAAAAAAATAAACTTAAATTAAGATTCAAGTGTTATTTTAAATTAGCACAATGGGGAGAGATGTATATTTGTTTTTAACACATAAGCCTTTATCTATTTATATAGTCCTTTGACACATAACTATCAAATGAATATAGCACATTCTTTATACTAGGAGACATTGAAGGGCACGAATAAACATTCTAGGCACAGTGACATACTCTTAGAACTGGTCATATATAAATATTGTAAGGGTGTTTTAAAGGCCATATTATAATTTTGACTTTTATAACTTCAGTATCAAAATCCTGTTTTGCTTACATTCATATGTGCCTTATGCTGTCAGAGCATCTGTGCTAACTTTGGATGATGTAATAAGCCAGAAAGAGAAGAGTCACCCCTCCAGTGTTAGCATGTCTATGTGTAAGATTGACCTATGAAGACATCTTTGAGTCACCTCCTCATACATCACCTACAAAATCTCCTTTTCTTTCCACAATAGACATACCTATAAACAGGTACTACAGAACGTGCATTAACCTCTTGTGTGTGCATTAGCAGGCTCTAACAATATACAAAGTTATCTTGGCAATCATAAATGCAAGGGGCTTCATTTAAAGTGCTAGGATCTCCTCCAGGGATCGATTTACTCACTAGGAATTAAATCAAACTTGAATAAAGCAAATGTTGTGCTCTTGAAACGGTGGCAGAGACACCAGTTGAGGGCTTTTGTTTGTTTATTATAGCTCTGTGACTTAAACAAAAGAAATCACACCATACTTTGAAGACTGGTACAGTCACAGGTCCACAGACACACTCTTCAAAACTTGAAACATTCTGAAGTGAAATAAGAAATCATCCCCCTGAAATAGGACTTTAGCACAGAGCCGCTCACCCAGCACGGCTAATGACAGGGACTGTGCAAATCGGCTCTAGAACCTCCTCAGTGAAACTTCGTACCCAGGTTCCAAAGACACGGCAACTTTGACATCAAACACTGCAAATACGTAGGTTAGAGATGAGGACTCTCCAAAAGCCCTTACCTCTTACATTTGGTAAACTATTAAGTGCATTGTCAAGCAGACAACTTGCCCAATAGTCCAGAGCATATTGTAAAGATCACCTGTGACAGTCAGTCACTAGCATTCACAGTAACAGGAATATAGTAAAATCTACATCAAAAACAATATGCATGCGGGGTGTCATAGTATATTACATATCTCCTGGTCATGTGCACCAATTCATTGTGCCTCAAACACAGAAACGAGGATGATGGTATACTGTATATGTGTATACATATTAGCATAATAAACACTAATCAAGAAAAGAATCAAATCATTCAGAACAATGGGACTTCACAATAGAAGCAATGATGCTTTTACATTTTCTTGACTCTTTAGGAAAAAATAGGGTTTTTTTTTTTTTTTTTGTAAACATCTTCATAACTATCTTTTTTCTCAACATATTACCGAAACTATTCAAATAGTAAATATCTAGATGACATGAGCAAAGCGTATCTTAAACACACTAACACTTTCAGAAAAAAAAAATCCACAGGCATTTGTTAAAAGATGACGATTATAAATATCTTCTATCTTGCATTTTAACTACGTTTTCATAAATAATGTATTTAAAAGTGCTGAGCGTGGTAGGATAGTCAGCGGCGCCAGTGTAAACACAACGGTTTGTTTTCCGCTCTGCAAATTTTTTTTTTTTTAAATCCTATTTTGTCAAACACTGCAACAGTTAAAATATTTGCATAGGGAATATGTCATAGCCCTTTTAATCATATCCTGAATCCTACATAAATTAGAAAATCATAGTCACTTAAAAAACCAATTCTTGAAATGTTTTAAATTTATGGAAAAAGAAACATGATGCCAACCTTTCAAGTAAAATAAAGTGAAAAAGAAAACTCCAAACTTGCACTTTAAAAAAATATGTTTAATAAATTAAAAAAATGAGAGGTAGTTAAAAATGACAAATAAAACCTATAATTTTAATATCATCCTTAATATAAGGCCTGTATTCTCAGTGGATATAAATCTTTTTAAATCTTTCATTTTTTTTACTTAACTTATATTCATTGAGTTTAAGATTAAAAAAATAGTCTCCAGGGGATTTTGATATTGAAAGGTAATATAAATATGACATTGATTGTAATTTTGGTTTTGTGCACAAGACGACACTGTTCTGAAGGTCAGAAATACATGCCATGGTCAGGTGAGTATTTCATGTAAAGAGTTAATGTAATTCTAAAAAAATAATATTGGCAGCTAAAAGGTTGAGCACTGTACTGCCTTTTAATTATGGATGAGGGTTAAGAGTCTATTTTTAACAATGTTAAAATAAGTCTTTCTTGAGAGACTACATGAAAACAGTTAAGGTCTGTCTGACATCGAAGGTTTTCTTCTTTATAATCCTTTGTAAAATGTTGCTTGGGGAAAACTTAAGCTTTTTACTGAATTATACATTCAAGGTGAACACACCACGTGCCAGATGCGATTCCTCAAGATGCTTTTACAGTGCTACATATAGGCATTCCTTTACCATGTCTTTTCCTTTATATTCCCAAACTGGATTATCACGCTTATTATTGTTTACTCGCTGACATTCATAGGTTTACATAACTCTTTTAGAACTGGAGAACCATTCTTTAATAAATTAATCACAGTACTGGACATTTGAGACATATATATATATATTCTTTTCTTCTTTTAGACCTAAAAACAGTATCATTCTTGAAATTTTCAATGAGATAGGATATCTGCAGATTGTTTTGTGCTTTTTAAAAATTTTCTTAGCATTGTTAATTATTTTTGTTTTCCCTGTCTTTCTTTCTTTCTTTCTTAATATAGCAAACTCTTCTGTAATAAAAATGCCAGAATTTGGGCAGTGAACAACCAGAGGGCTCACACAATGAGATCCTTCAACAGCTACTTTTTTTTGACATGTACAGAAAAGTTGGCTTCAGAGTCCGTGTACTAAACACAGTATGTAGCATGGTTAAATATCACTGTTACATGTTTAAAATAGCCTTTGTGTGTATCAGATTATGCTTAAAAAAATGCAAACCACAGCCAATTTGTTGGCAATTGTTTCTAAGAGACCATATTGCACAAAAGTCCTTAAATACAGATACAAGGGACGCTACTGATTTAATAGTACAGGTAAAGGGTAGACGAAGCGGTTTTACTTTGCACATGCGGCCTCTAGAGATGCACTAGGGGATTGTTCAGAGGACTAGGAACACAGTTTGCTTGCAAGTAGAGCAAGTGTTGAATCAAACAAACTTAATTTGGCAATTCATTGTCTTACATAGGCCTTTTTTTCCCCCCAAATAGAATCATGGATAACCTTGATAAAAATGGAGACCAGAGACCTTCCCAGTTGTCTTTTCCCAGCAGCCAACCTGTAGCTTTTCAGGAACTCAATTTCTGATGTTATTTAATTACTTTTATTTCCCATCCCAGCCCTCTGAAATGATTTTTTTTTTTTTTTGCTTTTCAAATGAAAATTAAGATTCAGAAGTAGGGCTGGCAGTACTTTCCACAAAAGCTTTATAGATCTGCGAGTTCAAGAATCTTGGGAAAGAATCTCTGTGCATGAGAGTGTAGATCTGAAGTTGGGCGTCTTCGTACATATGAGGGCTGGGGTCCAGCAGATTCTTGTTGATCACCTCTCTAACACGAGAATCCAGGCTGACCTAAAAGAAACAGAAGCAAATATGTCCATGTGGTTTTTCAAACAAAAGACCTCAGTTAAGTAATCATGACATCTCAGAGAGACTTCATAGCCACAACAGGAGAAATGGTCCTTTCAAAGGCTAAATAATGCCAGTTATTCCCCTCCCCCATTCTAATGCTGAATTAAACAATGGGAGAGAAAGAAAAAGAAAGAAACTAGAAATTTCGTTCACGGATATCTTGACTCCCTTGTGTTGATCTTCTCAAAATATTATAGAGTGCCAGGGAAGAATCAGAATGTGAACTCACACACACACACACACACACACACACACACACACACACACACATTGCGATTGTTAGGGATGACTCTGTTGACAATGGGGTGCAAATCTGAAGGCAGAAAAGAGGTCTCCAACCAAAACCAGCACACAGGTCATATGTGGTACTCAGTAGCTTCATATTCCAATGGTCTCTCAAAGTCAAGGATGGGAAGCACAGTGCATGCATCTGGGAGACACCTGTAAAAGATCTCTACACATATGAAACAGAATCAGGGTAATGATATGTGATATTTAATAAAAGAATTGTAAGAAGTCAAAATATTTACTAAAATTATCAATGTAGTGGAGCTTTAAAAGTATACAGAAATTACATTCAGTAAGAAGTTCAGTAACCCAGCACATCCTTCAATTACTGGACCATTCCCATGGGACACAAAGGACATGTTAGAAAGGAACAAATAAGTAGCACTAAGCCCAGGTTAGAATGAAACCTCTGTCCTGAAAGGCCACATCAGGGAAAAAACCCTATAAATGTAGGAGGCTTCCATCCCCAGCACAGCAAAAGGAGAAGAATAAAAGGAAAACCATATAGGAGACAAAATAATTACCCCAAGTGTTGACTGCTTTCGACTGTGACGAGGGTGCAGTGGTCCACAGCTCACTGTCTCTTTTTGTTTAAGAATGTATTTATTTCATATGTGTGAATGCACTGTCACTGTCTCCAAACACACCAGAAGAGGGAATCAGATTCCATCGCAGAGGATTGTGAGCCACCATGTGGTTGCTAGGAATTGAACTCAGGACCTCTGGAAGAATAGTCAGTGCTCTTAACTGCTGAGCCATCTCTCCAGCTCAGCTGAGCTGCTCTTAAAATACATAGCCTTTCATGTTTACACCGAAACACCTTAGAGTCAGCAGGTTGAGACCGCCATCTTGATTCTGGCTGCTTTTCTCCTCCATAGAGAACTGTGTGCTGTCTACAGTGATCTCAGAATGAAGCCAATCTTATCATGTTCCTGAACTTAACAGACATGTTAGAATGATGGATACCCCAAAGGGCAGTTTGCTAGATTTGTCCTGAAATGAAGGTCAGCAATTAGTTTCCTCAGTTTGAGCCAACCAACTTAAGCACAAAAAAACCTTATTCATCTCTTAGCTGAACTACATATTCTTTGTTGGGAATTCTCTTTTTGAAAAACATGTTTCCATCTGCACCCAGGAGCTGACCCTGTTCTACAGTCCTCTGCACCCCAATCCTGCCCAGAGAAAGCATGTCCCCCAGAAGTGTTGACTCATCTAAGCTAACAGGTGAGACCACTACTACCGCCCCAATACCTGGCTCAAGTGGGACCCACCTGGGGCCCAGTGGACGCATGAAACACAGTGCAGCTGGGGACACGATCATTCTAGTTTCCTTCTGCGCCCAGGAGCTGACCCTGTGTTACAGCCCTCAGCACCTCAATCCCACCCAGAGAAAGGTTGATCCTCAGGACTGGTGACATACCCAGGTTCACAGGCTCATAGGAGGCACAAACTCCAGTCAGAGACAGCAAGTCCAGCTAACACCAGAGATAACCAGATGGAGAGAGCCAAGCATAAGAACATAAGCAACAGAAACCAATGCTACTTGGCATCATCAGAACCCAGTTCTCCCACCACAGCAAGTCCTGGATTCCCTAATACACCTGAAAAGCAAGATTCTAATCTAAAATCATATCTCATGATGATGATAGAGGACTTTAAGAAGGACATAAATAACTCCCTTAAAGAAATACAGAAGAACACAGATAAACAGATAGAAGCCCTTAAAGAGGAAACACATAAATTCCTTAAAGAAATATAGGAAAACACAACCAAACAGGTGAAGGAATTGACAAAAAAAATCCAGGATCTAAAAATGGAAATAGAAACATTAAAGAAATCACAAAGGGAAACAATCCTGGATATAGAAAACCTAGGAAAGAAATCAGGAGTCATAGATGCAAACATCATCAATAGAATACAAGAGGTATTCTCAGGTGTAGAAGATACCATAGAAAACATTGACATAACAGTCAAATAAAATGCAAAATGCAAAAAGCTCCTAACCCAAAACATCCAGGAAATCCAGGACACAATGAAAAGACCAAACCTAAGAATAATAGGTATAGAAGAGAGCAAAGATTTCCAACTCAAAGGGCTGGTAGACATCTTCAACAAAATTATACAAGAAAACTTCCCTAACCTAAAGAAAGAGATGCCCATGAAGATACAAGAAGCCTACAGAACGCCAAATAGATTGGATGAGAAAAGAAAATGCTCCTGTCATATAATAATCAAAACACTAAATGCACAGAACAAAAAAAAAGAATATCAAAAGCTGTAAGGGAAAAAGGTAAAGAAACATATAAAGGCAGACCTATCAGAATTACACCAGATTTCTCAACAGAGACTCTAAAAGTCAGAAGATCTTGGGCAGATGTCATACGAACCCTAAGAGAACAAAAATTCCAGCCCAGGCTACTATACCCAGCTATATACTAATTACCATAGATGGAGAATCCAAGATATTCCATGACAAAACCAAATTTACACAAAATCTTTCCACAAATCCAGCCCTACAAAGGATAATAGATGGAAACTCCAACACAAGGAGGGAAACTACACCCTAGAAAAAGATAGTAATCTTCTTTCAACAAACCCAAAAGAAGATAGCCACACAAACATAATTCCACCTTCAACAACAAAAATACAGGAAGCAACAATCATTGGTCCTTAATATCTCTTAACACCAATGGACTCAATTCCCCAATGAAAAAACATAGACTAACAGATTGGATATGTAAACAGGACCCAACATTTTGGTGCATACAGGAAACACACCTCAGTGACAAAGACAGATACTACTTCAAAATAAAAGGCTGGAAAACAATTTTCCAAGCAAATGGTCCCAAGAAAGAAACTGGAGTAGATATTCTAATAACAAATAAAATTGACTTTCATCCAAAGTTATCAAAAAAGATGAAGAAGGACACTTCATACTCGTCAAAGGAAAAATCTACCAAGAAGAACTCTCAATTCTGAACACCTATGCCCCAAATGCATTCATAAAAGCAACTTTACTAAAGCTCAAGGCACACATTGCACCTCACACAATAATAGTGGAAGACTTTAACACCACACTCTCACCAATGGAAAGCTCATGGAAACAGAAACTAAACAGAGACACAGTGAAACTAACAGAAGTTATGAACAAAATGGATTTAACAGATATCTGTAGAACATTTCACCCTAAAACAAACAAACAAAAAAAATACCTTCTTTTCAGCATTTCATGGTACCTTCTCCAAAATTGATCATGACAAAAAACAAGCCTCAACTGATACAAGAAGATTGAAATAATCCTATGCATCCTATCAGATCACCATGGACTAAGGCTGGTCTTCAATGGCAACAAAAACAACAGAAAGCCCATATACAGATGGAAGCTGAACAACTCTCTATTTAATGATAACTTTGTCAGAGAAGAAATAAAGAAATTAAAGACTTTTTAGAATTTAATGAAAATGAAGGCACAACATACCCAAACTTATGGGACACAATAAAAGCAGTGTTAAGAGGAAAACTCATAGCTCTGAGTGCCTCCATAAAGAAACTGGAGAGAACACACACTAGCAGCTTAATAGCACATCTGGAAGTTCTAGAACATAAAGAAGCAAATATATCCAAGAGAAGTAGATGGCAGGAAATAATCAAAATTAGGGCTGAAATCAACCAAGTAGAAACAAAAAGAACTATACAATGAATCAACAAAACCAGGAGCTGGTTCTTTGAGAAAATTAACAAGATAGATAAACCCTTAGCCAGACTAATCAGAGGGCACAGAGACAGTATCCAAATTAACAGAATCAGAAATGAAAGGGGAGACATAACAACAGAAACTGAAGAAATTAAAAAAAAAAAAAATCAGATCCTACTACAAAAGCCTATACTCAACAAAACTGGAAAATCTAGATGAAATGGACAATTCTCTAGACAGATACCATGTAGCAAAGTTAAATCAGGATCAGATAAACAATTGAAATAGTCCCATAACCCCTAAAGAAATAGAAGCAGTCATTAAAATTCTCCCAACCAGGCCAGCAGCTTCCGGCGACGGCCGGAAACCTCAGCTTGGGCCACAGGGCCCCACACCTGATCAGCGCCGGGACAAAGATCCCTC